>SJYT01003679.1:0-17032 GCA_006410635.1 Cephalophus harveyi | reverse complement strand
GGATTCATGTCAATGTATGGCAAAACCAATACGGTATTGTAAAGTAAAATAAAGTAAAAATTTAAAAAAATAATAAAAAAATAAAAATAAAAAGCAGAGACATTAGTTTGCCAACAAAGGTCCATCTAGTCAAAGCCATGGTTTTTCCAGTAAATATGTATGCATGTGAAATTTGTACCATAAAGAAAGCTGAGTGCAGAAAAAGTGATGCTTTTGAACTGTTGTGTTGGAAAAGACTCTTGAGAGTCCCTTGGAGTGCAAGGAAATCCAACCAGTCCATCCTAAAGGAGATCCAGTCCTGATAACAAAGGTCCATCTAGTCAAAGCCATGGTTTTTCCAGTAAATATGTATGCATGTGAAATTTGTACCATAAAGAAAGCTGAGTGCAGAAAAAGTGATGCTTTTGAACTGTTGTGTTGGAAAAGACTCTTGAGAGTCCCTTGGAGTGCAAGGAAATCCAACCAGTCCATCCTAAAGGAGATCCAGTCCTGAGTGTTCATTGGAGGGACTGATGTTGAAGCTGAAACTCCAATACTTTGGCCACCTGATGTGAAGAACTGACTCATTGGAAAAGTCCCTGATGCTGGGAAGGATTGAAGGTAGGAGGAGAAGGGGATGACAGAGGATGAGATGGTTGGATGGCATTACTGACTCAGTGGACATGGGTTTGGATGAACTCCCGGGAGTTGGTGATGGACAGGGAGGCCTGGCATGCTGCAGTCCAATCGATCGCAAAGAGTTGGATATGCCTGAGCGACTGAACTGTACTGAACAGAAAAGAATGGATATTTGTGATTTGAAACATCTGGAATTAATTTATTCTAAGGAAGGGATTTTTGTAAACAAATAGTAACACAGACTAAGATCAGAGTTGGTCAGAGTTGAAGGCCAACTCTGTCATGATGGAAATTTCTCTAATAGAATTCCTTGTGAAAAATCCTTTTACCAACCATCTGACCAAAGGTTTGAATTCCCACCATGAGATATGTGTTTTTCATTGGTTAGATAAACATAATGCAGAAGAACATTTTTGATTATAAATTAGTAGCTTGCAAGTTAAATATTAACAGCTAGGCAAGGGAACACTCATTAGTGATCAACTAGGGTATGATGAAAGATCACAAGGGCTTTGGAAACCAGGAGATAGCCTGATATTGCTTTCAAAGGGAACGTGGTTATAGACGGTAGTATTAGCTAAGGACTCCTGGCATCAGAGAAATGATCCAGAGGGAAGGGAAAAAGTAAACTAATCAGGAACTACAATCCACTAAGTATAGCATAAAACATTCTTCTCTTAATATTCTAAAGTTGTATCATCTCTTTCAGAATACTCCCACTGAGTGCAATTCCAATAACAGGAAAACAGAAAACATATATTAATTGCACTGCTTTATTCCTTTCAAAAAATGTAAATAAAATTCATCCAAAGATTATCTCAATTTCATTAACAGACTTGGAACACTAAAACTATTAAGAGGTGTCCATAATCTATGAAAACGGTTCCCAACTTTCATGCTGCAAATGCTCACATCTGTTTTTACAAAATGAACTAAGGGATTTCTGTATGTGCTCTAGGAGTAAATCAAAATAAATTTTACTTCAAAATGTTACTGAATGTAGAGTAACTCTTGGCATTATGCTTTCTCAAAAATGGAGTAAAATATAAGTACTCTCATGTAGAGGGTTCAGTAAATGGTTTAAATGTGTTTCATAGTCACCTAACACTTATCTCTTTCATCTAACTAAAGCTCCTTAAAGGCAAAGACCACCACACAGCACATAAATACTCAGGAGTTTTGCCTGCATACATGGGCAGATGGATGGATGGAGTGACTGACATCTGTATTCAAGATCTAGCTGAACTAAAAGACCCCACAAGCATAATATCCAATCTCTAATTATCATAGGTTGGGGTTACTGGAAGAAGACAGTTTGGGGTTTAAGAGATTTATTAGGATCAGCATCTGTATAAGAAAGGGGAAGGAAGCAGGCTGGAGATGAGAATAAGAAGTTCCAGGGCTGCAGGGTGTGGAGAAGAGGATGATGTAGAACAGCTATGCAGGCCTGATGAGGTGTTGGCCAACTGGGCAGGGAGTTCTGGACTGCCTTCACAGTTTCTAGTTTGAGGCTGAAATGCCTGGCCCTCTAAACCTGTCTCAATCAATCAGTAAGAAGATGCCAGCTGGTGGGGTGCAACCCAGGCCATGCAGTACCAAGAAGTTAAGACAGATTCTGTAGATGCTGACATATGGAGGCTGTCAGCTAATCTCACTTCACTCCTTAAAGGGGCACTAGGAGGTATAGTTCCATGTTTTCCCTTTTTTTTTTTTTCCTTTCTTTTTTTGACCATGCAGCTTGTAGGATCTTAGTTCCTAAACTAGGCATTGAACCCATGCCTCTGGCATTGGAAGCTCAGTGTCCTAACCACTGGACCACCAGGGAATTTCCAATGCAGTTTGATCTTGATTTCTAAATCAGAAAACTCCAACAGGTGAGACAATCACCTGGTATAGCAAACTGTACAAATTGCTAACCTAAAACTCTTGGTGTATTTTATGACAGAACAGATACACGTAGGTCAACACATAATTTAAGCAGCCCTGTTTAAGTAAGGAAAGACTGAGTGATCAGTCAAGGACTTCATACCCCCTAAATCTATAAAGCCCTCTAGAGAGCACAGAACTTTGAGGTTTTCATTGGAATTCTATTGACTATAAATGGGAAATGCACTTCTCATTCAATTTTCCTCATGCCTAGCATTTATTTGCTAGTATGAACTCTCTGTATATATCATATATCACAAATTTTCAGCAATAGCTACTATTATTAAAATATCTAATAAACAAGGGGATATAGTATGGTATTTAAAGTTATGGTTTTCCCTGGTGGCTCAAATGGTGAAAAGTCTGCCTGTAATGCTGGAGACCCAAGTTTGAACCCTGGATCAGAAAGATTCCCTGGAGAAGGGAATGGCAAGCCACTCTGGTATTCTTGCCTGGAGAATTCCATGGACAAAGGAGCCTGGCAGATTACATACAGTCCATGCGGTCACAAAGTCAGACACCGCTGAGCAACTAACATTTGCCTTGCCATGACCTGGAAGCATACAGATACAAGAGATCTCTGAGGCATCAGTGATGTGTTTTCTGACCAGAGTGGTAAATAGAAGAAGGTTTACTTTGCAATTATTTTTTAAAATATTAGTTTTACATACTTTGATCTGTATTATTTCAGTAAGAAAAAAAAAACATAACAAAACTTCAAAACAGGACAATTAATTGAAAAAGCAATTTGTAAACCAAATGCCTTCAAACTGATACTGCTGGGGTAGTTGAAAGTTATCACCGTGGAATTATCACCTCCACTGAGTACAAATTTTGAAGAGATTGGAAATTTCCTTGCAAATGTGGAATCAATGCTGGCAGTTAAGAATTGGGAATGTTAGCATAAATATCTCCCCACTCTATCCCCAAGCTATGATTATAAAGGGCAAAGACAGTAAGAAGCAACCTTTAGCTGTCAAGAGAGAAAACCCCCAACTGCCATACCATGAAGTATCTGAACAAACTTCATTTTATTAGCAACAGATCAGTACACAATTATTGGTATACTTCTTTGAAACAATCTGAAGTGTCGAATGGACAAACCTAGAAGTTAGGGTATGTTTAAAAACAAATCCAAGGATTTAATACCAACAAAAAGGATGGACATATCTGGGCAGCAAAAGGAAAATTCAGGAAAGTTGGGGCCCACATGCATTCCTGCCACCCTCTTCCACACAGACCCTACTAAACCAACTACCCAGACTGCAGGGCACCAGAGTCAGAGCCCTGTGGGTCTTGAGAAACTTCTGGTAAAGAAGGCCAAATACGCAATTGCCTGAAGGGCCTGACTGTATGAAATGCAATTAGAACACCAAGAAGGGTTTATAAAACATAAAAAGTTAAAATTTAATAAAATAGTCAAAGTACTGAAAAGGAGAAAGTGTCATTATGACTTGGAGTAGAGTCTGCTATCACCCAGAGGCCATCCTCTTCTTCAGAGAAATGGAGTCCCCTTCCCAAGTATCAGCAGGACGCACGCCACACAGGAACCTGCACGTGCACCTACCCAAGCCCATGGGACTAAGCTCGTGTCAGTGACAGATTAGCAAAGGTAAGGAGCTCTGGTTCATCTCCTTAAAAGCTTTTGTGTTATACTCTCTTCATTCTATTCCATTGAGCCTTGAAATGACTACAGCAGGAAGCCACCTCAGAAACCAGGAGTCAAAAATGATAGAGTTGGCCCATAAGCACCAGATCGCCTTCTGACTCCATTCTATTGTGTGACATATACAGGGGAAAACCCCACAATTAATATGTATAATATTATGTTATCTTAAAAGTAATCTATCTATATATGTATATTTGTGCATACGCATATACATACATAGATAAGAATTGCGTATATTTGTATAGCCAAAGGTAATACATGAAAAGATACCAAAATTTTAACACATGATGTGACTGTGTAAAATTGAAAGGCAGAGAAGTTAAGCTATTAATGGTATTTTTAACTTTTTTATTGTGAATTGTTATGATGAGCAGGCAGTCCATTTTATTATTTAAATGCCTGATATTCTATGAATAAAGTAAATGTTGCAATCAAACATTATATTCCTGTTAAGGTAGTTCCATGATAAATCAATTCATATTTATAAATAGTTGAAGAACTGAGTAATCAGACAGGGTATGAGGAAGAAAAGATGGAGAGGACTCTGTCAACAGCATCCAACTTCCAGAAGTCCTGAAAAGATCAGCAACGGGGCAAGTGCTCACAGTCACTAAGGGAGAGACAAAGGGCAAACACTGGAACTTCTTCCAAAATTAAAAATCTCTAAGCAGGGCAGAGGCTCTCCAACCGTCAATGACTCCAAAGAGAACGGAGGGGGGAGGTGGAGAAGAAAAAGGAAGAAAAGAGAGAAATCACATCATCTATGGTTAACTTTTACTCTGCAACCCAGTGTTAAAAGCAGTATGATTTTAATAATCTGAGATGACATGATAAGTATTACCTTGGAAGTTTGAGGCTTTTGCACTTTCTTGGCAACCCACTCCAGTATTCTTGCCTGGAAAATTCCATGGACAGAGGAGCCTGGTAGGATATAGTCCATGGGGTCGTGAAGAGTCGGACACAACTGAGCAACTTCACTTTCACACAAATTTTAAATACCACCATTTGCCACAAGTGGATGACAAACAAATCATAAGTAAGAATATTTTCCTGTTTATCAGTTCAGTTCAGTCACTCAGTTGTGTCCGACTCTTTGCAACCCCATGGACTGCAGCATGCCAGGCCTCCCTGTCCATCACCAACTCCCGGAGTTTACCCAAACTCATGTCCATCGAGTCAGTAATGGCATCCAAACATCTCATCCTCTGTTGTCCCCTTCTCCTCCCGCCTTCAATCTTTCCCAGACTGTTTATAGTTTATTACAATACCCTGGTTTATTTTATAATAAATATAAATAATACCCTGGTATTATTTATAATACCCTGGTTTATTTATCAATCAATTCAGTTGCTCAGTCATGTCGGACCCTTTGCGACCCTATGTACTGTGACACACCATGCCTCCCTGTCCATCACCAACTCTCGGAATCCACCCAAACCCATGTCCATTGAGTCGGTGATGCCATCCAACCATCTTATCCTCTGTCGTCCCCTTCTCCTCCTGCTCTCAATCTTTCCCAGCATCAGGGTCTTTTCCAATGAGTCAGCTCTTCACATCAGGTGACCAAAGTATTGGAGTTTCAGCTTCAACATCAGTCTTTCCAATGAACACCCAGGACTGATCTCCTTTAGGATGGATTAGTTGGACCTCCTTGCAGTCCAAGGGACTCTCAAGAGTCTTCTCCAACACCACAGTTCAAAAGCATCAATTCTTCAGTGCTCAGCTTTCTTTATAGTCCAACTCTCACATCCATACATGATCACTGGAAAAACCATAGCCTTGACTAGATAGACCTTTGTTGACAAAGTAATGTCTCTGCTTTTTAATATGTTGTCTAGGTTGATCATAACTTTCCTTCCAAGGAGTAAGTGTCCTTTAATTTCATGGCTGCAATCACCATCTGCAGTGATTTTGGAGCGCAGAAAAATAACGTCAGCCACTGTTTCCCCATCTGTTAATGCCTATGTTTTGGCTAAATATAAGCAAATATTCTACTTTAACACTGAGACTCTGTTATAATCCTATGATTTGGTTTAATAGATCTATCATGAAAATAACATTCTTCATAGAATTTAGGTGCCATTACAAACAGCCTGCTTTAAGACTAGGTCAAGCAATAAGGAACAGACGATTATCTTAGGACAAAGCATGGCTCCTTATAAATTTTTACTCCCCCAACCCTGCTTCCTGTCTATTCTATTTACACACACATCATGAAGAAAGGTGGACAAATATATGGCGTCATGCATAACCTAGCCCCCAAAACACAACAAATAAAGTTTAGGGCAATATTTCAACACTGCCTTCAGCTTCATCTATTAGATGATTACTGAAATCCTCTTGAAATTTCCAAATACCTGCCCTTCAGCAGCCACAACGCTAAAACTCTAGGTGGTTCCCTGATCATGGGCAGCAGGTTTATGCTAAGAATGGAGTCTCCAAAAGGTGAACACACACATTCTAAATACTGCTCTTGTTAATCCCTAAGGGGAGCTCTGAATACCTCAAAAGCTGCTTCTACTTAACTGGTAGTGTCTCTTAAAGGTTTGTGAATCACTTTCTATATGTATTTTAAATATGCATCTACACCCTTATTTTAAATATCCAAATATTCCAGAAAAGCACAGAAAGAGTAGATATGAACTCACACTATGGTTACTAAGGTGGCCTTGCCAAACTGAATGCATTAATGCTTCACAAGCCTCTAAGTCTGACTCATTCTCTGCTGGTCTCCTCTATGCAATGCAGATTCCTACTCTTTCGAAAAGAGTAATGTCTCTGGAAGAGGTATGATAGTAATACTTTTTAAAATACTAGCAACCAACCCAAAGATGCTAAATACATCTTACACAAATACCAAATTATTCACTGAGTAAACAATAATTAGAATCAGCTCGCGTTATTCATTTCCTTTTTATTATACTGAATGCTTTTAAAAATACATAATTTCAATTTATGTTACTGTCAATGCCCTATTACTTTAATGAGGTAAATATAACTAGTTTTATTATGCATCAAAAAATATTTTTTAACCCATAACAAGATTGATGAAATTCCACTGTACATAGAGAGTTGATACAATTGAGAGCTGCATGTTCTCGGTTTTAAACAACAGGTCTGCACATTTTAAAATATATTTCTTCAGCAGCAAAATGTTAACTACATTTGGAATTAACACTACGTGGTTCATCTCTAAAGTTAGATTGAAATGACTAACATATATCAATGAATAAGGGAGAAATTACAGTTCAGCATTTAAACTCTTATTAATGCATTAATGTATCTATATATGCAAATCCTTATTACACTTGTTTTAATGTCAAAGATACATATAACCCAGTACCTTAAAATCTGTATCATGAAACAAATGATTGTGACTAATTTTTTTTTTAAGAAAAGGCCAAGAATTTTGCTAAATCATATCTTGTTCGTGATTAAGAAAACAACAAATTTGTGTTGGTTTCAAGTGAGCAACTAAATCAGGCACTACTCAGAAGTTTGTCTGCCAAGAAATACATAGAGCAGACACTTCTGTGGCAGCTTTAGAGCTAAGGCCACGGAACCTTCAGAACACCAGCCACCAGGGAATGTGCTGGAACCGGGCTCCTGTTGTCATTAGAACCACATTAACTATGTTCTCTGGAAAGACAATCGTGTTTCATATGAAAATAGGGATGATATTAAAAATGTTCATTTTTTTAATATCAATGAACCATACAATCTAAAAAGGAGGTGTATGTTAATATGTTGTTTAAGGGACTGACAATGAGCTTGCTTGATTGTGATGTAAATGCCTCACATTAAATTGTTGACTGTTGAGGCATTCCCTTAGAAGACATCCATTTGAAATAAACTACCAGCCTCCCAAGAGAGGCAGAGCCAGGCTGCTGCAACCATGAAATTCTCCTTCTTAGAAAGTTCTGGTTGATCTAGATAACCGACCAGACAGACGACTAGTTTTTCCTCTCCTGAGCTTTAATTCCTGCACTTATGTTTTAAATTCACCAATGAAGAGTGAATGTGCAAAACCCTAGGTGTCCCACCCGAGATCCTAATAAAGGCAGAACTCGGGCCTTTGCTCAATTGTTCCCCATCTCCACCCACCCCCACCTCAATGCATGGCCCTAGGCAAGCCAGGTACACTCTATGAGTAAAAGACCTTGTTTTTTCAAAGTTCCCTGATGGTTGTTGCTGAGGTATATCTTATGACCACAATAGGAACCAAAAAGGCATGTCCACCAACAATATTGGTTCTGAAAGAGGAAATGTCTGTGGAGGCTATCATAAGTACTAAGGGACCAGGTGAGTGCCTCCAGCATTCCTAGCCAATAGTATCATTATTGACATGCTGAGACGAACTCAAAACAAAATACTACCAGATGCTTAGAACTCTATGACAGCATTTAGTTCTTTAGTTATTAGGTCCTGACTGGCTCCAAGGTCCAGTAGGAGTTATCAGGGCAGGCCAGGTATAGGGCATGAGTACTCAGGACAGTGCCTGGTTACCAACCAGCTAAAAATTGTTTCAATATTTTATACACTGGTGAGGATATACAAGCTGACTAGTAGCCTTAATTTCAGTTCAGCCTCATCTACCAAATATCCCTGTGTCATTCTTATTGTATATTCCTAAATGGTCTCTCATTTAAAACAAAACCTGTGGTTTAACTTGTATTAAAACATCAAAATCTTCCTATTCATGTAATCAATTATACATCACTGCATGATGTATCATAACTCAATTTTATTCAGTTTTCTTACTAAACTGACCATACATACAATAAAATTGTATTGTTACAGCAATAAAATCCTAGAACTTGAAACGTTAAAGGGAAGTAAAGTTGTGTAATAGCGATAACAAGACTTGATCTCAAAATGTTGCTTCTCTTACTCTACAAATGGGTGAAGGTCTAAAAGATAAACATAGTAGTACTTCAATTTCCTCCACTATGAATTTGGCATTATACTTTACAATATAGGTATCTTAAATAGATTACGTTAAATAATGTATTAATAAACTAAACCAAACTTACTCTAAAAGAAAGATGGGTATTTTTCTAAAGATCTCACAATACCATTTTTTAGTGGTAATTTTATTTCCTGATAAATGTTGAAGTGTTCCACTGTTTAATCTTTCTAAATAGGATTTTCCTTTATTCATTCTTTTTAGATCCAGTGGTTCACAAGCTTTACTGTGCACATGAATGACCTGGTACACACACACACACACACACACACACTCACACGTGGGCCTGAAGTTCTGGCTCTCAAACAACCTCAGTTTCTTCTCAGCATCAAATGGGAAACTGGTACACATGCCACTTGCAAGCCCCATTCAAGACTGAAATAAACCAGTAACTCTGGAGATAAGGTTCAGAAACTGTTTTAACAAATCCTCCAAGTGAGTCAAATGCAGGGTAACGTTTGGCAACCTAGAGCAAGGGTTCTCAATTTTGGCTTCCAATTAGAACTACATGGGGGTGAGGTAGTTAATTCTTAGGTAAGGCTGATAAGAAGTCCAGGGTCCCTGAGGAGGAGAAAGGGGTCTGGGGCTCTCAAGGAGGAGAAAAGGACAAACTTTTTTTCCTACATTGCTTTGTCCTAGTCACATAAGACCTTATTTTCTTTAAGCCCAGAGCTAATGATTACACAACAAAACTCATCTTGCTCAAGGGTATGTTCTTCCTTAAGCTCTGTACTAATGATTATATAACAACAATGTATCTTGCTAAAGGACATATTTCTCCTTATTAACAAGAAACTTCTGACTAATCGTGTTATCTTATGTTGTAAAAGTGGGTCTGGTAAGAGCTTTCTATTGTTAGTTCTAATCTTGTTAATCTAAGATGTATGTTGTGGGAGTGGGTCTGGTAAAAGTATATAATGCCTTGATCAGACCAGCAAGGGGGGCACTCTTCTTCCTCAGAAGCTTTCTCTGCCCTTTTTCACTATAACAAAACTTCTGCCACATGAAAGCTCTGAGTAATCAAGCCTGGTCCCTTGTGACAAAGCTAAATCTTCCTCTTCGGAGATCACAAATCCAACACGGTTAACCATAAGCTATCAGGAAGCTTTTAAAACTTGCGATACTTTAGGCCACCTTCCAGAAAAATTATATTATAATCTCTGAGTTAGAAGGAGGCTAAAAGCCCAGCAGCAAAGAATCTGCCTGCAATGCAGAAGACACAGGTTCCATCCCTGGGTGGGGAAGATCCCTTGGAGAAGGAAATGACAACCCACTTCACTATTCCTGCCTGGAGAGTCCCATGGACAGAAGAGCCTGGCAGGCTACAGTCCCCGGGGTCCTGAAGAGTTGGACACAACTGAGAATGCACACATATGCAGTTTTTAAAACTCCTGAGGTGATTCTGGTGTTCAGACAAAAGGACCACTTTCTAGAAGAAAATGGCTGATATCTGAATAGCACGTTCACATATCTTTTTGATAAATAAGCCATTTAGATTTCTTTTATTCATTTTCAGTGACTCATATTAGCTCTCTTACAGAAGAGCTGAAATGTTTTTCTTTGCTTTAAAGCTATTCAATTTAAATTTGGGTACTAAAAACTGATGGAAGCTACAATTAGTTTTGAGTATGATGAATATGTTAAATATTCAGGAGATTAAAAAATGTATGGAGGACCTTTGGCCACCTGATGCAAAGAGCAGACTCATTGGGAAAGACCCAGGTGCTGGGAAAGATTGAGAACAGGGGGAGAAGTGGGCGACAGAGGACGAGATGGTTGGATGGCAGCACTGACTCAATGGACATAAGTCTGAGCAAACTCCAGGAGATAGTGAAGGAAAGGGAAGCCTGGCATGCTGCAGTCCATGGGGTTGCAGTCAGACACAACTGAGCAACTGAACAATAACAACAACTAATGTTTGCCATTTTAGTAATGAGGCACTGCTAACTCAGGTTAACTTCCTGGTTATTGGAAACATGCAGTTGAAATTAATTATTGATTTTACAAAAGTAAACATCCTATATTTGGGGTTAATCATAAGAAAATATTAAATTGTTTTGGAATTCTTAGTATTTCTATAAAATTAATCACCCAAAGCCATACCTTTCATTCTATGTTTAGTCTGAAGTATCAATTAGTGGACTTATAAAGCAAGAGCAAGTGGTTATACTTCATTCTCATAATTATAAATTCCTTCAGTGTATAGTTTCCTTCTCCTCAATCTGGAGTAGAAACCACAGTGCAAAATAGGAGATTACACCATTCTGGCACGTCTTAATCCATTCGATCTCTGTGTGAATTCCCAGATACATTTTTAAACACAGGAACAAATAATTCTGAAATACAATATAAATCATTTGGAGATTATCCAAAGACTCCCTCACCCTCATGAGAGCTGAATTCCTGTCTCTCTACTACTCACCACCCCTGCCACACACCCTTCTTCCCCTCTTGCTGTATCTCTGCTGAAGATTTATCTGTTATCCCAGGGTGAATCCAACCACTCTCTTAATAGAAGAAATGCAATCACTCTCAAGGGGCTTCCCTGATAGCTCAGCTGGTAAAGAATCCACCTGTAATGCAGGAGACCCCAGTTCAATTCCTGGGTCCAGAAGATTTGCTGGAGAAGGGATAGGTTACCCACTCCAGTATTATTGGGCTTCCCTGGTGACTCATACAGTAAAGAATCTGCCCACAATTCAAGAGACCTGGGTTCGATCCCTGGGTTGGGAAGATCCCCTGGAGAAGGGAACGGCTACCCACTCCAGTATTCTGGCCAGGAAAATTCCATGGATTGTATTAGTCCATGGGGTTGCAGAGAGTCAGACACAACTGAGCAACTTTCACTCACTCACGCAATCACTCTCATATTTCTGAAGCAGGCACTGAGATCATTCTGGAAATCTAAACTACTGATTTTAAAACAAATTCCAAGTCTTTACTTAGTTACATACTACCAACAGGAACTGTTCTGAGTGCCTTATAAGTATTTTTTCATTAAATTTTCATATCACCATCTGGTCAAATATCATATCCTCAGAGATGCCTTATCTGTCTAATACATGAAGGTATCCTTTACTCTCTATCTCATTAAACTCATACGATTTCTTTATTAAACTGTGATATTATTTATCAATTGTGTCTTCTCCATTACAATAGAAGCTCCAGGAATGTTGGAGCATTGTTCTGACCCCACTACCAGCAGAAAGACAGGTGTACTTTTGTCACTTTACAAATACTGCATGAATAAAAAAAAAAAAAAAATCTACTTGAGAAACAAGAAGCCTTTTCATGAACAAAGGGAATAAAATAAATACATAGGAAGCCCAAGTTTTCCATGATAGGGAATGACTGACTGACCTCATCACTGTTCAAAAGTATGGCTATTGCATTCTTTCACTGGCTACTGTGCAATGGCTCCTCATTTCATTCAGGGTAAAGGTCCAAATCCTTACCATTCACCTCAAAGGCCCTATAGGCTCCAGTATTGCTCCAGTCCTTTCTCCTAAACTCCTCACCCTTTGCTCATTCTACTCAGGTTGCCTCCTTGTAAGCACCCACCTTAAAGATCTTGCACCAGCCATTCCCTTGATCTGAAAGGATATTCCCAGGTATCTTTCTAATCCCACTCAGTCCTTCAAATCTCTCCTAAGATCCTATCCTCTTACAGGAAGCTCTCCTTATCATCTTATTTATCACACTGAGACTTACTCATTCCCTCTCTGGCCTTCCCTGTGAACTTACCCTGCACTTATTCTTTTTCCTATGGCCTCCATCAATTATCACACACTTACCCTTTATCACAGACTTATGCTTTAGTAGGATTACTGTTTACGGTCTCTTTTTACCCTGCCAAATGCTAAGCTCCACAAGGCAGGGATCATGCTGTGATTTCTGACATAACCCCTATTGCTTAAATGGTGCCTGGTAGGTATCTGGTACATAGTACACATTCAATAAATATTTAAATAAAGGAGTGAATGACTCAATCTTTACTCACAATGTCAGACTGCTAATTGCTAATACTGTTAAAGATATCTGGGTGACTGAATTTCACTTTGATTGTTCAAGACCACCCTTGACACTGGGTTGTGTAAACGGAACACCTGGACTTTTTTATTTTCCAGTTCCAAATTAAATGTTTATCACTTATCCAAAGTAGGTGTTATTATACACTTATTATGATTTCTAAAAGTGTATCTTCCCCTTAGTTATTTTATATTGATGAATTCGTTTTAAAGAGACTTAGGGGCCACCTGCAGACATTTTAGAAGTTCACTAACCTTACAAAACAACAAACAACCCCCATTCAAGGTGGATTATTTCTCAGAATGCTTTCCACAACTCTTACCTACATAAAGAAATTTCTGTTTTTCAATTCAGGGGATATGTGCTGATTAATCTCCTAATTCTAGAGGGTATAGCTTATTTAAGACTTTTAGCTCAAAATGTACTTAACATAATTATAAACTAAATTCCTCAGTATACAAAGGCAATACAGAAACTAAATTGTTAAGTTCAGGAAAAAAAAAAAAACAGAAAACATAATTTCAAGAAATGGGAATACCAGACCACCTGACTTGCCTCTTGAGAAATATGTATGCAGGTCAGGAAGCAACAGTTAGAACTGGACATGGAACAACAGACTGGTCCCAAATAGGAAAAGGACTACATCAAGGCTGTATATTGTCACCCTGCTTATTTAAATTATATGCAGAGTAGTACATCATGAGAAACGCTGGGCTGGAAGAAGCACAAGCTGGAAGCAAGATTGCCGGGAGAAATATCAATAACCTCAGATATGAAGATGACACCACCCTTATTGCAGAAAGTGAAGAAGAACTAAAGAGCCTCCTGATGATAGTGAAAGAGGAGAGTGAAAAAGTTGGCTTAAAACTCAACATTTAGAAAATGAAGATCATGGCATCTGGTCCCATCACTTTATGGCAAATAGATGTGGAAACAGTGGCTGACTTTATTTTTCTGGGCTCCAAAATCACTGCAGATGGTGACTGCAGCTATGAAATTAAAAGACGCTTACTCCTTGGAATGAAAGTTATGACCAACCTAGACAGCATATTAAAAAGCAGACATTATTTTGCCAACAAAGGTCTATCTAGTCAAGGCTATGGTTTTTCCAGTGGTCATGTATGGATGTGAGAGTTGGACTATGAAGAAAGCTGAGCACCAAAGAATTGATGCTTTTGAACCGTGGTGTTGGAGAAGACTCTTGAGAGTCCCTTGAACTGCAAGGAGATCCAACCAGTCCATCCTAAAGGTCTTGGGATTTCTTTGGAAGGAGTGATGATAAAGCTGAAACTCCAGTACTTTGGCCACCTGATGTGAACAGCTGACTCATTTGAAAAGACCCTGATGCTGGGAAAGACTGAAGGCAGGAGAAGGGGACAACAGAGTATAAGAAGGTTGGATGGCATCACCGACTCGATGGACATGAGTTTCGGTAAACTCCGAGAGTTGGTGATGGACAGGGAGGCCTGGCGTGCTGCAGTCCATCGGATCACAAAGAGTTGGACGCTACTGAGTGACTGAACTGAACTGAAGTGAATGATGAAAAACAATAAAAGAACCAAAAAAATCAAATTTATTCCAAACAGTCTGAGGTGAAAGGGAGGCTCTTGAGGAAGTTCTTACTGGAAGACATAATTTATCTGAATAGAATCAAAAATACATAGTGAGAGAAAGGCAAAGACCAGCTTTAAAGAGTTAAGAAAAGAATGAAGAGCTGATCATATGCACTATGGGAAACCAGATAAGGAGTTAACAAGGCATTAATAAAAGAATTTGCCAATATTAAAGTTCCAGGGAATGTTTCTTTGTATATGGAAAATGCTTTTATAGCCCATTTATTATTTTTGAAGTTTCTAAATTAGTTTCAAAAGCTCTACCTTATCTCAAACCTGCTGAAGGTTGAAATGGGGTTTAAGGTGAGGCAAGAAGGGTGGGGAAATCTAGTGGAGAGTAAATGAGTCTCCAGGCTGAAAGGAAACATACAACACCAAAAAGACAAGAAAATCATCATTTTCAAATATATGACTCTCCTCTTTCTAGCAGCTGTTTTCAGGTCTCCTAACATCTTGTTTGTGGACTAGAAATCAACACACTGTAACAGCAAAACCTATTGATACCTCTCTTAGAGGCAATTGTACCACCGTCCAAGAAGCTATCTAGTTCACACAGCATTTACTGAAACTCTTTCCTTCCTCACCCTGTGAATGTGGTCTGAGCCTTCAGTATCTTTAAGGCATTCATGGAGAAGTTATTCATGATTTTTATTAGTGAGTTCAAAGGTACACCTTACTTAACACTTTTGGCAAAGTGCAAATTTGTGGACTAGAGCAAAGTAAAGTTAAACTTCTATGAACAAGGTCAGTAATGTATAAAAAGACAGAAGTATCCCAGGATGGAGGCATACAGTTCAGTTCTTGATAGAAGTCTAAAGCAATGCCATTAAAAGAAACTGCTGTTGTTGCTTTTTAAATGTCAAGAAAAGATGGACTGCTAGCATTAAAAGAGAAAAATAGTCTGAGAGGTATAATTTAGGTAATTTTATCCATCAACATATGTGAGAAAGGGACATAGAAGCTGGAGCTCAGAACTCCATGAGCCTGGTCCTGGATCCGGCCACGCTTTTCCTTGGATGCAACATTTCAGTACATCTGTATCTCACCCTTCTAATTCTTAATGCATGAATCAATCCTTTGACTATGAATATACTATATAATGATGTCACTTAAAGTTAATAAATTATCACATGGAGTACATACTCATTTTTAGTATACAATTCACTCTACATCATGAACTTTTTTTTTTTTAACACACGTCATTACTCTCATACATTCACCTCTTGCCATCTGGAATGTCAAATCATCTCAAGGTATAATGTAAAAGTTAAATTTCTAGTCCTACATCTTAAGAAATCTAGAAACATTGCTTAGCCAAGGTGTATTTTAATTTCCTTGAACCTGTCAAAGGAACATGTAACAAAATCACATTGTCTGGAAACTTGTTATGCTGATGTTTCTCATTTTCATTAAATACTAACCTAGCATTTCCTTTGTGCCAATTCCTGTACAATAACACAATAATAATTAACTCAACGAGTTTCTCATTATTAGAGAACAGACAGGTTCTGCTATGACCCCCATTTTACAGATGAGAGAACCGAGAGGCTGAGAAGATTACCTAACTTCACCAAAGTTAACAGAGCCAGGACTCAAATCCAGGCAGCTGAGCCCCAAAGTATATGCTGGCAGTCACTATCATGCTGTTTCTCATGAAAGCAACATTGCATTTGGAACTTAAAAAAAAATGTTATGTCCAAAGTCATTATTTTAGATGTCTTTCTTAACATTTTATAATAGTGTAGAGTATAAACCTATTATTCTTCACTGTCAGACACAAAGGAATCTACATTTAAATATCTTACCAGTTATCTTTGCTATCGCAGAAAAGAACATTGGTGAAAACTGACACAGGTTTAGATGACTTGAAGCTGAGACAGCAGGTGAGCGCAGCATTAATTCCAATGGAAGAGCCCACAATGACTCTGCGTTTTGGAAAATTCACAGAAAGAGGTTGAATCTCATTACCATCAAGAAGTTTTATGGGGGTTAAGTGGACACTTAAAGTTGAATCCCTGTTTAAAATTAAAAAAAAATATTAGCTCAAAGTATGTGCAAGTAATTGGGTTTAAATGTGCTTTCCTCTGTTTTCTGAATCATTAGAAAAATTAAAACAAATATTTATAATAACATGCCCAACTCCTAAATATATTTTTATATCATCTCTCATTTTCTGGTCACAATATAAGTAAAATTGATAATATGATAATC
>SJYT01003668.1:0-34036 GCA_006410635.1 Cephalophus harveyi | reverse complement strand
TTTTTGAGATTGCATCCAAGTACTGCATTTCGGACTCTTTTGTTGACCATGATGGCTACTCCATTTCTTCTGAGGGATTCCTGCCCGCAGTAGTAGATATAATGGTCATCTGAGTTAAATTCACCCATTCCAGTCCACTTTAGTTCGCTGATTCCTAGAATGTCGACGTTCACTCTTGCCATCTTCTGTGTGACCACTTCCAATTTGCCTTGATTCATGGACCTGACATTCCAGGTTCCTATGCAGTATTGCTCTTTACAGCATCGGACCTTGCTTCTATCACCAGTCACATCCACAGCGGGGTATCGTTTTTGCTTTGGCTCCATCCCTTTATTCTTTCTGGAGTTATTTCTCCACTGATCTCCAGTAGCGTGTTGGGCACCTACCGACCTGGGGAGTTCCTCTTTCAGTATCCTATCATTGTGCCTTTTCATACTGTTCATGGGGTTCTCAAGGCAAGAATACCAAAGTGGTTTCCCATTCCCTTCTCCAGTCACGGCTACGTCCAGGCAAACGAGAGCACGTCTCTTAGGAAGGCGGCCACGCTGCCTCTCACAAGCCCTTCACACGTCAGCGCTGGAAGTGACCTCGGTTTCATTAGTCTGTTGCTTTTGCCAGATGAGAAGCTGGCCTGAACTCAGGGCCAGGAAGCACAAGAAAGTCAAACTTCTAGGCGTCACATATTACCCTCAACTCAGTGAGATGCTCAAACTCAGAGCCTCAGGAGCCGAGAGGACGGCAGATCCACTGGAGCTCACATTCCATGGACCTCGGAGCTCCTCTTCCCACCAGCTACCCTAGCACGCCCAAGGGTCTGGGAGGCTGACCAGCTCCCCGGGGAGGCCCTGACGTGCCTAAGTGAGGGAAACAGGTGCAGACCACTCAGGTCTTGCGTGCCCTTGGCCACCGCGACTGGCTCCAGGGCGGCCAATCAGTGAGCAGCTCAGGAGGTCTCTGAGGGCCCTGGGAGCCGCTGCTGCTGTGACGGAATGACCCTGCTAACACGGACGAGGTGGAGAAACAGAAACCAGAACTCAGGACAGGGCGAAGGACCCCTAAGACTAACCGGAAGCTCAGCCCGCCTCTGGCTCTCACATTTAAGCAGGCCAGTACGCCTCTCCTGCACCCTCTTTACTGGGGTTTAAGCCAGTCTGAATTTGTTGCCTTCACCCAAAAGCATCCTAACTACACAGTCAATGGGTGGAAGAGTGAGCAAGGTCAACTGTTATATATTTACACTGTTGTTTTTATTTTCTCCAAGGGCTTATAGTTTCATTCATTAAATGCACATCCGATAGGACACCACTATTTAAAAAAAAAAACAACTTGCTTTTGCTTCTTATAGAAAGTTAGGAAGTGAAGTGGTAACTTTTACTACTTTTTATCTCTTGGGTTTTCAGAACCTTCTGTAAAAACTCAGAATGCTCTTCTCATACGGGAATTAGAAAGTACAGGAGAAAACCAAAGCCTCAGTTCAGGTTTTGCCAACGACGTGACCCATGACCCCAGAAAAGTCCACCCCTGAGCCTGTTTTCCTCATTTGTAAAACCAGCATATTAGACATAGCAAAAATCCTCCCAACTCCCTAAATCCTAAAGTTTCTCTTTTAAAACTGTTCTTATTTCTGCTTTAAATGATTATAATTTTGAATCTCTGCTTTCATAACATATTGTTAATTGCTCGTATGATTTGACTCATTTTTCTAGGCAAGAATGACATCCTGAACTGTAACAATAACCCCATGGAAAACACAGCCCCCTTTAAAATGGTTTCCAGAAATACACTATGCGAAAAAGAGAGAGAGAGAGAAGACTGCTTGACTACAGTCATTAAGACTATACTTATGAGCAATTTGCCACCACAGCAAGAGTAAAACGAAGGAAACTGTACTGTCTGAAAACTGATGCAAGAAAAAAGGCAAATTTTTCTCCTGACTTCCCAGTCTGAAGAGATAAAGATTTCCTTGTTAATAATACCTGCTATGGAACTGTCTTGTCTCTATTCTTTCATATCCGAGAGCTAAGGCGCTTTGGGATCGCACCTACTCAAAGGCACAGGCCTCACCAAGCACTGCCAAGACCACGTTACGGTACCTCTCTGCGGTTGGTGATGTGGACAGCCGCGTGGTCCACGTTCCCGTCACACGCCCTCAGGCCAAGCCGAGCTTCCTGGGCACTAAATCCCAACTGCATCAGATTGTGAACTTTGGATGGATCAATATATAGCTCTTTGAAGAGCTGACATGCCTGCGGACAGAGAAAAATATAAGGATCGTGTAACCATTAGCAACATTAAAGCTGAACACAAAGCTAACGCTTAAAGGAAACTGGGCTGTACCCAATGTGAATTACGGTTTAGAGAAAAACTCTAAACGTGACCTACTGTCAACCAGCGCGAGTACAAAGAGACAATACCGCCTCTGCTCACGGGACTTACACGTAGGGTAACATGAGAAAATAGGCCAAGGACCGTGGGAGGGGCTGGGATCCATTCCCTCCTCTTTTTTGATAATGAAGTCCCCTGAAGTGGAGCTGAGTGCAGCCAATGGCCTCGTAGCAGAAATGACTGGGTCGCCTCCCTGGACTCTCCTGCGCCCTCTGCTGGCCGGAAGAGGTTCTGACAGGAGCCGCCCTGGTGGCCATGCCAGCAGCAACCGGCTCAGCCAGATGAGGACTGGTAACTTGGGACCAGTAAAATCCACTGCCTCGGGAAGGTTTCCTCATTACAGCATCCTGCCTGCACTCACAGACACAAATATGTTCACGGCGTACATGAAGGAGAGGGAAGCGCAGGGAGACGCACGTCCCTCGCAAGTCACACACCACTAAGACCACAAAGCAGGCAGAGGCGGGTCCGACTCTGGAGCCCTCTTTCCTTACCTTGTTGAGATATTCATAAGCCTCCTCACCATTTCCACTGTGATAATTTCGGATGCCTTGAAGCAAGTAAAGTCTTAAAAACAGGACTTTCTCTTTTCCACAATTTCCCTAAAATTATTGGGAGAAAAAAAGGATAAAACTATCTAATTTCTCATTATAGGTCTATAATACATTTATAATTCCCTTCATCTCTACAGGGGCAAAATGGCGTTACTAAACTGTTTCTATCTTCCCTGTTGATGATGGCAAAAGTACAGCTCGCAGGGGACAATGGCACTAACACTGCCCCAAACAGAGCCCTGTCTCCAGGCACACAGGCCAGGGGCCCGCTGGGCAGGATGAAGTATGCAAAATCCCAAACCAGGAATATCTTGTGTTGCCCTGTGATTCCCAAGCAGAATTCTGATGACCTGTGGAAATCAGAGGCAAGTCCTTATTGATGGTAAAGCCCAGCTCTGGAGCTGTGACTCACTCACGTGAGCTGATCCTGTTCAAAGTGTTTGTTTTCTGCATTTAAATCTTTCATAAACTTCTACTTAATACAGCCACCAGCTCTCTCGGTCAGGGTGATCCATGGGGTTGTATGACTAGAAAACTGTGTCACTTCTGGGCTAATTGCTGCACAGACCAAAGTCATGGGCTAACTTTTAAAATGTCTGTCAATCCCCTTAAAATATGGCTTAAGGGGGCTTCCCTGGAGTTCCGGCGGTGAGGACGCTGTGCTGCCAGTGCAAAGGGCATGCGATGGACCCCTGGTTGGGAATTAAGATCCCATGTGCCCATGGCATGGCCAAATGACGCAAAAATAAGAGTTCGTTGCAAACGACTATCACCTAATCACCTTTGGCAGCAGTCTAAATACTTTGGGAATAAACTCAAATTCTAGAAAAGGGCTCAGTAATACCTAAAACGAGTTACAGCAACGTACTTTTATGTGGAGCAGTCTCTGGTGATTTTCCCCGTAACACTTTCTAAAGCACTCCTGGGCCTGCTTCAGCTTCTTCTCGGCGTCGTCCAGGCACTCGAGCTGGCCCAGGCGGAAGTAGCACCACACTATGTCCAGCTGGAGCACCGCGTAGTTGTCCACCGTGTCCAGCAGCTCTCTGCAGCACTCACTGCCAGGAGACAGGACGTGGCATCACTGACCAGCAGCTCAACAAACCCTTTTTGTGAATTACTGATATTTTTTTCCTCCAGTTGTTGGTGTATTTCCAAAGACTAAGACAGAGATCCCAATGTTTGTAAACGGAACTCTACATATAATCTGAATTCTTCCAATGAGGAAGGAAAGCGGTGAGGGTTCAGAAACAGAAGCTCAACACATCTGCCTTGGATGGGGAGAGAAGGACAGACGGACACATACACCCTTGCTATGTGGGGACAGAGGCCTGGCGGGAAGTGGAAATAAGGGCCACTGGGTCAGCACCCCTCAGCAAACATGGGGAGACCATGCTTTAAAGCCATGGTTTCCAACTCTGACTGCAAATTAAAATTACCAGGATGGGAGGAGGTTTTATTTCCTTTTCCGTTTGTTTTTGTCTCTAAAAAATAAACAACAAACTGATGCTGGGACCCCACTAGGTCAATCGTAAGAGGACCGCTGGAGGCAGGGCCTGGATGCTGTCTTTCTAAAATCCTCCTCCTCCGGTTGCGGTTGTTTGGTTGCTCAGTGGTGTCCGACTCTTTGTGACCCCCTGGACTGCAGCCCACCAGGCTCCTCTGTCCATGGGATTCTCCAGGCAAGAGTACTGGAATGGGCTGCCATTCCCTTTCTCCAGGGGATCTTCCCGAGCCAGAGACTGAACTTGCACCTCTTGTCTCCTGCGTTGGCAACTGGGTTCTTTACCAGTGAACCCCCAGGGAAGCCCAAATCCCCCTAAGTGATTCTAATATACAGCCAAAGTGAGAATCAAGGCTTTAAAAAGCACACCAAAAAAAAAAAAAAATCCCCCCTTACTATGAATGCCTCAACTGATGAAGACTGGCAAAGGCATTCACGTCTGATCACATTAAGGTGGGAGAAAAGCAGTCCAGAAAAATGCCAGGCTCTGAATGCCCAGTTGAACTCAGGGCCCAGTGCTGAACCCAGATACAAAGGGAGCAGACAGACAAGGTGACAGAGGGCTGACACAGACAGACTTTGAGACTATCTGACTTCAGACTGGGATTATGTTAGAAACCCCTAACGCAAATCTACATCTCAAGTTTGAACCCCCCTCGGCAAGAAAGTAAAACACATGGAACCACGCACTACACATCCACAACTGTAGAGAGCTCATCTGTTTCCGCTGAGAGTCCTACTGAAAGTCAGACTGTTTCACATCTTGCCCATCAAAATCTGCTTGGGAAAAATAAAAAAACAAAAGCGCTCTGTCATTTACACTTTAAAACAAAGCAGAAGTCTCCCAAGTGGAATGCTTACATGCCAGCGTACACACTGGATAATCCATTAGGGCATAAGAATAACCACTCAGGGCAGGATTTTCCTATTTAATTGTGGTTGCTTTGCTGGATCATTTCATCTTTGTGAATGTTCTGTAACATACACACCATCTTCTACACACACGCACACACACACACAGCTGTTTGACCAGGTGAGAGGCACCTTCTTCGTAGTCTGTTTCGCCTGAGAACTTGACATTGAGGGAAGAGGAAGAAGTTCGTGGGCCCTGAGTGGTCTAACCTTCCACTCCAGGTGAGACTGACTGATCTCCCTGTAGACATCTTGCGTTTCTGGGAGAGAAGCCTACCCCGCTGTCCTCAGGAAAGCAGCCGGCATTTAGCACGGCTTTCAAAGTCCCACCCGTGTGAAGAGGCTCACTCATGTCTAACACGCATCAAGAGCAAGGACAGAAAGTGCCTCCCTCCTTTCAGTTAAAAATAAAATCGCCCATACAAGTCTGACCCAGGACAGAGTGTGTGTGCAGCCAAAACCAAAACAAAGGCTCAGGACTCATGTGAAGAAGGCCACTTCATTCTTTCAGTTTTAAAAAAGTAACACGTTTTATTCACAGAGCAGCCTTATTATAAAAGAGATGATATCACCTTATGTAATTTGAAATTGTTAGGACTACATTTGAACTTGATCATGTCACTCAGAAATGTAATGCCTTGGTGTAAAATTATGTCTTAGAGTATGTTTTACTGATTTTGCTTCAGTAGCCTTAATAGTTGATAGCCAATAAATTTTCATGTTAAAAACAGTAAAATCAATGTATAACACTGATTTAAATAAAATATACTGAGCCTTGCTTTAGAAAAATTAAATCACATATGGGCTTAAGTCAGTTATTTAATAGAAATCTACTATATTTGCCTTAAAAGTTTCACATTTTTACATGAAGATATTAATTTCAAGAAAGGTAAGTTAAAGCTTGAAAGTGAAAATGTCAGTCACTCAGTCGTGTCTAACTCTTTGTGACCTCAGGGACCGTGTGCCACCAGGCTCCTCTGTCCGTGGGATTCCCCAGGCTGCAATACTCCCCAGGCAAGAATACTGGAGTGGGTAGCCACGCCCTTCTCCAGGGGATCTTCCTGACCCAGGGACTGGACCTGGGTCTTTGGCATTGCAGGTGGATTCTTTACCATATGAGCCACCAGGGTAGCTTAGTATCTGCTTTTTTTAAAAAAGGAAAGTTGGCTAAAAAGTCATTTATCGTTTTGTTACTGGCAGCAAGGAACTGGGTTGTGTGCAGTTTTTTTTGTATTTCTTGTGCTTGGGTTCAGTGTGTGTGTGTTAGTCGCTCAGTCATGTCTGACCTTTGTGACCCCATGGACTATAGCCCACCAGGCTCATCTCTTCATGGAATTCTCCAGGCAAGAATACTGGAGTGGGTTGCCATTTCCTTTTCCAGGGGATCGTCCCGACCCAGGGATCAAACCCAGGTCTCCTGCATTGCAGGCAGATGCTTTACTGTCTGAGCTAGTTAGTACCATTAATCGTTGCTCGGGATGCAGTTAAAATGTCACCTAAGGTGGAGGTGTGATGCCTTGTTAGGTGGGACCAGAGCAGTCTGGAGGGCGAAACGAGTCCTCCCTCTGCTGCCACGCCCCACTGAATGCTCTATGGGGGGACGGGGCCCCCTCACAGGTGTGTGCTGACGTCACCGGCAGAGCCCCGGGGTGCCCTCTGCACTCACCACGCTGTCCCTCAGGCAGCTCCCTCCTCCCCGAGCTCCAGCTCGTGCACACGGGGGAGACCGGGAGGCCCTGCCTGGGTTTCTCTTCCCCACGCTGAGGTCTGGGAAGGCCAGGCAGTGAGCTGAAACAATCCACAGGCTCCCCGCGTCTGTTTCCCCACCTCAGGGACCACTGTCCAGCATCGCCAGAAACCCACTGTTGGTATACAGTTTGTCCCCTGTTTCAGCTGAGGCAGGGGAGAGGAAACCCAGTCCCTGTCACTCCACCCTGGCCAAGAGCAGAACTCCCCTTTCCAGTTGAAAATGGGAGAGAAGCTGCTCTCAGGCCCGCTACGCGCCACACCCCGAGATGTGCAACAGAGAGCTGGGAGAGAACTCGATCTACTCGGAGAAGGCAGGACGATGTCACGGGAAAAGGAGGCGGGGACGCCTCTTCCGTCTCCACAATGCCTTGGTTAAGCGTGGATCTCTCTGACGGAGAGAGCGAACTCGCAGAGCAAGTATGCTAGTAAGCTGGCCTGAATAAACAGATTTCCCCAGAAAATCACATTTTCTACTTAAAAAGGCACTGATAATTATTATTGGATTATTATATCTATTACTGACTGAACATGTGAATGTACTATGAACTGAAGAGAGAGTTATTATTGTTTTTCAAGGGTTCCCTGAGACCTGAAAATGATTTCAACTTTTTTCCAGGGTTAAAAAAAAAACAAAACAGAAAGGCTCATACAGACACATCAAGATCAACCATGTCTTGATAACTGCTGAAGATGAATGAAAAGTCTATGGGAACTCATTATATTAATCGCTATTATTATATATGTTTGAGATTTTCCATAACAGAAAGTTAGAAACAACTGTGGAAGGAAATAAAAAATGTATCTGAATTTAATGACTAACTTAGAGCCTACACTGCCTGTGAAGGTGAAGGTGAAGGTGAAGTCGCTCAGTCATGTCCGACTCTTTGCAACCCCGTGGACTGTAACCTACTAGGGTTCTCCGTCCATGGGATTCTCCAGGCAAGAATACTGGAGTGGATTGCCATTTCCTTCTCCAGGGGATCTTCCCTACCCAGGGATCGAACCTGGGTCTCCCGTATTGGAGGCAGATGTTTTAACCTCTGAGCCACCAGGGAAGCCCTAGCAGAAGAGAATAATGCTGACGCTCAGATAAAAGCAGAGGCAAAGAGGCAGGAGAAGAAAACGGCAGAGGCACCAAGCCCCCATTCTGTTTACTTCCCTGCCTCCCCAATATTTTAGAAAATAAAAAAAATCCCCCTTTCTGCCTCCGTTTAAGCTGGTTCACTTAAAATGCAAGGTGCTACTTGTACAGCTGGCAAACTAAAAATACCGACATTCATCTTCTTGAAGTATACTGTATATGTTGGGAATTTCTCAAAATGGACCAGAAAACAACACTGAAGCCACTACCTTTTGACCACTGCAAGCATCAAGTCCATCTCTCGAATGTTTCATCTGCCTGGATCATGGCGTCTCAGTATCATTTCCCAAGAGGCACCAGAGAAAGTGCTGGGGCAGGAAATAGCCAGGGTGAGTCGAGACCAGCTTTGGACAACAGACAGCAGAGTACAAAGACCACCGTATCAGGGCAAAGGGCTGCAGGACCACCTGCCCCCTGAAGACGGCCACCATAAGCACTGAGGTTTGAAACATATCAAATGTGTTAAAATCCATGAGCTCATACTGACACTTTAAAAAAAAAAAAAAAGGCAGGGAAGCCTCACCAGTGATGTCATCTTTAGAAGATGCTAGGGAAGCCACTCATTTATTCTGAAAACAAGAAAATAAGGAGAAACCAAGCATTTTGTTCTGTCTTTCTGTACAAACTGCACCTCAGGAGAACCAAGCGACTGATGAGGAAAAGTATTTTTCAAATGAATTCCAGCAATACACGCAGAAGGAATAATGAGCTATCCTTGTTCCGAGCCCCTATGAAACAATGGATTTGGAGAATGACCAGCAACGTGAATACCAAAACCATCAGGCGAAAAGCTGACGGGGACTGCAGAGTCAGCTGTAGCTCAGGTGGGCAACGCATAATAAGAAACAGACATGAAATCCTACGTGCTTATTGTAAAAAAATTAATGCGTAAGTTTATAAAATTCTTTAGCGATCAATTAGAAACACAATGGGGAGAAAGAGTTCACCAGTCAGTCTACATCGTAACTATTCTTTTACCCTGACATCTTGGGGGAAGCCTGAAGTCTGGGGTGCACAGGGGTGGGGAAGGTGCTGTGCATAACTGCCGCCCTCCTCCAAATTGGCATCCACCAAGGACAAAAGTGCCTACCAGAAATATTTGTCAGCGTCCAACAGACATGGCAAGGCTATTCCATATTCTTTTCTTTTCAGGAAAGCTCTGCCCTTCTCATGATATCCCATAGCTAACATAAGGGCCTAGGGAAACATAAGGATTTAAAAAAACATCACTTTAAACTATAATAAAACAAATTATATTAAAAGCATATTAAGTCTAAAGAAATCAAAGAACGTGAAAACAAACAAAAAAACCCAAGACCACAACTGAATCTAAAAGTCAAAATTAAAGAAAACAGAATTAAAGCTTCATCTCATTTAAACACTGAAACAAGAACTCCATTTAGTAAGTCTGTCCCTTTGAGGGACATTTAATGTGCCTGTCCCTTTGTTTCTATGAATTTATTGTAGTATCTGCTGATCTGGGTCTATTTCTAGTATCCATAAGACTAAACATATTTTTAAAAAGCCAGTAATGACTGCATCCTTTTTAGAAAGAACATTCATTCATTTCACTTTCTATTCTTAATTGGGTTTTTCTCTGAAGAATCTGTCAACTGTAGCATTACTGAAACAATTTTTGTAAGACGATCCAAATTTCCTTAAAATTCATTAATATTTTTAGATTTGAATTCTTATATAAATATTGTAAACGTTTTCCACAAAGATCTAAATATTATCATTTAATATGAAGATATAATACTTGCAGTGAGAAAATC
Organism: Cephalophus harveyi; assembly: GCA_006410635.1. Taxonomy (NCBI): domain Eukaryota; kingdom Metazoa; phylum Chordata; class Mammalia; order Artiodactyla; family Bovidae; genus Cephalophus; species Cephalophus harveyi. The sequence goes on along the minus strand of SJYT01003668.1, from coordinate 24,019 downwards.
ATTACCATAAAAAAATCAACTCAGTGAGAGTTACAAAGTTCTCTTATTAAAATTTAACTTTAAACAATGTAACCCATATAGTGAAACCTACTCAAAAATGTCCTTTAAAGATCGAAAAATTAAAATCAACATGACCCACAGCCACTAAAGCTTTTCATGTAAGAAGCTACTGGATTCCAGCTCAGAGACTGATCTCACGGGCCGAGTTGCAGATGCGGCCAGAAAGACCCCCTTGGATACGCTCAAAGGTAAAGCCGTGTCCCCTTACTCCAATTAGAGCGCGGGGCTGCAGGGCCAGAGGGAAGAGGCGCCAGAACCATCTGTCTCGCTTTTCCCCCGGCCCCCATTCTGATCCATCCCCGAGGGCACGTGGCCTCGAGGAAAATGAACTGCCCCAGGACAAGCACTGCCCCAGGACAGGGAGGCCCTGCCATTCTGCACCGAACTCACCAGGTGGGCCAGCCGGGTGAGATGCTCACTGTAGGCGACACTCTCCGTTTATCAACTGGAGACAGAAGGCTGTTCCTAGTCCTTCATGTAACATTCCAAGACAAAATAAGTAGAATCCACTTCTGTTCTGACAGCAAATCAAAGAGCAAGCCACACGTTTCTAACAGAACTTACCTTTCTCTCTGATGGAGGGATCCTGATTGATCTGCCCGTCTGGTTAGCTATGTCTAAGTATGGTGTGGCTTCCGGATCCACCACCATCTCAGCTGCAAAAACCCAAGAGGAACTCCATTAGTTCAAGGTTAAAAAGCAGTGATGGGGACATAAAAAACATGAGACTGTTGGGAAAGAAAGGCCAATGAGAAATGTGATACCCCCAGCTCTCCACCCCCGAGCCCAGCCCATTCTCCCCGCCCCCTTCGAGGACTTGAGCGGAAAAGTCTGAAGCTCTGTGTACCTCTCTCCGCAAGGATCTCCAGTCCTCTCTTAGTCCTCTGAATTCTTTTTTCTTCTAGTTTGGCTTCATTTTGCTTTTCTTCTTCAACCTGGAAGTTTTTTCTCACGTCTTCTTCAGACTGTTGTAGCTCCAGAACCATAGCTTTCACGTTGTGGGCCACTCCCTGCTCCTTAAGTGTTTCCCCTGTCACAGTCAGAAACACATGTTATAGAGAGTCATTAAATGCACTGGGTAACAGGACATCTTCTCTGTCACATGGAACTATTCAGCCTGCATTAGCCCTTGCAAACCACCATGCCACAATTGCTAAGAATGTGTTTAAATCTGGTTGTTTAACTGCATTAACTGTTAAGCATGGGTTAAAATCAGTCAGTGAAATGAGCTGACTATATTAATCCTTTTCAATATTCTTTATTCTCATCCTAAAATCAAACCAAAGCAATCACTGTCTGAGAATCTACTCTAGAGACAGCACTCTGCTAGGCAACATAAGAGGAAAATGAGGAAGTCCTGCAGGTGAATTCTCCTACCTCCAGCTAGAGACATAATCCAGTTCTCAGCCAGGGGCCAGGAGCCAGAGTGCAGGAGCGCACTGGGAGAGGGGATTTACCCAAGTGGTAAAAACAGATACCTTGGGGTCCATCCCTTCTTAATCCCATGGCCCCGAAAAAACCACTTATTGTCCATGTTCTCAGACACAAGAAAGGAGTAAAGACAGAGGTGAAAAGTCAATGAAACAGAATGAAAGAGAATATTAACAAAATCAAAAGCTGGCTCTATGAAAAAAATTAATCAAACATACAAACCTACAAAAACAAAGTCAAAATGCAAATAAAAAGTGTAAATACGATCACAAACATTATAAAATAATATGAACTACAAACATAAATTTGAACATTTCTGGAAAACTCTCATTGAACACACCTTCATATACATACATATACGTATTTAGAAACTCAACCATTCCAACATTTATACTGAAAAATAAAGATCCATCAGTGGCCAAGTTACCTTGGTAAAGAAGAGCCATGAAGGATACTCATCTTACAAGATTTTAAAACTACAACAAAGCCACAATAATTAAAAACACACCAACAACTCTATGGTTCTGGCTCAGGAACAAACCTACAGGTACATGAAAAGAACAGGAAGTACAGAAACACAGCCCTCATCAGGGGACACCAGAAAATAAGCGTGTTTACTGAAGACATTTAGTAGGAGATACCAGGAGAAAAACCAAGCTGGAACCTAGCTTTTACATATAGAGGGGGACTCTGAATAGATAAAGACTTCATATAAGAAATTGTAGAAGACTATCCATGTGGTCCTGCGGTTGGGAAAGAACTTCTTAAAACACCAACAATAAGGTGAAAAAACTGATGGATTTGATAACATCAGAATCAAAGATTTCTGCACAGTGAAGGATACCACAAACAGAAGTAACACAGAGACGAGATGCCAGTGAAACGATCTCTAATGCAGGCCACAGGAATGGCTGGCAGGAATGCTGGAAAGACAGACCAGGGCTGGGCTGGGAAGGTCGCATTCCAGCCGGCTGGATGTGGACCTCCCTCGGAGGCCACGGTAACCTACTGGAAACCAAACAGACACAGCACCTGCCTGAACTGCTCCAGAAGCTAATTGGGCTCCCCTGTCCATTCGTGTCCCCTTCATATCCACTGCCCTACTGCAGCCAAAGTGACCGCTAAAACAGAAATATAACTGTGGGTCACTCCCCAGCATCAATGGCTCCCCCCCCGCCCTAGAGGGAAACACTGATATGAATGATATTCGAACTCAGGCTTTCTCCGCTGTACTACTGGTATTGTGGGCTGGATAAGTCTTTTAATACATATTTTTATTTATTAGCTGTGCCGGGTCTTAGCTGCGGCATATGAACTCTCAGTTGTGGTATGTGGGATCTAGTTCCCCGATCAGGGACTGAACTCAGGCCCCCTGGATGGGAAGCACAGCGTCTTAGCCGCTGGACCACTAGGGAAGTCCCTGGATAGCAGCTCTTCTGCGCCTTGACGTTCAGCACCATCCCTGGTCTCCTCCCATTAACTGTGAGGAGCACAGCCTCCTCTGGCCCCCTGCTACCAAGTCATGACAACCAAAAATGTCTCTAAGCACGTGTGCTAAGTTGCTTCAGTCCTGTCTGACTCTTTGTGACCCCATGGACTGTAGCCCACCAGGTTCCTCTGTCCATGGAATTCTCCAGGCAAGAGTACTGGAGCAGGCTGCCACTTCCTTCTCCATGGACCTTCCTGACTCAGGGATCAAACCTGTGTCTCTGACATCTCCTGCACTGGCACTGGCAGGCAGATTCCTTACCACTAGCGCCACCTGTCTCCAGACATTGCCAAATGTCCCCCGCATGGCAAAATCACCCCTGGTTAAACCCACCACTATGAGCTTTACCACGTGGCCTCTGCCTGCTCCTCCATCCTAAGAAGCACTAGTCTTTCCTCATCGTCCACACTCAAAGATACGCCAGACCTCTCCAATCCCTCAAGTTCACACAGCAGAGCTCTCCCTGAGGCTCTCTGCAGGAGTGCTCCCCGCCGCAGCCCCTGCCGTGCTCACTCAGATAGAGCGGGAGTGCTATCTCCCTTGCAGCACACCCAGACTTCCGTCCCGCAGCATCCCATCAGACCTCCACTGAGCATCAAACTCTAAAAATAGCTGGCTTTACATTATATATACGATAAAGCCACCCCAAATTTTTGAACAGAGGAAGAGTCAGGAGGAAAAAGATACAAAGTAAGCATTTCTTTAGTAACTCGATTTTAAAAATTCTGCATACTGTGCTGTAACATACCTAGTTGAAGTTGTTTCTTATTTATGACAATTTTGATGTAATTTTCTTGAAATCCAAAGGTTTCTGCTATTCTGTAAAATAAACCAGAGAACTATAGATAACCCAATTTGTTATGTATTATCCACTAAACACATTTTTACCGTGACAGCTATTTTAGATATTCTTCTCAGAAACACCCCGTATTCCAAATTGCTGATGCACAAACATTACTTCATATAGAGCGAGCTTACTAGATGGCTATTTGAAATTGTGTCAGAGCCCATGTCCTTTTGTAAACTATCTGTTTTACTGCTCGGTTTCTTGTGAAGCACAGACCACTGGTGCTGTGTCTGAACAGGAGCGCCCTAGCTGCAGGAGAGGAGAACACCCATCTCCCACACCTCCTGCGGTCTCCCTGCAGGAGCCGCTAACGGGCACCTGTTCATACACCGCTCACCGTGTGCTGAGAGGACGAGGCCTCCTGAACCCAGCCCTCACGGCCCTGGCGCAGGCCAAAGAAGAAAATGAGGAAGACCAGCTGGGGAAACACAGCCTAGCCCTGGAGGCGATCACAACACTTACCACTGAGAAATGTTCAAGGAGATCAAACAACTGACCAGGTCTCAAAAGTCAGATTCTCACTAGAATGTGACGGGCCAGTATTTTTTTTCTTTTTACAGATGGGTCAACTGCCTGAAACTGGTCAAACTACTTCACTGAACATCACAGCAAGCCATTGATGCATTAAGGCATAAAATTCAAAACTAATGATTTTGCCAGTATCAGGCTGCCTCCTATTTCTATCACTTACTGATTCAAACATGGACCAAGTACATGCATCCAGGGTTCCCACCTGCTCTCAAGTCACACTGGGAAGTAAAGGAGACTGGTACAAGTCCTGAGTTTGCCCTTAAATGCCAGTATGAGCCTGAACAAGCCGTTCAGCCTCAAAGCCTCAGTTTCCCCTCCACTGGGAGACGAGACCAGATGAGCGGGTATAAGGGAGCTGAGCGCCCCTGGGCCACAGGCACACAGATACTTACTTAGACCTCAGTTCTCTGCCAGTGATGTGCAGGCGGGTCTCCAACAAGTTTTTCCTATCCTGTATAAAAATAAGACAAAATGTACTTGAACTTGACACTTTTGGGAACTGTTACTCTGCCTATAAAACCAGACAAGCTGGTATCAGACGATGTAAAAACACGCAGGTCTCTCTGGTTAAGTATAAAAGGAAATGTGCCAGGCAGGAAGCTACTAAACAAAACCTGTCCGTGACCCAGAAGTCCTCGCGGGGGCAGCAGTGTTTCCCGCAGGCCGGGCTTCCGCCTCTGGGGGGAAGTCTGCTGGGGCCAGGGCAGGTCCTGTTCTGCTCCACGAGGACCCACCCACAACCTCGGCGCCAGGACCACCTCGGTGAGCACCCACCGCAGCCACCGAGAAGCGAGCAGTAGGACAGCTTCTGGCACCTCCCCTTGCCCAACGGCGGGGCTTCAGAAGGAAATATGGACTCACTAGGGCCACCAAGGACGAGCCCGTGCGGATCATCTGCTCGGATTCCACACTCACCAATCAGCCTTCTGCTCAGTGGTCTGCTTTCCCAGGTACTCGGTGCCAGCAGCTGCTGCTAAGTCACTGCAGTCGTGTCCGACTGTGTGTGACCCCCCGAGAGGAGTCTGTATATACACACTGCCTTTTAAACTCATGAACTGGTATTCTGAGGCAGATACATATATAACGTCCTTTTTCTCATCAAGTTCTTTATTCTTCCTAGAAATTTTTAACAGCTTTATAGGGATGTAACGTGCATATCTTAAAGTTCCCTGTTTAAAGTATAAGAGTCGGTGGTTTCTGGTATGTTTACAGAGTTGTACGACTGTTACCATAATAAAATTTCAGAGCATTTTTGCCACCTCCTCAGCAAACATGCCCTATCCTCCTAATCCCTCCCGCTTCCCACCCCAGACAACTATGAATATATGTTCTTTCTCTATGGATCTGCCTCTTCTAGATGTTTCATCTAAGTGGAATGACACAGCATGTGGTCTTTTGTGTCTGGCTTCTTTCCCAGCGCTTTTGAGTGGCGCTTCGCTGCTTTCAAGGCTGGATAACTCACTTTGTGGGTGCACCCCGTGTGTCCACCAGCAGGCATCAGGGCTGCTTCCACCTTCAGGCCACTGGGAACACAGCTGCGAGTGCTCTGGTACAGTTTTTACTTTTCTTGAAGTAAAAACAGCTGGGTCACAGGGTAATTCTGATACACACTTATTTTCATTTCTTCTGAGAATAACAAACCCTGATCAGTCCTAGGGGCAGCCCCTGTGGGCGCCCTGCCTCTGTGACACTTCTGGACTTCACCTCCTGAGGACGTGCCCGGGACACTCCGGAGGGCCTGCCCGGGCGCTCAGCTGACCGTGCTCCGGTTCCGCCAGCGAAGAGAAAGGAAGAGGAAACCCTGCGTGCTGTGTCCTACTGCCTACAGGTTCAGAAAACCTGAAGTAATCTCTTATTCCCCATTTTTGCTAAACGTTTGTTCAAAGTCTAGAAAAGGCAAGAATGTGATGCACGGCTCTGTGATGCCTGGAGCCCAGACTACCTTGTAGATGTTCCAGTTTTAAGAATCCATAAAATTAACTTTTAGGTTTATTAATGTTCAATATGTAAAATAACTTACAAGAATTTTATCTGTGGATTGTAACTTCAAAAAGAAAGAACTCATTATTTCTTTAATCACATCACTAAGGTAACTGAGCATGAATAACTATGTAAATTTGGGGAACCTACTCACTTTTCTAAACCGTGCAGGTAGGAAGACTTCAATTGTGGCAATTCCTGTTGTTTTATAGTGCTCATTTCCTGTGCCACGCTCGACTGCTTTGCAACGTATTTCTTCCATTACCTTTTCTACTTCATTTTCACAACATTCTAGCTTGTCAGAGTACTTCTTAGCAAGGTCCTATGAAGAAAAATAAAAAAAAAAAAAAAAAAAAACTCACAGATCAATATAGTACTAACTCAAAAAAAAGTAAAATATACATCAGTGCACACAAGAATCTAAGGCAAAAGAACCAATGAGCAGCGTTCACCCCGTTACAGTGAAATCTAGACAGTGGCTTGACATCTTGAGAGGCACAGAGCTTAGAGGATCCAGGAAAAAATAAAAACGAAGGGTAGGAAAATGGACTCCCTAGATAAAGTGAGAATAGTTGGGAATACGCTGGGGGAAAAGAAAGTTAGGCTGCAACTTATGTGACTGCAGTATACATCAATACAAAACTACCTTAAGAAGTACTGAACTATTCACCACTGCAGAGTGTGGGCAAGAAACAAAAAAACAGAAAAGCTTCTACCTTTTCTAATTTGTGAGAACAACTCAGGTTAGATGATGGTCTAAGTATGTATTTCTAATAAGGAAGATGTTCTTGATATATAAAAATTACAAAGCTGATCAGAATATCTTTTTAAAAACTATAAACCTATTTATAATACACACTAAATAAACAATCACATAGGAAATGACTGGAAGAAAACACCAATATTGGTGATATGTATAATGTATTTTTGAAAACACACTCTTTATCATTTTTGTAATTATATACATACAGCTTTTTTCAACCCAGAAGTATACATTGTTTTTAATCCCTGGAAAACACAGAAGCCTTTTCAATAAAAATACTTCAAAAAAACTTTCTATAATTCTCTAGAAAACATAAATATAGTTACCTTGTGAAGGTTTTTTTTTTAACCCCTTCTGACACCAATCCTGACACCAACTGGATATCCTACAATTCAATTCAACTCTGTCACGAACGATTGAGTTAGTGAATCAGAGGCAGACGCCACAGGCTAAGGGCTCAATCCCACAGGTCTGCCCTCGTTTCAGGCAGCAGGTAAGCAGGTCCCCAGGTTACCCACACTTCTGTCTGACTGGGCTACACAGTTGACGGTTTCTACAAGCCCCGCCCCTTCAGGTTTGGCAATTTGCTAGAACACACACCACAGAACTCAGAAAAATGCTTCCCTTATTTTTAAAACTTATTATAAAGAGAACGAATGAACACCCAGATGGAGATGCACGCATGGCAGAGCCGGGGAGGGTCCAGAGTACAGGACCAGAGGACTGTGCTCCCTGTGGGTGTGCTCCTCTCTGGCCAGCAGACGTGTCTGCCCATCTGGAAGCTCCCACGATCTGTCATTTAAGGGTTTTTACAGAGGCTCCATTATACGGACATGACTGACTGAATCACTGACCACTGCTGACCAGTGTGATCTCTGCCCTCTGGCCTCCCAGAAGCTGGAGGAGGGTGGGACTGAAAGTTCCATGCTTCTAATCAAAGTTTGGTCTTATAGACAAGTAGCCCTATTCTGAAAGCCCCCGTCACCTTTGCGCTGTGCTCAGCTGCTCAGTCGTGTCCGACTCTTTGTGACCCCATGGACTGTAGCCCGCCAGGCTCCTCTGTCCATAGGGATTCTCCAGGCAAGAACACTCGAGTGGTACCCTCCTCCAGGGGATCTTCTTTCCAACCCAGGGATGGAACCAAGGTCTCTGCACTACAGGCAGATTTTATGCCAGTTGAGATACCAGGGAAGCCCATTAACATCAGTACTTACATCTAATAAACATCAGCCAGGTGCTGGACACATATTCTCTCAGACACTCACAGCAACCTAATCGTGGAGGTACCACGGCCCCCATTTCGTAAGTGATGAGAGTGGGACCAGAGATCTCCCGCAACTCGCTGCGGCCCAGGGGCAGCGGCAGAGCCACGCCTGCACGCCTTGGCCTCAGAGCCCAGGCTCCCTCCTCTGGTCGGAGCCCAGCTAAGCAGCCAGGGAGTTCCCTCTGGGCAGGAGAGCCCAGGCCGGGTCACCAGGGCACCTGTGCTTGCCTGACTCAACGGGGGTAACTTTCCCGTGGGACAGAGGGCCTTCGTGAGGATGCTAATTATAGCCCTAATTAAACAGGTTTCGCTTTCAATTATGAGCTATCTTCAAGTGCACTGGCTCCCACATGTCAGCATTTCCTTACCCCTCAGCCTTTAAGTGGTCAGGGTCTGTTAAAGATATTTATATGCGAGGAAAGGCAAATTTAAAGGAATCCTTCAGTGAATCCTTCTGTAAATTAGAAAATAAAAACACTGAACAGGAGCAATCAACATTCGACATCTCCAACCCCTCTACTGGAGAAGGAAATGGCAACCCACTCCAGTGTTCTTGCCTGGAGAATCCCAGTGACGGGGGAGCCTGGTGGGCTGCCGTCTATGGGGTCGCATGGAGTTGGACACGACTGAAGCGACTTAGCAGCAGCAGCAGCAGCAACCCCTCTAAATCTCTACTCTCTGCCAGTCGGCTTCCACACGGACATTCTGAAGTTCTTGTCAAAATCGCTCAGTGTCCAAAAAAAAAAAAAAATCGCTCAGTGTCTCCACCTCACCAAGCCCCTTCCTCAATTACCTGAAATTGACCTGGCAGCAGCCGTGGACACAGCGGACTCTCCAGCCTCCTCACTTGGTTTCTACACCTTCTCCTCCTTCCTTCCACTTCGACTGCTCCTTCGCTGCCCCTTCCGCCTGGCTCCTGTCATTTCTCCAAACTCTAAACACCGAAGTGACCCAGTACTCAGCCTTCAGACACCTTTCCTTCCTCTACTTGTTTGGTTAGTAATGTCAGCCAGGCTCACTGCTTCAAGCCACACCTATACACCACCAACTCTCTCCAGAATATCTCTGGCTAAGACCTCGACCTTGAACTCTCAGACTTGTTTTGCCCAAAACTAAGCACTTGGTCTTGTGATGGAAGTAAAGTCCAATGCTGTCAAGAGCAATATTGCATAGGAACCTGGAATGTTAGGTCCACGAATCAAGGTAAATTGGAAGTGGTCAAACAGGAGGGATTTCTTTGGAAGGAATGATGCTAAAGCTGAAACTCCAGTACTTTGGCCGCCTCATGCAAAGAGCTGACTCATTGGAAAAGACTATGATGCTGGGAGGGATTGGGGGCAGGAGGAGAAGGGGACGACCGAGGATGAGATGGCTGGATGGCATCACGGACTCAATGGACGTGAGTCTGAGTGAACTCCGGGAGATGGTGATGAACAGGGAGGCCTGGCGTGCTGCGATTCATGGGGTCACAAAGAATCGGACACGACTGAGCGACTGAACTGAAACAGGAGATGACAAGAGTGAACATCAACATTTTAGGAATCAGTGAACTAAGATGGACGGGAATGGGTGAATTTAACTCAGATGACCATTATATCTACTACTGTGGGCAAGAATCCCTTAGAAGAAATGGAGTAGCCCTCACAGTCAACAAAAGAGTCCAAAATGCAGTACTTGTATGCCATCTCAAAAACAACAGAATAATCTCTGTTCATTTCCAAGGCAAACGATTCAATATCACAGTAATCCAAGTCTATGCCCCAACCAGTAATGCTGAAAAAGCCGAAGTTGAACGGTTCTATGAAGACCTACAAGACCTTTTAGAACTAACACCCAAAAAAGATGTCCTTTTCATTATAGGGGACTGGAATGCAAAAGCAGGAATTCAAGAGATACCTGGAGTTAACAGGCAAATTTGGCCTTGGAGTACAAAATGAAGCAGGGCAAAGGCTAACAGAGTTTTGCCAAGAGAACATACTGGTCATAGAAAACACCCTCTTCCAACAACACTAGAGAAGACTCTACACATGGACATCACCTGATGGTCAACACCGATATCAGACTGATTATATTCTTTGCAGCCAGATGGAGAAGCTCTATAAAGTCAGCAAAAACAAGACGGGGAGCTGACTGTGGCTCAGACCATGAACTCCTTATTGCCAAATTCAGACTGAAATTGAAGAAAGTAGGGAAAACCACTAGACTATTCAGGTATGATCTAAATCAAATCCCTCACAATTATACAGTGGAAGTGACAAACAGATTCAAGGGATGAGATCTGATAGACAGAGTGCCTGACAGGAGGCAGTGATCAAGACCATCCCCAAGAAAAACAAATGCAAAAAAGCAAAATGGTTGTCTGAGGAGGCCTTACAAATAGCTATGAAAAGAAGAGAAGCGAAAAGCTAAGGAGAAAAGAAAAGATAACACCCATTTGAATGCAGAGTTCTAAAGAATAGCTAGGAGAGATAAGAAAGCCTTCCTCAGTGATCAACGCAAAGAAATAGCGGAAAACAATAGAATGGGATAGACATCTCGTCAAAAAAGTTACTTCCCTGGTGGCTCAGACGGTAAAGCATCTGCCTACAACGTGGGAGACCCAGGTTTAACCCCTGGGTCGGGAAGATCCTCTGGAGAAGGAAATGGCAACCCACTCCAGTACTCTTGCCTGGAAAATCCCATGGACGGAGAAGCGTGGTAGGCTACAGTCCATGGGGTTGCAAAGAGTCGGACTCCACAGAGCAACTTCACTTTCACTTTCAAGAAACTTAAGAGATACCAAGCGAACATTTCATGCAAAGATGGGCACAATAAAGGACAGAAATGGTATGGACCTAACAGAAGCAGAAGATATTAAGAAGAGATGGCAAGAATACACAGAACTATACAAAAATTATCTTCATGACCTGGAAATTGAAGAAAGTAGGGAAACTGAAGTGATCACGATGGTGTGATCATTCACCTAGAGCCAGACATCCTGGAATGTGAAGTCAAGTGGGCCTTAGGAAGCATCACTATGAACAAAGCTAGTGGAGGTGATAGAATTTCAGTTGATCTATTTCAAATCCTAAAAGATTATGCTGTTAAAGTGCTGCACTCAATATGCCAGCAAATTTGGAAAACTCAGCAGTGGCCACAGGACTGGAAAAGGTCAGCTTTCATTCTAATTCCAAAGAAAGGAAATGCCAAAGAATGCTCAAACTACCACACAATTGCACTCATCTCACGCACAAGGAAAGTAATGCTCAAGATTCTCCAAGCCAGGCTTCAGCAATATGTGAACCGAGAACTTACAGATGTTCAAGCTGGATTTAGAAAGCCAGAGGAACCAGAGATCAAAACGCCAACATCCACTGGGTCATCGAAAAAGCAACAGAGTTCCCAAAAAAACATCTACTTTTGTTTTATTGACTATGCCAAAGGCTTTGACTGTGTGGATCGCAACAAACTATGGTAAATTCTTAAAGAGATGGGAATACCAGACCACCTTACCTGACTCCTGAGAGATCTGTATGCAGGTCAAGAAGCAACAGTTAGAACTGGACATGGAACAACAGACTGGTTCCAAACTGGGAAAGCAGTACATCAAGGCTGTATATTGTCACACTGTTTATTTAACTTGTATGCAAAGTATATCATGCAAAATGCCAGGCTGGATGAAGCACAAGCTGGAATCAAGATTGCTGGAAGAAATATCAATAACCTCAGACATGCAGATGACACCACCCTTATGGCAGAAATAGAAGAAAAACTAAAGAGCCTCTTGATGAAAGTGAAAGAGGAGAGTGAAAAAGTTGGCTTAAAACTCAACATTCAGAAAACTAAGATCATGACATCCGGTCCCATCACTTCATGGCAAATAGATGGGGGAACAATGGAAACAGTGACAGACTTTGTTTTGGGCTCCAAAATCATTGCAGATGGTGATTGCAGCTATGAAATTAAAAGATGCTTGCTCCTTAGAAGAAAACTTATGACCAACCTAGACAGCATATTAAAAAGCAAAGACATTACTTTGCCAACAAAGGTCCGTCTAATCAAAGCTATGGTGTTTCCAATAGTTGTGTATGGATATGAGAGCTGGAAAGAAAGTCGAGTGCTGAAGAATTGATGCTTTTGAACTGTGGTGTTGGAGAAGACTCTTGAGAGTCCCTTGGACTGCAAGGAGATCCAATCAGTCAATCCTAAAGGAAATCAGTCCTGAATATTCACTGGAAGGACTGATGCTGAAGCTGAAACTCCAATACTCTGGCCACCTGATTCGAAGAGCTGACTCACTGGAAGAGACCCTGATGCTGGGAAAAATTGAAGGCGGGAGGAGAATGGGACGACAGAAGATGAGATAGTCAGATGGCATCACCGACTCGATGGACATGAGTTTGAGCAAGCCTGCAAAACCTGCTGGCTCTACTTGGAAATATATCCAGAGTCCAGTCACTTCTCGCTACGTCCACGGTGACTCTCCTGGTACCAAACCACTGCTGTTTCTAAATTAGCATACTGCAGCAGCAGCTGATGGTTTCTCTTATTCTCTTGCCCCTTTTATCAGCCTCACCACTCAGGAATTCCAAGGGTGTTAGGAGCTCTGTGCCAGGAGCTGGGGACAGCAATCAAAGCCCCACCTAGTTCCCAAGCCAAGAGACTGTAACAAGCAAATTCAGAAGAAAAGGTCTGCAAAGAGAAGGTTTGCAAAAACTGAAAAGAAAAAAAAAAAACACGGGAGTCCTGTCAGGAACAGGAGAGAGAGAACTCCAAGACCCTGACACAGCGGTCACCTCCCAAGCGCATCACTGTGTCACAGCACAGGACGATGCGGTGCCCTCCTGACAACCCTTACTCCCTAACAGAGGTTACACTGTTTACCACAATACACTCAAACTGAGAAAACAAGAGGAGTATGTTCTAGGACATTCCAACATAGTGAGATTTCGCTCAGAAATGATTATAATGTTCCTCAGCTTAGAAAGGCAAGCCAATCTCAGTTTCTAGAAATTTCACTTAGGAAAAGTGAGGCCATTTTTGATGAGACCATAAAAAACTGAGGTACAGTTATTAGGAAAATGTATTTTGGAAAAATGAAAAGATAGCCAATAGTGTAAACAAAACTAGGGAGGGGAACAGTGTTCTGCAGCTGAGCACGCTAACCAGGAGGGCAGAGAACGGCCTGAACACCAACCCGGAACACACCGCACCCGAACCTTCTGCCTCTGGCGCTGCCCCACCGACACAAACACCCAGTTAATCATCTAAGGTAACACCATGAAGCACTAGAAACGGCACACGCCAAAATCATCAGATAAACATTCTCATATAAATAAAATCTTCTTAAACAAAAATAAGCTTGCCAACTGCTAGTAAAACATGGGAGCCTGTTTATCACCATTGTTTCTGGTTATGCCGAAAGCCTACCTGTTTGTGCCTGGCAATTTCTGGTGACTTCAGAATGTTACCTACCAAGCAGACTTACAACACTGCTAATTAACAACATCTTAAAAGAGAAATACCTTCAATGCCAAGCCAACTTCTTTATTTTCATCTGTATATGGAGGTTTCCAAAGTTGGATTTTGTCTTCCCTTAAAAATTGGGTCAATTTTGATTGGAGATATTTCTTTTGTGCCATCCTTGAAAGCAAAACAGTACATCAATGATACTCCACACTACATTTCAAAAAGTCTATAAGTTACCCAATGCACTGTTGGGTAAGCAAGAGGTCTCCTCCATTCCTCCCCGTCCAGTTTAAAGTACTTTAGGTTTTAACTAGCTCCAAACTTCTCTAACAGCACCCCACTCCAGTACTCTCGCCTGGAAAATCCCATGAGGGAGGAGCCTGGAAGGTTGCAGTCCATGCGGTCGCTCACAGGACTGAGCCACTTCACTTCCACTTTTCACTTTCATGCATTGGAGAAGGAAATGGCAACCCGCTCCAGTGTTCTTGCCTGGAGGATCCCAGGGACGGGGGAGCCTGGTGGGCTGCCGTCTATGGGGTCATACAGAGTAGAACCCGACTGAAGCGACTTAGCAGCAGCAGTAGCAGCAAACTTCTCTAAAAGATAAGTATATTACACACAGACTGAAATATGTATCATATATCCAATTATATATGTTACATAAGAATACATGTTTCAAAGTTGCTAATATGTAGTAAGTAAGTAATTTTTCTATTTCTTGGGTGTGCTGTGTGCTTTGGATAGCTAAGTGTTAGGTGTGTTAGTCGCTCAGTCCTGCCTCTTTGTGACCCCATGGACTCCAGCTCACCAGGCTCCTCTGTCCATGAGATTTTCCAGGCAATGATACTGGAGTGGGTTGCCATTTCCTTCTCCAGGGGATCTCCCCAACCCAGGGATTGAACCCAGGTCTCCTGCACTGTATGCAGATTCTTTACCAAGTAAGCTACAAGGGAAGCCCTTTAGATAGCTAAGTCCTCTCCAAATCCTTTGCAACTCCATGGACTGTAGCCCACCAGGCTCCTCTGTCCATGGGATTTCCCAGGCAAGGACATTGGAGTGGGTTGCCATTTTCTTCTCCAGGGGAACCTTCTTGATCCAGGGATTGAACCCACATCTCCTGCATTGGCAGGTGGATTCTTTACCACTGAGCCACCAGGGAAGCCCGTTCTATTTCTTAACCTGCTATCACTCTCTAAGAGGAAAGATAAAATAAGCAAGATAAATCCTTAAAGTAGCAAACTTAAACAACTCAACACAGTGGCTCTGTGGTCAAGAATTTACCAGCATACAGTGGCTCTGTATGTTGGCTATTTTAACACAAAAGAGCAATCACCCTGGCAGGTAAATATGAAGAAAAGCTAGCTTGAACCATGAACTATCAATAATATACATTTTCTACATCTGAAATTTTAAAATTGAAAATTTAGGTGTTTTTCTGGTGGTCCAGAGTTATGACTCTGTGCTTCCAATGCAGGGGGGCTGGGTTCCATCCCTGGTCAGGGAACCAGAGCCCACATGCCACACAAAGTATTTGCATGCCACAACGAAGGCCTGGGCCCACCAAAATAAGCAAGTATTTCTAAGAATAATAGAATTAAGTTAAAATTTAGTGTTTACAGTGCCAGGAAAGCTTTGCCTGATATTCTCTGACAGAAGCATAAAAGCAGATCTGCACGTCCTATTCAAATCAATACTGGCTGGGGCATCATTTTACACATGAAAAACCACAGCTCAAGTTTGTAAAATGACTCGCTCAAGGATGAAAGATTAGGCAGCACCATAACTAGTCCTGGGACTTGTGCCCGCAGCACTGGCTCACTGCATTCTACCGTCTCTCACAAAGTCCCTGCTGCTTCTCTGTCCTGGGCTCACGCAGTAGTGGAGTCTTTCCTGCCTCCTTCACTAGCATCTCAAAGGGGGGTGAGGCTGCCAGAGAGTGAAACCGCTGATGGGGCAGTGCAGCCAAGTCCGATGAGCAGTGAGCAAAGTCAAAGGTTATTAGCCCCTGAAGCATGGAGACATGTTTCAGAGAGCGAGGTAAGACTTAACAGAACCTAGATGAGCAACTTTCTTTTTCCTACTCAGGGCTTGTATTCCACACTCCTCAAAACCCAATTCACCTGATTTCTAAATCAAGTTTGACAACTTAAGTGTATTCCGTAAGCAAGTACTTTAAAAAGTTCAAATCCACTTTATATCAATTGGGGACAAGAAAGAGGGTAATCAGGATAGGGGGGAGAAGGGAAAAGGGGGAAAACACATCAAAGAGGGGGATGTATGCATCCAGGTAACCTAAGAAAGAACTCCAGATTTTCAAGCACTAATAAACTGCTTCTCACACATAAAATTGGACTGTAATCTGCCAGGCCCCTCTGTCCATGTAATTTTCCGGACAGGAATACTGGAATGGGTTGCCATTTCCTCCTCCAGGGGATGTTTCTGACCCAGGGATCAAACCCAGATCTCCTTTGTCTCCTGCACTGGCAGGCGGATTCTTTACCACAGAGCCACAGGGGAAGCCCCGCTCACAAATGTTCAGAAATTCCCAATTAAGTATCACTTGTGAGCGGGTGGTAACCATTTCAAGGGCCATTCACGGAAGCCAAGCCATTTTAGGAGGTTGAATGCACAGACGTCTGTAATCCAAGTTAACTACCAAGCGGAAGTCTCAAAGGATTTCCTAAAACTAGTGTGTGGTACACTACACCCACCAGCAAATACACAGCAAGGAGGGTCTCTAGTCCACCACTTAATGTTTGAAGAAAAGATTAAACCATTACAAAAGATTAAACCATTACAAAAGAAAAGATTAAACCATACAAAACTTCACTCATGGGTAACAGGAAAAAACGAGGATATGTATTTTAACTCAAATCAAAAGGGGAAACGGTTTAATAAATCAGTTTTCAATGTTAACTGGAAAACTGAAAGTTTCAGGCGTGCCACACAATGTTCGGTGTCACAGCCCCCGTCAAAAAGCAGAAATTCATTAATACCCCTGCTCTAAACCGAAAGTGAAAGGGTATAAGTCATTCCTGTAACATTTCGCTTTCATTTTTAAAATAAATCGACCTACGCTGCC
This sequence comes from Cephalophus harveyi, assembly GCA_006410635.1. Lineage (NCBI taxonomy): Eukaryota > Metazoa > Chordata > Mammalia > Artiodactyla > Bovidae > Cephalophus > Cephalophus harveyi. The sequence continues at coordinate 7,124 of SJYT01003668.1, read as the reverse complement.
TTTATCCAGAGGTTTTCAAACATATACAAACACACATACTTATTCAAAATACAGTACTTTTTCTCTTAGACTACTACAAGAATCTTCTATTAAAAAATAAGAGTGTGGGAAGACGTTGAGAAACATACAGAATCAGATCGTCACGGCTGGAGAAAATAAACCACGTTTTCTCATTAAACAGCAAAGAAAATCTGTCTTTGATTGCAAATAAATCCCAAATGGCGTAACAATGTTACGACTCAAGCTTTTTGTATGGCTCGTGAGTAATTTTAACATATACATATGTTTCTCTGCCTCCCTCCAAAAACATTTCAATCTTTCGTTTTAAATACCCACCACCCGCGTCAGTCCAGAGCAAACCCAGGGCCGGGCGAAGGGCCCGGCGCGTCCAGAAGCCCCGACCCGCCGCCCCCGGTCCCGGCCGAGTCTCCCCGCAGGGCGCCCACCTCCCGCCGCTGCCCGGGCGGGGTCGGCGTCGGGGTCACGCCCGGGGGGAACTGGGGCGCCGGTCGGCGCGGCTGACACCCGGGTCAAGGACCGGACGCTCGGCCGCCATCTCCTCACCTGCGCCACAGCCGCGCCAGCCGCGACCCGCCGAGTGCCCGGATGCGGCTGCGGCCGCCGTTTATTTTCATTCCGGGTGAGGCCGGCCCCGCCCCCGCCACCGAGGCCGCCACCGCCTCCGGGCCGCCCCGCCCCGCCCCCGCGCGGCCGAGATGCAGGGGTGTGGGCGGGGCTAAGAGGGGCCGGGCGGGGTTGTGGGTAGGCTGTGGGCGGGGCTAAGGCGGGAGAGCTGGACACGAGATGTGTATAAGAGACAGTTCGGACTGGGCCTAACGTGAGGACCCCTCTAAAAGTCCAGCTTTTCATCCCTCCGTGCATCACCCGGCCTGGGCCTCCGCTTTGGTGAACTTCCCGGCCCCTTGCCCTCTTACTTCTCTGCTGGTTTTGTGGCCCTACTGACCCTGTCTCCACATGCTATTGCTGAGAGGACCTGTGGCAATCCGCCTGCTCCCGAAGCGCTCTGCTCACCCCTGTACTCAGCCATCTAAGCCCCTGGCCTGACGCCTGTGTCCGGTGTCCAGGTGAGGACATAAGACAGGGCTGTCTAGAACTAATGGAGCGCAGAGCCCGCTGGTTGAGCACAGGTCATACATAGCATAGCTTCCAGAGATGGTTAGATCCGCCTTTGGTAGGACCGAACAGAAGAATGGGAAGACAAGATAGAGCCCCCGGCAGACCCCAGAAACTTCTCGCTCGGATGAGACTGTTGGTCCTTCCATTCCAAACCCAAGGCCTGAGCTCGCTTGGGCAGCACATTAACCAAATCCAAGGCCCATCCTGGGACCTTCTCTAGCACTGTCCTGGCCCTGCACGTGGCAACTGGCTTCAGCCCTGGGGATCTAGGCAAGCTGCCCAGCCTCCACCTCACCTGGGAAGATAATATCAGTGCCCCACCCTCCCCTTTGCCCCAGCACAAGCATTTCCAGAAACGAAGTGTTGTGTCTAGAATCACTCCAGGAGCTGCGGACTGTCTGAACGGGGCTTTGCAAACTCTCTGACACCCTCCACAAGGAGAGCGAGGCACGGACACCCTCCACAAGGAGAGCGAGGCACGGCCCCTCCTCCTGGTGCCCTCTGCCCCTCGGGGAAGAAGCCTTGGGTGGGATGTGTGCCTCAGTCCATTTTAGGGGAGAGAAATGTGTGCAAGGAGATCAAACCAGTCAATCCTAGAGGAAATCAGTCCTGAATATTCATTGGAAGGACTGATGCTGAAGCTGAAGTTCCAATACTTTGGCTACCTGATGGGAAGAGCCAACTCATTGGAAAAGACCCTGATGCTGGCAGGAGGAGAAAGGGCAACAGAGGATAAAATGGTTGGGTGGCATCACCCACTCCATGGACGTGAGTTTGAGCAAACTTCGGGAGTTGATGATGGACAGGGAAGCCTGGCATGCTGCAGTCCATGGGGTCAGAAAGAGTCAGACACGACTGAGTGACTGAACAACATGTTCGCAAAGAGGCCTCGTGTGCCTGTTTTCCTGGCCCCCACGGGAGGACTCTGCCCACACCACAGAGCAACTTCTGTTCCCCCTTTTTTCCTCCTGTGACCTGTGCCTGTTGTCCACTGGCCCAGCAGTGCTTATTAGGAAGCTGGCTGATTTCTGTGTCTTTCTGAATAAGAGTCTTGTGGCTCTGCAGCCTCTCTGCAGCAGAAAACTGGGCAAAAGCTACTAAAATATGATTCACTGAAAAGGAAATAGAAATGCTTTGTAAATATGCAAAAAATTACTCTTCTCGTTCATGATGAGACACTAAATATAAATTAAAACTACACGCAGGAACTTCCTTTGTGGTCCAGTGGTTAAGAACTTGCATTTCAGTGCAGGGAATGTGGGTTGATCACTGATCAGGGAACTAAGATCCCACATGACATGGAGGAACTAGGCCCACACGCAGCAACAAAGAACCAGTGCAGCCAAAAATTTAAAGAAGAAATACAATTTTAGAAACTATACCAAAATTTCACTTTTTACCTCTCAGACTGAAAAAGATGGATAACGTGCTATGATGGCAAAGCTATGCAGAAATAGCAATCTTCATCCCTTCCTTGTGGAAGGTTATGTTGGTACAACTCTTAAGAGGGCAGTTAGCTGAGACCGGTGGCTCAGATGGTAAAGAATCTGTCTCCCAAGGCAAGAGACACAGCTTTGATTCCTGTATTGGGGAAGATCCCCTGGAGGAGGAAATGGCAACCCACTCCAGTGTTCTTGCCTGGAAAATCCCATGGCCATGGGAGCCTGGCGGGCTACAGTCCGTGGGATCACAAGAGTTGGACATGACTAAGCATAGAGCACACACATAGCGTATCTATCAAAACTAAAATGCATATTCTCTTTGACCCAATAATTCAACTTCTCTTGTTCTGAGTATTCTTTACTAATCTGCCTCCTTTCTGTTATTCCTCATACTGACATTTAGTGACTTCAACTGCAATTTCTTGAGATGAAGAATTCTTCTTAAATTGTGTATGCATTTTGGTTGCTACAGGTTTTGTGGTGATAAAGAATCAGGGGACTTCTGCATAACTGGTCTTACTTCTGATGGAATAAAACCAGAAAATCCTTAAATATTCTTTGCATGACCATGAGATTTAACACTAAATGTTATCAGTTCTTCCTAGAAAAAACAACAACAAAAAAAAAACAGGAAGTTTTGGCAGTTCAGCTTTATTTATAGTTGTTCAGATCAGAACAATATACATGCATTAGGTTAAATTATGTACTTAACTAATTTTTTCATAGATGGGAAGATGTATTTTAAAAGAAAATAACTTCATTCTTGATTTTTTCTATTTATAAATGGAAATTTCTGAGTGGTTATAAACTAGAATTTGGGGGGAATTTGAGTGATGATTCACACTTTGGTCTTGCAGGTTTTCAGTTTCACTGCTGTTTGGAGATGTGGTCTTTTTATTCAGCATCTTGGCTGGATGAGAAGAAAGGGGAAGTAGCAGAGAAAAGAAGTAGGTGTTCCCATCTTATTGGGAATACATAATTTCCTTCATCCTTAGAAATGATAGAAGCTGTAAAAAGGTATGGAGAGGTCTGATAAGAGAGTTACCCTGATGCTCAGGAAACGTGGGCTGGGAAGATGGATCTCGGGTCCTATTAGAAAGTGTAAAACAGTGTTACAGTTAAAAGACCCTCCAACCAGCCACTGTTCGCCATCCTCCAGTGACTACCACAGTCACGCAGTGTCACATAGGAAGATCAGCATGTCTTCTTTAAGCTCTGGGGATCGAATCTATCCCAGGTTTTCAGGATACAGTTCAAAGGAGTAAGGCTGAAATTGTTAACTCCCATCTGTAAGAGAGAAAAAAGCAGCGTCCACTGCCTTTGCCCTTTTCCACCAGAAGCATCCCTCCCTGCTCTAGATGGGGGTGGAGACAGGTCTTCCACCTAAGCGTCTGTCCCTGGCCAGAGCTAACCTGTCCCTTACCAACACAGCTGTCCCATCATCATCCCTCCCCATTCTACCACTGAGGTGGGGTGGAGATCCATCAGGGATAGACTTGATGGTATCCCAGATTGATGTCCAATTCCTCACCATTAAAACCTTTGCCTGCCTCTGATGTCACCCAGGGTGCAATCAGAGTAACCTTCCAGAATGCTTCCCAAGCTAAGACTGCCAGGAGAAACATTCATCTCCCGGATTCCTGTGCACGGTCCTGAGTCTATTCCTGACCACAATAAGACTGGTAAATCATAAGGGGACCAACATAAAACCAAGATGTCCCTTCCAAGCATCACCACACCTGTGTAAGTAATAGCAGAAGAGATGGTGAAGGCCCAGCCAGTGAGGAAAAAGTGATTTTTGTCTTAAAGTTATTAGGGCCAGTCCTCCCAGTTCATTACCACAGATTCAACAGAAAGAATATCTAAGGAGTTGAGACAAAAGCCACTGGAGAGCCTTCTCTGGTCCACTAAGAGCTAGTGTTACCAAAGGAAGAAACCTGCTGTACTTCCAATCTGAGTAACTTTTAGCCTGAAAGATGCTCTTGGAGCTAGAGCTCCACCTAGCTTCCAAACGTGCTCCTGTTGTAAATCTCAACTAGGCTAAGGCGCTTCCTGCAGAGAAGGCAATGGCACCCCACTCCAGTACTCTTGCCTGGAAGATCCCATGGACGGAGGAGCCTGGAAGGCTGCAGTCCATGGGGTTGCTAAGAGTCAAACACAACTGAGCGACTTCACTTTCACTTTTCACTTTCATGCATTGGAGAAGGGAATGGCAACCCACTCCAGTGTTCTTGCCTGGAGGATCCCAGGGATGGGGGAGCCTGGTGGGCTGCTGTCTATGGGGTCGCACAGAGATGGACACAACTGAAGCGACTTAGCAGCAGCAGCAGCAGCAGCAGCAGGCGCTGCCTGACTACCAATCTAAGCTTGGAATCTAAGTCAAAGTGCATAGTAACAGCATAGATCACAAGGCCCTTGAAAATTTATGATTCAGCAGATTAGGTTAGTAGTTTCAATTTCCAAGGTAGTTATGAAATGGTCAAAGAGACCAGGAAATGTTGACTGAGAAAGGAAAATTCAGTCCACATGCTTTGCCCATTTCTGGCCACTCCCCTCGCGGGGATGTTGGATGCCTCTTGGCATCAGCAGGTTGGTATAAACCCCCAACAAGGCTCCCCTTTTGGGGCTGCCTTTAATCGTTACAAGGCATCACAGAACCGCAAAGCAGGGCTCAACGCTCGCTTCATGGCCAATTCCACGTGTCTTTGATGCCACTTTCACAGACAGGCACACCGTAGAGTTAGTAAAGTACAGCAGAAAATGTGTATAATAGGAGAACAAAGAACGAGAGCTCCAAGCATCCTTACCTGTCTTAAAGATCCCAGATGAGCCCCCAGTATGAAAGGCTGTGGCTGCGAGCTGTGAGCTATGCCAGGATTTGTGACATCCGGAGAAGAGGATTTCGATCTGGGGCCAGAGTTGAGGATTGCCTACTCAAAGCTTTTGTGTAATAAAGTTTTATTAAAGTATAAAAGGGATAAGAGGAAGCTTCTGACATAGATATCAGAAGGGGACAAAAAGAGTGCCCCCTTCGCTAGTTTTTAGCAAGGATTTATATATCTGTTAGCAAGTTTCTAATCAGATAAAGTGAAAGTGAAAGTCGCTCAGTTGTGTCCGACTCTTTGCGACCCCCTGAATTATACAGTCCATGGAATTCTCCAAGCCAGAATATGGGAGTGGGTAGCCTTTCCCTTCCCCAGGGGATCTTCCCAACTCAGAGATCAAACCCAGATCTCTCGCATTGCAGGCAGATTCTTTACCAGCTGAGCCACAAGGGAAGCCCAAGAATACTGGAGTGGATAGACTATCCCTTCTCCAGGAAATCTTCCCAACCCAGGAATCGAACCAAGGTCTCCTTCATGGCAGGAGAATCACTTGCAATGATAAAGAATCACCTCAAAACTGAGAGAGTTGCATCAGGCCCCTCTCCCACAACATTCACTTTGAGATAGCATTGGCACAAGATGAGTCATCCCCAGCCATAAAACAATTGACATGAATCTTAAAGAAAGGCAAATTTCCAAGCAAATGCATAGTTTTATTTACATAACTTAAGAGAACATTTCTATGAGGGAAAATACATTGGTTAGCTCAAGGTTTGAGAAAAATTAAGTTCAGGCAGAAGCAAGTGTTGTCATGACAACACAGAATTTAAAAGAATCCTCCTTTTAATTTTGTATTAAGAAGTAAAAAAAAATGTCTGCCACTTGCAATTTATTTCCCTCTGCTTGGAGACCCCTAGCCTTCCTCCCTGTTACCCTCTCATAACCTTCCACCTGATCAGATGCACCCAGCTATTTCACAGCTCTAACTGTAGGTAACTAATAGCCACGCAGAGCTCTTAATCTATAACTAAGCAGATTCTGCCCTCTAAGGTAGAGGACCACAGCCTTGTCTAACTCAATGAAACTAAGCCATGCCCACGGGGCAACCCAAGACGGGCGGGTCATGGTGCAGAGAATGTGGTCCACTGGAGAAGGGAATGGAAAACTACTTCAGTATTCTTGCCTTGAGAACCCCATGAACAGTATGAAAAGGCAAAATGATAGGATACTGAAAGAGGAACTCCCCAGGTCAGTAGGTGCCCAATATGCTACTGAAGGTCAGTGGAGAAATAACTCCAGAAAGAATGAAGGGATGGAGCCAAAGCAAAAACAATACCCAGGTGTGGATGTGAGTGGTGATAGAAGCAAGGTCTGATGCCATCAAGAGCAATATTGCATAGGAACCTGGAATGTCAGGTCCATGAATCAAGGCAAATTGGAAGTGGTCAAACAGGAGATGGCAAGAGTGAACATTAACATTCCAGGAATCAGCGAACTAAAATGGACTGGAATGGGTGAATTTAACTCAGATGATCATTATATCTACTGCCGCGGGCAGGAATCCCTTAGAAGAAATAGAGTTGCCATCATGGTCAACAGAAGAGTCCAAAATGCAGTACTTGGATGCAATCTCAAAGACAATAGAATGATCTCTGTTCGTCTCCAAGGCAAACCATTCAATATCACAGTTATCCAAGTCTATGCCCCAACCAGTAATGCT
>SJYT01003659.1:114276-128928 GCA_006410635.1 Cephalophus harveyi | reverse complement strand
CTATTTATTTCTCCATCAATTTTGAGTGAGATCCTTGTCAGGTACTGTAATCCTGATTGTAGATTTTTTCCTTTCAATACTTTAAATATATCTTGCCGTTCTCTTCTGGCCTGCAGAATTTCTGCTGAAAAATCAGCTGCGAAGCATGCGGGGTTTCTCTTGTATATAACTTGTTGCTTCTTCCTTGCTTCTTTTACTATTCTTTCTTTGTGTTTAGTCTTAGTTTGATTAGTATGTGTCTTAGCATGTTTCTCCTCGGGTTTATCCTGTATGGGACTCTTTGTTCCTCTTGGACTTGATCGACTACTTCCTTTTCCATGTTGGGAAATTTGCAACCATAATCTCTTCAAAAACTTTCTCATGCCCTTTCTTTTTTTCTTCTTCTTCTGGGACCCCTATTATTTGAATGTTGGTACGTTTGATATTGACCCAGAGGTCTCTGAGACTGTCCTCAGTTCTTTTTACTTTATTCTGCTCTTCAGAAGTTATATCCAGTATTTTATCTTCCAGCTCACTTATTCTTTCTTTTGCTTCAGATATTCTGCTCTTGATTCCTTCTAGAGTATTTTTAGTTTCAGTAATTGTGTTGTATGTCTCTGTATGTTTATTCTTTAATTCTTTTAGGTCTGTGTTAATTGATTCTTGCACTTTCTCCATTTTGTTTTCAAGGTTTTTGATCATCTTTACCATCATTAGTCTGAATTCTTTTTCAGGTAGTTTGCCTATTTCCTCTTCGTNTCAGAAGTTATATCCAGTATTTTATCTTCCAGCTCACTTATTCTTTCTTTTGCTTCAGATATTCTGCTCTTGATTCCTTCTAGAGTATTTTTAGTTTCAGTAATTGTGTTGTATGTCTCTGTATGTTTATTCTTTAATTCTTTTAGGTCTGTGTTAATTGATTCTTGCACTTTCTCCATTTTGTTTTCAAGGTTTTTGATCATCTTTACCATCATTAGTCTGAATTCTTTTTCAGGTAGTTTGCCTATTTCCTCTTCGTGTATTTGGACTTCTTTGTTTCTACTTTGTTACTTCATTTGTGTAGTATTTTTTTGCCTTTTCACTATTTTTTTTAACTTATTGTGTTTGAAGTCTCCTTTTCCATGGCTTCAAGTTTGAATTCTTTCTTCCTTTTGGTTTCTGCCCTGCTGAGGTTGGTCCAGTGGTTTGTGTAAGCTTTGTGTAGTGTGGGATTTGTGCTGAGTTTTGTTTGTTTGTTTGTTTTTCCTCTGATGGGCAAGACTCAGTGAGGTGGTAATCCTGTGTGCTGATGATTTGGTTTGTATTTTTGTTTTGTTTGTTGTTTAGATGAGGCATCCTGCACAGGGTGCCACTGGTGGTTGTGTGATGCCAGGTCTTGTATTCAAGTGGTTTCCTTTGTGTGAGTTATCACTGTTTGATACTCTCTAGGGTTAGTTCTCTGGTTGTCTAGGGCCCTGGGGTCAGTGCTTACACTCCAAAGGCCTAGGGCTTGATCTTTCTCCAAAGACTAGCCTATGTCCAATATATCAAGAGGAATTTCAGCCAAAGTGAAAGGGCCTTTACTTGAGTTCCAAAAGCCAGTGCACAAGAACACAGCAGAGATCTCTGACTCATCAGAAATTCACTGTGTCATCTCAAAGGCCCTCCACCCCTAATTGTTTTTTATTTGTTTACCCTGTCTTCCATTTTTCTGTGTTTTTTTTTCCTGCTATCTTTTTTCTTTTTTTGTTTTCTTGGTAACAAAATTTGAATAATTTTAGGATTGTGATTTGTATTTTTGAATGTTTTATGCTGCACTGGATATTACAATGACATGTGATGTCACATTTATATATCATCATTTTTCCCATACATAAGTTTTTTTCTATATAAATGTTTATTGTAGCTGAATCATACTCTATAAAATTGTTTTCATGATTTTTCACCTATCATCATTCTCAGCTTGTAACTGTGTTATATTTTTCATAAAACTTTCTGAACATTATCTCTGATATGTTGACATGTGATGTCACATTTATATATCATCATTTTTCCCATACATAAGTTTTTTTCTATATAAATGTTTATTGTAGCTGAATCATATTCTATAAAATTGTTTTCATGATTTTTCACCTATCATCATTCTCAGCTTGTAACTGTGTTATATTTTTCATAAAACTTTCTGAACATTATCTCTGATATGTGAGTCTTTCCCTGGGGCCAATGCTGTATCTATATCCCACCTCCCTTTCCTGCCAGTATTTCCAGACCTCTATTTCTTTCTAGTTCATCTCTGTTGCCTGTGTTTGTGTGTGTGTGTGTGTGTGTGTGTGTGTGTGTGTGTGTGTGTGTGTGTGTGTGAGAGAGCATGCTTAGTTGCTCAGTTGTGTCTGACTTCTTGCGACTCTTTGGTTTATAGCCTGCCAGGTTCTTCTGTCCATGGGATTTCCCAAGCAAGTATACTGGAATGGGTTGCCATTTTCTTCCTCCAGGGGATCTTCCTGACCCTTGCTCATAGGTGACCAGTAAAGCACTATAATGTGTTTCTGTCCTCTGGAGTCACAGTTGACAAGATGCACTTTGTTCCAAGGGAGTCCTACTCTTCTTGTGGACACCATACAGTTATTTAGTGATGTTGAGCCATTCTACTTTGGAATTATCTTGTCAACTATTTTTTCCTGGACCAGATGAAACTAACAACATTGTTTTCTCATCACACACTGCTTTCTTTAAAAAGTTGAAGTATAGTTGATTTATACTGTTGCTCTTCAAATAAGATTATCAGTACCATCTAACTAGATTCTATATATATGCATTAATATATGGCATTTGTCTTTCTGTTTCTGACTTACTTCCTTATGTATAATAGGCTCTAGGTTCATCCACCTCATTAGAATTGTTTCATGTATAATTGATTTATACTGCTGCTCTTCAAATAAGATTATCAGTACCATCTAACTAGATTCTATATATATGCATTAATATATAGCATTTGTCTTTCTGTTTCTGACTTACTTCCTTATGTATAATAGGCTCTAGGTTCATCCACCTCATTAGAATTGTTTCAGATGCATTCATTTCTACAGCTGAATAATATTCCATTTTGTGCAATTCTTTAATTATTCATCTGCCAATGGGCATCTAGGTTGCTTCCCTGTCCTAGCAACTGTAAATAGTGTTGCAATGAACGTTGGGGTACATATGTCTTTTTCAGTTATGATTTCCTGAGGGTATAGGCCCAGTAGTGGGATTACTGGGTTACATGCTAGTTTTATTCCTTGTTTTTAAAAGAATCTCCATATTCTTCTCTATAGTGGCTATATCAATTTGCATTCCAACCAACAGTGCAAGAGAGTTCTCTTTTATCCACATACTCTCCAGCATTTGTTGTTTGCAGATTTTTTGATGATGGCCATTCTGATTGGTGTGAAATGATACCTCATTGTAGTTTTGATTTGCATGTCTCTGTTAATGAATGGTGTTGAATATGTTCATGTTTTTATTCACCATCTTTATGTCTTCTCTGGAGAAATGGCTGTTTAGCTTTTCTGGTTACTTTTTTATTGGGTGAAAACCATTGTCTTGAGTATCAGTGTTTTAATTTTTACTTCAATTATTGCATATGATTCAGATTACTCAGGATGCAAAGAATAGTTTATTGTATTTTTCAATTCTCACACTTTACAATGTTCATTCTTCATGATGTTCAAAGATTCCTTATTTTATCATTGCTTTTCTGTTGGAGAAATACCTTTAATTATTCTCTAAGTGTAACCTCCTAGCAACACATTATTTTAGTTTTTCTTTTTCTAAGAATGTCCTTTACTAAATAATCCCTTTGTTTCTGGTAGATATTTTTATCAGATACAGAACTCATGATTGATATTCTTTTTTTTCAGCACTTAAAAATATTATATCATTTCATTTTGCTCTACAGTTTCCATTGAGAAATCCCCTGTCATTTGACTTGGCATTCCCTTATGGATAATATGTCTTTTCTCTGTAGTTATTTTGAAGGTGTTTTCTTGTGTCTAGTTTCAGGTGTGGAGAAGGCAATGGCATCCCACTCCAGTACTCTTGCTGGAAAATCCCATGGACAGAGGAGCCTGGTAGGCTGCAGTCCATGGGGTCGCAAAGAATCGGGCACGATTGAGCGACTTCCTTTTCACTTTCATGCATTGGAGAAGGAAATGGCAACCCACTCCAGTGTTCTTTCCTGGAGAATCCCAGGGACGGGGGAGCCTGGTGGGCTGCTGTTTATGGGGCTGCACAGAGTTGGACATGACTGATGCGACTTAGCAACAGCAGCAGCAGCAGTTTCAGGTGATGCTAGTGGTAAAACCCATCTGTCAACACAGGAGCCGTAAGAGACCCAGGTTCCATATCCAGGTCAGGAAGATCCCCTGGAGAGTGAAATGACAGCACACTCCAGAATTCTTACCTGGAAAATCCCATGGATGGAGGAACCTGATAGGTTATAGTCATAGGATCACAAAGAGTCAGACATGACTGAAGTGAGTTAGCACTTTCAGAAGTTAAATTACAATGTATATTGGGAGGAATTTCTTTGGGTTTATCTTATTTGTGGTTTGCTCATCTTCTTAAAGCTGTGGATTTACCAATTTCACCAAATTTAGGAAATTTTTATCTATTATTCCCTCTCTCTTTCCCTTTTCACTCTGGGATTCCGATGACACAAACGTTGGATCTTTTGCTATTGTCCCAAAGGTTGCTGAGTCTCTGGTTTCTTTTCCTTTTTTTTTTTTAGTCTATTTTCTCTCAGTTGTTCAGATTAGGTAAATTCTATTGATCTGTCCTCAAATTCACAGTTTCTATCTTAGTTATTTCCATTCTACTATTTGAGCCCATTCAGAAAGTTTTCTACTTGTTGCTGTATTTTTCAGTTCTATAATTTCCATTTGGTTTCTTTTCGTTCCTACTCTCTTTGATGAGAATTTCTTTTAATTTCTCCGAGAAAATTTTAATGACTTGTTAATCACTATTATGATGATTGCTTTAAAATCCTTGACAGCTAATTCATATATCTGATTCTTCTCATTGTTGGCACCAGCTGATGGTCTTTACATTTTTAAGTTGCTATTGTCTTGGTTTTTGGCATGCTAGATGATTTTTTAATTATAAGTTGGATATTTAAGCTGTTATATAAGAGACTTTGGGTCCCACTAAAGTTTTAAATTTCATTACATGTATTTATTTTTATTTTAACTTATTTAGGTTAGTCATACAGGTCCTGTCCTGCTTTTGTGGCAACCTAAATGTCAGAGCCTTGGTGGTGATGTTTTGGGATGGTGGTATGTCCTGTGTTGCTGGGCTCTCACTGGTCCCTGTTGGTGCTCAAGCTGGGCTCTCTGTGGAGAAAGCACACCTCCATCCTGAGAGGCAATAAGGCTCTCTGGTTCAGGCTTGTGTGATGGAACCCCTTGCTCATGCCCACAGCTGAGTGGTGAGGAGAGTCTCCATTCAAGTGTCAAAAGAGAGAAGTGTCCCATTGATTGCCTCTTGTCAGCAGCCCCAGTAAATCTCTTGGCAGTTGCTGAGATTTTCTGTTGTTTTTGCAGAACTCATGCTTGATTTGGGGGAGGATAGAACATGCCTGGGCTACAGTGAACTGGAAATCAGGAGTTGCTAGCTCAGGGCTGCCTTCTATGAGTAAGACATAAGACAGACTGTCACTGTGTTATTCCTCCAATTCTGGGCTCATAAACCAGGTTGCCTCCCTCTATCCACCATTCAGAGCTCAGCTTCGGTCACATATTACACTACTCTCAGGGTTTATTGTTGTGCTTAGTGGGAAGAAGAGATAAGTCCAGGAAGTTCAGTGGACTTATTTTAAATAGTAAATTCTGTAATAATTTTATTCATCTTGAAAATTTTCAAAAATATGTGCTTATAGTACTTTGTGCTGTAAATTGGTGGTCTCATTTATCAAGTTTTCAAACTTTTCAAGACCCAGAAATTTAAGAAAATTCACCAATCACAGTTTAAATTGATAATCTTCAATGTGTTCAACAAAAAAGCAATTAAGATCTATTCACAATCTGTGGTTTGCTTTCATCTGATGAAGTACTATTAGGTGAGAAGACTCTTCCAAAATAGATAATACTGAGCAACAATGAATATTTCTAAAATTTGGGGGGAAAAATTTGGAGCAGCCTTAATAGGTTTTAGTCTAAGGTTAAAAAGAGGAGAGTCCTTGAATTTTCAAAACTTCTACACTATTCTGGAATTCAAGTTCTTTCATACATGTATCCGTTCTTAGGCTGCTTCCTTCTGGAGGCTTTGCAATGAGCCATCACTTTATCCTGGTGATGAAGGAGCTTAGTGCTCACTCCTACCCATTGTGAATCGCCATCCCAGGTAACAAAGTCTTCCCACCTTTCCAGGCAGGAGAACCCTAATCTTTGAAGCTGTGAGTTAATTCAAAGGGCTGACAGAAGATTCAGTGGTCTTTCTGACTTCTGATTCTCTTTCACAGAAACATCCCCACTATAAAGTGGGTAAATAAATATGTGGTGAGACAGAGAAGTGTTATTTTTTTCCTGCTGTGATATGTTTATTCCCTCTAGCTTTAAGCTTTAAAAGTAAGCAATATTCTCTTTTTTCATTTTACAATGCCACTTGTTTACTTTTTATTCCACTTTATTCTAGTTTGGTGATGCAGTTACTCAAGGGATAGAACAGAAGAGGATCAGTGATTAGATCACTGTGTCTAATGGGAAAAAGGAGTGAGCTAATTGATGTACATGGGTACCACCCTACTCCACCCCAGATAGGGACTTGTCTGCTAGGTCATTACAGAACATGACTTTGTCATATAAACTATCTGTAATAAAAGTGAAAATGATTACATATGAAAAAAATTATGAATATATAGTCTTTGCAAAACTGCTGCTGCTGCTGCTGCTGAGTCGCTTCAGTCATGTCTGACTCTGTGCAACCCCATAGACGGCAGCCCACCAGGCTCCCCTGTCCCTGGGATTCTCCAGCAAGAACACTGGAGTGGGTTGCCATTTCCTTCTCCAGTGCATCAAAGTGAAAAGTGAAAGTGAAGTCACTCAGTCGTGTCCGACTCTTAACGACCCCATGGACTGCAGCCTACCAGGCTCCTCTATCCATGGGATTTTCCAGGCAAGAGTACGATGCTGTAAATCAAGTGATGAGGAGTGCATATGGTGAGATAGTTAAGGGGGAGAGAGGGAAGGCAGTGGGAGCCTCAGGGAACCCCAATTAATGCATCAGGGATGCTAAGGGGCAGAGGGCATCCTCTCCATAAGCTGCTGTCGGAGTATAAAGATAAGAAGAGTAGCAGGGGCTATTATCATCCAGTAAAGCTCTTAAAATCCTGGGATGAGGGAGGCCTGGGGAATCAGGCAAAGATTAAACAGGAACACAAAAAAGAATTGAATATATGCTCACCAAGAGAAGCATTTAAACAAATTATGTTGGATTTATAGAATGAATTATATGCAATTATAAAAAACCACTTTTGAAAAATATTTTATAAGAAGAGGAAATAGTATACATCAATAAAAATTACAGTTTTTATTCTAAAAATAATTGTGAACCTCCGGGGCAGGCAACAAGGTGAACTATATAACCACCACCTAGAAATACAAAATAGCAATTATTGTTTTGAATGGATAATTGAACAGAAAAATGGTGCAAAGCAAGTGTTCAGAAAGAGAGCCATTATGCTTAGAAATGTAATATGTGACAAGTACCGTGTTTCCATGTTGGGAAATGAGAAATCATTAAGGAAACAAACTGGTCCCTTTGGACCATAAGCTAAAAAACATGAAATCCATTTCGAGTACTCCACATGCAGAAAAATAATAGTGTAAAGACCTACAAGTAAATGATGAAGACTATATTATGACCTCAGGGTAGGATCCCTTGGGGAAGGGAATGGCTACCTATTCCCATATTCTTTCCTGGAGAATCCCATGGACAGAAGAACCTGGTGGGCTACAGTCCATGGGCTCATGAAGAGTTGGACACAACTGAGTGATGAACACAACAGGGTAAGAAAGTATTTCTTAGGTAAGCATCAAAATCAGAAACCATAAAAGGAAAAAGAAAGTAATACATTCAGTTCAGTTCAAACTTGTAAATAACAAAGGATACTCCAAGAGTTCCACTAGATAGACCCAGGTTTGGGAAAGCTATTGGTAACACTATTACTGATTAGATTATTGGAAAAATGAATATTTTCTACCCATTAATGAGAAGAAGATAAAGAAATCATATTGGGGCAAAGATTGCCCAGTCATATCCAAACCTCTCCCTATTCACCAGTCTCCCTTCTTAGTCTGGCTACATGACCAAATTTGGCCAATGACATTTGAACAAAGAGATGTCTGTCATTTGTGGCTCTGGCCTCTAAGCTGTCTCTTGTGATCTTCTGTATGCTCTGTGTTCTCCAGCTCCATGGCTGAATGTGAAACCTTCCCCAATGGAGAGCCACATGATGGAACCCTTGAACAACATGGATGTATATTGTTTTGGTCCACATACACTTGGATTTTTCTCAATAAATACAGTATCTGTAAATAAATATGTTTGTGGCTCTGGCCTCTAAGCTGTCTCTTGTGATCTTCTGTATGCTCTGTGTTCTCCAGCTCCATGGCTGAATGTGAAACCTTCCCCAATGGAGAGCCACATGATGGAACCCTTGAACAACATGGATGTATATTGTTTTGGTCCACATACACTTGGATTTTTCTCAATAAATACAGTATCTGTAAATAAATATGAGTTTCTTTTTTTACATTATCTTTCCATTTTTGACATCAGTGTTAGTATTATGAACAGCGTCTACAGTGTTTTATATCATATAAGAATATTGATACAGGTACAGACAACTCATCTTGTAAACAATGGAAACTTTGGTGTCAATAAATACAGTATAGTACTATAAATGTATTTTCTCTTTCCTATGATTTTCTTACCATTATCTTTTCTCTAGTTTATTTTAAGAATATAGTATATATATGGAATTTAGAAAGATGGCAATGATGACCCTGTATGCTTAATATACAAAATATGTGTTAATTGATTGTTTATGCTATTGGTAAGGCTGCCAGTCAGCGGTAGGCTGTAAAGTGTTAGCTGCCCAGTTGTGTCAGACTCTTTTGACCCCATGGACTGTAGCCTGACAAGCTCCTCTGTTCATGGAGTTCTCCAAGTGAGAATACTGGAGTGGGTAGCCAACCCCTTCTCCAGGGGATCTTCCCCACCCAGGGATCGAACCCTGGTCTCCTGCATTGCAGGCAGCTTCTTTACCACTTGAGCCACCAGGGAAGCCCCCAACAGTAAGCTACTAGTAGTTAAATTTTGGGAGAGTCTGAGTTATACCTGGATTTTTGACTGCATATATTGTTGGGGTCCATATTGTCCAAGGTCAACTGTACTAGATCCCTGGATCCACTGAAGAAGAGCCATCATTTAGGTTAGATCCACGTCAGATAAGGATGTGAGCAGGAAATAAATATTTATGATGTTAAACCACCAATATATTTGAGTTGTTTGTTTAGAAATCAGTGCCAGGAGTGGGGCACTTGCATATGAAAACCTGGTATCTATGACACTGCCTTAGTTTGGGGTGGCATTAGATCCCTGGATCCACTGAAGAAGAGCCATCATTTAGGTTAGATCCACGTCAGATAAGGATGTGAGCAGGAAATAAATATTTATGATGTTAAACCACCAATATATTTGAGTTGTTTGTTTAGAAATCAGTGCCAGGAGTGGGGCACTTGCATATGAAAACCTGGTATCTATGACACTGCCTTAGTTTGGGGTGGCAGTTGATAAGAAAACTAACATTTGAGCCTGGAAATTCATGTTATGATTTGGTAAATATTTGGTAAAACTGTTGCCTACAATAATTGGGAGGAAGGCTATGTGCCTAATTAAGCTGAGAGCTCATGGAGGAAAAGTAAATTGAAAAAGTTCAAAGTGGTATGGGCCACATTTGGGAAAATGTTCCAAGAAGGAGATGAGCTCAGTAGGGCAGTTTACAAGGAGAAATGAGAGGAAACAGTGCAAGTCCACAAATTCCAGTCACTCAGAATTGGCCAAGGCCTTCTAGGTCACAGGGAATAAGAGATGAGATGTTTTTGTAAATGCGGCCAACAATTATACAATAAAACTTTTGCAGTGAATAAAGAGAAAGATGACACTGTATGTGTGGCCTTCCCACAAAGCCCGAGAGCCCTAAGAGAGTCTCCAGAAAGTTGAGAGAAAGTGGCATGAGGGTAAGGAAACAGAGTAATAAAGAAAAATTGAAACTACGTTCAGGGAAGAAAAACAACTATGGGTATAATTATGGGAGTCTGGACCTGAATGGAAGCAAGTAGACCAGAAATCTGTCAAATTTTTGAGGAAATCGTGTTGCTAACAAAGCCATGAATGGGAACAATGGAAGCAATGTCACAGTGGTGATAATGAGGGCTTAGTGGTAAAGAATCCACCTGCCAATGCAGGGACTATGGGTTGCATCTCTGATCCGAGAAGAACTCACATGCCATGGAGCAACTAAGCCTGTGCACCACAGGTATTGAGCCTGTACTCTAGAGCCTTGGAGCCAAAATACTGAGTCCATGCACTGCAGCGACTGAAGCCTGCATACCCTAGAGTCCATGTTCTGCCACAAGAGAAGCCACAGCAGTGAGAAGCCTATGCACAGCTAGAGAGTAGCCCCCACTTGCTGCAACTAGAGAAAAGCCCATGCAGCCGTGAGCACTCAGAACAGCCAAAAATAAATAAATAAAATTATTTTAAAAAGTGGTGACAATGAAATATTCAAAGACTATGCTTGGTTCTCTGTAGCAGATTGCATTCTCTAAAGTGGCCACAAACAATGCCCCATTCCACATGGGGTTTTACAGTGTGACCAACACACCTGCCACCAAGGAACAAGGGTCTGTCTGCTCTCTTTTGGACTCTGGGTATGCTCAGAACTAGGAGGGAACTGCCATTATGGGATGTCCATGATTAGGTCATCATGGGTGGTGCATCTTCTAACCTCACATACAGTTTTTACGTGATATGCGCTCTTGGAACCCAATCACCATGTTATTAGAAAGTCCACTGTTCCTGAAGAGGGCCACCTGGGAGAAACCAGCCCCTTAACTCAGGATAAACTTCCAACCAACCTCCAGCAACAACTTGCCAGTCATGTGAGTGAGCTCTTTGGAAGTGGGTCCTTCAACTCCAGTTGAGTGACCCTAATCAACACCACTGAACCCTGGTCAAATTGAAGATTTTTGAGCTAAATAAAAATTTTTCTTTTTAATATACTAACCTTTGAGGTGTTTCTTACATAGCAACAGACGACCAAAACAGCCCCAAGAGCAAGATGCAGGCTTCACAGTCTGTACATCCCCAAGGATAAATGTATATTTCCTTCCCCAACACTTATAAGTTGTGTGGCCAATAAAGTGGATGAAGAGGAGCTTCCTAGACATTATTACCATAGAAAATAATGGAACAGAGAGCTCCTCCTAGATAATTTAATTAAGGCCTAGTCAAAGAATCTACACTTCAAGAGCAAGGTGTCTTCCCAGGGACTGTCTGATAGGAATCCATTACCATTTTGAATCAATAACTGTGGTATGTCTTCTTTTCTCCCTTTTTGTGAACAGCTTTTACTGCACATGTCCTGCCCCTCTCTCCTGCTGCCATAAGATCTAGCACTGAAGCATGTACATTACCATATGTAAAATAGATGACCAGTGCCAGTTCAATGCTTGAAGAAGGGCACCCAAAGTCAGTGCTCTGGGACAACTCAAAGGGATAGAGTGGGGAGGGAGAAGGGAGGGAGTTCAGGATGGGAGGACACATGTATACCTGTGGCAGATTCATGATGATGTATGCAAAAACCATAATAATATTGTAAAGCAATTATCATCCAATTAAAATAAATAAATTGATTTTAAAAGATATGTAGATGACACCAACCTTGTGGCAAAAAAAAAAAAAAAAATTATGGGGAGTATTGGGATGACTTGATTTTTTAGTCCATAAATAGATTTCCCAGTTGGTCCTAATGGAGAGAGATATCCATCACCTGGTCTCTGGGCTGGATGCAGGGACTTGATGACATTTTGTATGGTTTTCTTGGGGAGGGATATGAGAATGTTCAATGTATGGGCAGAGGGGAGTTGCCTGATGGTTTGTGACCATCGCAGCAGAATTCACAGAGAGTATTAACACTCACCTGAATCCATATACACCCTAACACTTCCCTGTCTCTGAAGTTAGGTTATATGACTGAGTTCTGGCCAGTGGAATGTGGGCACCCCCTCCCAGGCCTGGTTTCTAAAATGTTTCATATCACTATCCATGTTTTCTCTCTTCTATCCTCATGACTGGAGGCAAGGATCCTAAGATGGTTGAGTCACTCAGTAGAACAAACCCAGACTCCTAAAAGAGTTGATTCACATCAACATGCAGTGAGCAAAATTAACTTTCTTTTGATGTTAAGCTACTAAAATTTGGGGGTTATTTATTATAGTATGTAGGGATAATTAGCCTGTCTAACATAATAAGAAATATGAATAGATATATTAGAAAGAAAAAGACCCACATGGATTATAAAAATGAAAAGATAGCAGATAAAACTCAAAACAGCACTTAAAAACCATCTTTCCACTTATCAGATAGGCAGAAAGCAGTCCACTAATACTGAAGAAAAATAGAAAATTTTCAGCATTAGTGGTGGGAGTGTGTGGGGGTCAGAGTTCAGGGTAGGAAACAGAAATAAATCTGAATATTTTAGGCAGAAAGATTTCCTGTGGATAACAGTGTGCTGACAGAATCAGGGAAAGGATGGGAGTAATGGTGAGCAGAGGATTGATAGGCTCCAGGCTGTGTCTCTAGGAACGTTCCCTGAGCAGGCAGAACTCCACCCTGGAACAGGGCAATGGGAGATCAGAAAACTACTCTTGAAGCCACAAGATTTAAGAGCAAACTCCTTTATGTGTGTCCCATATAAAAGACAGCTGGGGTGGGGGATGGCCATGACTGCTACTGCAGAAAAACCTTATTTGACCTGGGGATGCAGCCGAAGGCAGCAGGAAATGCATTTCCTCTAACTCTACAACCCCCTTAGAAAGCATCACCAGTACAATTATACTATGTTTGTGCTCAGACGTTCAGTCCCAGCTCTTTGGGACCCTATGGACCCTATAACTGTTCTATGGACAGGTTCCTCTGTCCATGGGATTTTTCATGCAAGAATACTAGAGTGGGTTGCCATTTCCTCCACCAGGGGATCTTCCCAACCCAGGGATTGAACCCGTATCTCTTGTGTCTCCTGCACTGGCAGGTGGATTCTTTACCACTGAGCCACCTGGGAAGTCCACAGTGACACTGAAGAGAAATAAAACCTCTGATCCAGAAATCCTACTTCCTCGTGAGCACAGGGCCACATAGGTAAGGGAATTTCTCAGTATTATTTGTAATAGTGAAAACTGTGTAAACAATTATCTGTCTCTCAGCCTAGGAATTGTTGAATGCTCTATCCAAACAATGGACTATTACAGTGTGTGTGTGTATACAAATGCACTCAGTTGTGTACAACTCTTTGCAATCCCATGGACTGTAGCCCGCCAGGCTCCTCCGGCCATGGAATTCTCCAAGCAAGAATACTGGAGTGGGTTACCATTTACTTCTCTAGGGAATTTTCCCCACCCAGGGGTTGAACCTACATCTCTTGTGTCTCTTGCATTAGCAGGTGGGTTCTTTACCAGCTGAGCCACCAGGGAAGCTCATATTATAGCATAGTTAAACTAAATGACAAAAGGATAAAATAGCAAAAAATAATTCAAGGAAAAGGTATGCTACAAAATGGTATATGAAGAGTAATATCAATACTTCACATATTTTAAAAAGTATTCAAAGCAATAATCTATCTTATTTGGGAATACACAATCCATAGGGCCTGTTCACAGCACATATGAATTTCATTCAGTCCAGAGTTTCCCTCTGCAGCAAGAGGGAGGGCAAGCAGATGATAAAGGGATTTTAACTTTATTTCTAATATTTGATTACTTTCTGTTTTTCCTAGGATCTGAAGCATGATGATAAAATGCTTACAAGTATTGATGTTTACAAGTATCTTGATGGTAGTAGGTATGTAAATGTCTGGTATATCCTTACCTGTACTGGTTGGGTTTAAAATGTTTCCTGGAGAAATATACCATGTTCATGGATCGGAAGAATCAATATAGTGAAAATGAGTATACTACCCAAAGCAATCTACAGATTCAATGCAATCCCTATCAAGCTACCAGCGGTATTTTTCACAGAACTAGAACAAATAATTTCAAGATTTGTATCAGTTCAGTTCAGTTCAGTTCAGTCACTCAGTCGTGTCCGACTCTTTGCGACCCCACGAACTGCAGCACACCAGGCCTCCCTGTTCATCACCATCTCTCGGAGATCATTCAGACTCACATCCATCGAGTCAGTGATGCCATCCAGCCATCTCATCCTCAGTCGGCCCCTTCTCCTCCTGCCCCCAATCCCTCCCAGCATCAGAGTCTTTTCTAATGAGTCAACTCTTCGCATGAGGTGGCCAAAGTACTGGAGTTTCAGCTTTAGCATCATTCCTTCCAAAGAAATCCCAGGGCTGATCTCCTTCAGAATGGACTGGTTGGATCTCCTTGC
>SJYT01003659.1:49935-110395 GCA_006410635.1 Cephalophus harveyi | reverse complement strand
CGGATGGCTAACAAACACATGAAAAGATGCTCAACATCACTCATTATCAGAGAAATGCAAATAAAGACCACAATGAGATACCATTTCACACCAGTCAGAATGGCTGCGATCCACAAGTCTACAAGCAATAAATGCTGGAGAGGGTGTGGAGAAAAGGGAACCCTCTTACACTGTTGGTGGGAATGCAAACTAGTACAGCCATTATGGAGAACAGTGTGGAGATTCCTGAAAAAATTGCAAATAGAACTGCCTTATGACCCAGCAATCCCACTGCTGGGCATACACACCGAGGAAACCAGAATTGAAAGAGCCACATGTACCCCAATGTTCATTGCAGCACTGTTTATAATAGCCAGGACATGGAAACAACCTAGATGTCCATCAGCAGATGAATGGATAAGAAAGCTGTGGTACATATACACAATGGAGTATTACTCAGCAATTAAAAAGAATACATTAGAATCAGTTCTAATGAGATGGATGAAACTGGAGCTGATTATACAGAATGAAGTAAGCCAGAAAGAAAAACACCAATATAGTATACTAACACATATATATGGAATCTAGAAAGATGGTAATGATGACCCTGTATGTGAGACAGCAAAAGAGACACAGATGTATAGAACAGACTTTTGGACTCTGAGGGAGAGGGAGAGGATGGGATGATGTGGGAGAATGGCATTGAAACATGTATACTATCATGTAAGAAACGAATCACCAGTCTATGTTTGATGCAAGATACAGGATGCTTGGGGCTGGTGCACGGGGACGATCCAGAGAGATGATATGGGGAGGGAGGTGGGAGGGGGGTTCAGGATTGGGAACTCATGTACACAAGTGGTGGATTCATGTCAATGTATGGCAAAACCAATACAGTATTGTAAAGTAAAATAAAGTAAAAAAAAAAAAAAAGGAAAAAAATAAAAAAATAAAATGAATATTGTGAAGTGTATTCAGCAGAGTCATGCAAATATAAAGAAAACTGAAAGTAACTGGAAAAAAAGATGAAATATGGTGATAGTTTGTTGTCATACAATTTTGTGTTTTCCATATGTACACCATGAGTAACATCTTTGAGAACAGGAACGCTTAACTGTATTTAGTTTCTTTAATGTGGAATGTGGGGTCATGCTGAATGGCTTCTAATAAACTGAGTCATAGTAAGTCTTTCTTCTTATACCTGAATGACTGTACTTTTTTGCAACTTGTCAAGTTGGGTGTTTTTTTTAATAGTGATTAGTCACCCCAACTTTTGCTTAGAGCTCTAGATCTGATTTTTCTTTTTGAAGAAAATAGTAGTTGAGTGGAAACGGGTGCTAAATTTCCTCTCACTTCATCTTTCTTAGGAAAAGGGATAGATGACTATATAGTGGTCATATGTCCTTATGATAGACATAGCATTTGAGACAAAATAAATAGCTTTGTCATATTTGGCCTGAAAAACACAAATCTACAGTGACAGGAACAGAACACAACCAGAGTCTCGTGTATTACAGAAGTTGGGTTTCTTAGCCAAACCGGTGCCTAAAAATATGTGTAATTATGGCTACAAACATATTGCTAGTCCTTTCTCCTTTCCACTTTTAGCTCTGCCACTCTTAAAAATTATCCATTGGAGATGCTCAGCTCTGGGGTAACCTTGTTTTGTTTTATTTGTTTATTTGTTTTATTTAGTTATTTTATGGCATCAGAATAGGGCTTTGGAGAGATTGTACCTCATCAGATCATTTTAGGAATATTTTTTTAAAAAACCCAACTTATTTGACATCTCTCTTGTGCAAAATAATTGCCCTCAGCATACCACAAATTGTTTTTCAAGAGAAGCAGTGTCTTCAGCGGAGGACAGGAGAGAGTCTGAATATTTGAAGGGAACATGGCTGCTGTGAGGAGGAATACACCGATAGACGAAGCAGAGTACACCTACTTTGTGGTCCAGATTTCGGAGGTCATCTGCAAAGCTT
This sequence comes from Cephalophus harveyi, assembly GCA_006410635.1. NCBI lineage: Eukaryota > Metazoa > Chordata > Mammalia > Artiodactyla > Bovidae > Cephalophus > Cephalophus harveyi. The sequence continues at coordinate 108,434 of SJYT01003659.1, read as the reverse complement.
CCAACCAATGCCACTGTATTCTTTTGGATAAATTCCATTATGTCATAAATCTCTGGGGACTGAATATTGCTAATTAGGAATACTTCCTAACCCAGTACGTACTAAGGCCAGATTAGGGCATCTCAGTTTCAGGAATAAGACACTGAATGCTTCCTCTTACTGTCTCTGGCAAAGCCTCCTCTTCTGCTTGTGGTCTGGAAGGAATTACCACAACCTCCCATCCAGCCTCCAAGAGCAAACCATGATGGCCTTTAGCCAATCAGGATATAAAACTCCCCATGATTGATTCAGAGATGATCATATGGCCTGAGCTTGTCCAATCAGGTTCAACAACACTCAAGAGCAAGGCATTATGTTGTTAGGGAAGCAAATTCCTTGCCTGCTTCCCTGGTGGAACCTGGCAGTAGGAAGAGGAAGCTGCTGGCACCCTTTTGAGACGATGAAGGGAAAGTCAGTACTGAGAGAGTACCTCTGAGAATCGGAGGGAGGAAAATAGGTCCCTCTCAGGCATTTCAGCCTCTGGGTCAGTTATTCCCTGAAGCCAGCCCTGCCTCTGGGTCTTTGAGTTGTAACAGTCAATTGATTTCCTTGATGTTTTAGTTCTAAGATAGTTCTAAGATATGAGTGTGACTCAGTGGGTCCTGCATCCTGAACATAACACTTCGGATTAGAGCTCCTCGCTGCTATGGCTGTGACAGAATCACCAGGAAAGTAGTTCTTGACTCAGTTTCAGGAATATTGAGCTTGCATCTCATTTAGACTAAAATTGTTGGCTCTCTGAGACTCTACTCCTCATGTGTGCCAGGGATGGTCACGGTTGGTCTGTTTAACACATGAATTGCTGTGAAGTCAGGTGAGAGATTGTGGTCTTGGAGCCCCTAGTTGGACAAGGAGGATGCTTGCACTTCCACTTCTTAGAGAGGAAACATGGCTACTGTCACCACAAAGACTGCAGAAACCCTGGGAGGTGCCCATGTGTGGTGTCATAAACAGGTCATGAACAAGGTTTATTACAAATAACTTTGCGGAACTTGTCAGAAGTTGTACACCCTTACTGAATGGAGGATATCACCTGTCCAAATGGTAACAGACTAGATGCTCCTGCCTAGTAAATCTTGCCACATGGACTCCAAAAGGCCCTGGGTTAGTTACTGCCTGAAGCCAGCCCAACCTTTGCTGGGGGTGGAGGGTGACATGTCACTATTCACCCCACCACTCACTTCCTGGGAGAGGCTGGACCCAGCCCAGGGCACCTGGGAACCAAGCAGGTACAAAGCCCCAAGGTACTGGGCCCATGAAGAGGTGAAAGCCTCTGGAAGAGAAATATGCTTTGTCTGTGGGAATCCCTGGGGCAGAAGACCCTGCTCTCATATCCTATCCACAGAGTGTGCATTTAAACTTACTATACAAAGGAGTCTTGGAGAGTTTGAGGCAGAAGCTTTGACCTTGTTACTCTGAGTATAACAGGGAAGAGAGTTGGCCTGACAGTCCTTTATCAAGAACTCAAGGGTGTGACTCCATGGACACTGGGTATGACTTCTTTTGGATGAATGTCCCTCAAAGTTTTGCCCTTTCATCCACATCTCCAGGAAAAAAAATTATTTTCTGTATTTCAAAAGGAGTTAAAAGACCTGAAAAGATCAGGAGTCAGTGGGAAGCACAACTTCTATTAGAAACTCATGTGCTCCTCCACCGTGCAGGCCAGGGTGGTGCTACCTGGTATCAGGTTAACTGCCTCACTAGAGGCCCAGCCTGCCTCTGGAGTGCTCACTGGCAAATGCCTTTGTAGAAGCTCCCCAGGATCTTCTGCCTCCCAGAGACTGGGGCTTTTACTGCAGGAGAAGCACCTGACATCTATCCCTCTTCTAGACTTGCAGGCACTGTGCCTGTCCTCCATACCTTCTCCAATATACACAGCTCCGCAAGATGCTCTTCTGGCCTCACCACCCTGAGCTGCGTTATGTTATCCATGTCTTTTCAGTATTCTGAAGTTTTGACATCTGGGGCTTTCCTGATCCTGGAGGGACTGCCTCTCCCAGAGTTAGCCAATACTAAAGAGAGTAAACAAGCATATTCCATGTTCTTCCAGGAACATGCTTTTTAAATGCAACTGATCAATCCAGATCCCAAATCCAACCCACCCACCTCCTCTATCAGGCTCTTATACTGTAGCCCACTAACCATCCACACTAATCACCCCAGGATCTGGTACTAGACAGCCAGGGACAGCATCTGTGCCCCAGAGGCCACTGAAATTATTCAGACTAGGCAAACTGCATATTCCCTCCATTGGAAGTCACAATAAAGTCTCTCTGGCCCATATTTACCCCCTCTTCATTTGCCTCTGACTGACCCTGATTCCTCCCCATGTGGCCTGGTAGGGTACAGCATGTCCCTCCCTCTTTGAAACTGTAACAAACTCTCTTTTCAGTGGCATCCATATCTTGATCTGTTGGCCTCACTATATCTCCAATTTTCTATTAATATACATTATTTTTGAAACATGGGTGCAGTGATCGTGATCCTCACACAGATGTCAGATTTTACTGACATCAACTAAGATGCCTTATTTCCTGGGAGGGGCTCACTGTTATATACCTTGTTTCACAAACATCAGCTCATTGTTTGAAGCTTTAAGTGGCAGAATTTCTCAATTGAGTGGGAGGCCATCTTTGTTGTTGTTCTTTCCATGTCTCCACAACCCGGTGTTGGATTGTGATACATATCAGCCTAGAGTTTGGATATGGAGTTGTTTATTATTCTTGGAAGAACAGGAGGAGAGGAGGCAAGTCTTGCATCAGTGTGTTTGTCCCTAGAGAGCCGTTATCATAACTCTAGCCTCATGAGGAGGCCAGCTAGTGGATGGGACAGCTGCCCTCAGTGTCCCATGGATGGACCACTTCAGACATGGAGGCAGGGCAGGCAGCCGTGCCTAGACAGGGAGCTCACCAGCATGGACACTCCTGCCCTCAGGACACAACCATCTGGCCCTACACAACTCAAAACTAATGCCACTCAATCCCCGTGGCATGGGGCTTTGGCTTGACTTGACCCAGTTTGGAAAGACAAGATTTAAAAGGATAAAGTTCAAATATGAGTCAGCTGGCCCTGTCAACTTCATATCTGCACATTATTTAAGTCAACAAAAATCATGAGCTTGTATGAACTGCCAGGAACAGAACTCAAATGACATTCCCCCCTCTTCAATCACATTTATTTTTCTTTGTTATCAGAGCCACTACATTTTGCATTTTTATTACTCAGGCTTCAAAGAACACCAAAATTCATATGCAGCAACTTCCAAAATATGTTTGAGAAGCTGTTGACTTGGGAGTGACACCCAGAATCAACAAATCAAATAGAAAAAACTGACCCAGATTTGCTTGCTTGCTGCTGTGTCATGGACTCAGAGAGACAGGGTGAATTTTATGGATCTTGGAAAATAGTCTTGTGTCATTTTAATTAACTAGAGCATGATGGTGAAATACAGGCATGCAATGGGGGATTTTTCCACTTCTGGCTTCCCTGGAAACTCTGCTAGGACAGCCACAAGCAGCTCTATGGGGAAAATGGGTCCTCACAGTCCATCTATACAACCTCTTTGTGAAAAGTTCAGAGAATTAACAATGATCTCTAATTAAAACTCAATCAGAAACTACAATGACATACCATAGCCTATTTTTTTTTATGCTGTCAGAAAAGGAATTTAGTTATGAAGGCAATTGAGGGCAACTTAAAACCTTTGAAACTTTGGGATTCCCTGATAGCTCAGTTGGTAAAGAATCACCCTGCAATGCAGGGGTCCCCGGTTTGATTCCTGGGTCAGAGGATCTGCTGGAGAAGGGACAGGCTACCCACTCCAGTATTCTTGCTTCCCTTGTGGCTCAGCTGGCAAAGAATTTGCCCACAATGTGGGATACCTGGGTTCAATCTTTGGGTTCAGAAGATACCTTGGAGAGGGGAAAGTTACCCACTCCAGTATTCTGGCCTAGAGAATTCCATGTATAGTCCATGGGGTCACAAAGATTCAGACATGACTGACTTTCACTTTCACTAGAAACTTTACATGTAATGTCTCTACTATGTACACCTCTCCCCAAGTGGTCTCCTGGTAAAGATGAGGAGACGAGAGCTTGCTCTCAGACCCCTCCTGCATCCTTTGTGGATTCAGTCTCTTTAGTCTCTCGGCCAGATTCCCCAATTGTTTCTTGTGGAGAAACGGTCAATTGTCTATGCAGCATCCATTGTTTCTTTCTGCCTTAGCAAGAATCTAATTTCTTACTGGGTATTAGTTCCCAGAGTACAAAACGAGACTTCTAATTCTGTATTGAGGATGGAGGCTGTGTCCCACGATGAGGAGACCCTGAGGTTGGAGTCCATGTCCTGGTACCAGGGGATCCAGAGGGTGGAGACCAGGTCCCAGGATGAGGGGACCCTGAGGTTGGAGGCCATGTCCCAAGACAGGGGAACTCAGAGTCAGTTCTCAATATGGCAGAGGATAAAGTCAGCCAGAAACTGGGACTCTGAGACATCGTGGCATCCTTGTACCACAACCAGATGCTTTTCTTAAGAGTTTCAAGTTATTTGGGTGAACTGAAGGCCATAGTAACCACACTCACAGAAAACTAGTCAATCTAATCACACTAGGACCACAGCCTTGTCTAACTCAATGAAACCAAGCCATGCCNCAAGGTAAGAGAAACCCAAGTAAGATGGTAGGTGTTGCAAGAGGGCATCAGAGGGCAGACATACTGAAACCATACTCACAGAAAACTAGTCAATCTAATCACACTAGGACCACAGCCTTGTCTAACTCAATGAAACCAAGCCATGCCTGCGGGGCAACCCAAGACGGGCGGGTCCTGGTGGAGAGGGCTGACAGAATGTGGTCCACTGGAGAAGGGAATGACAAGCCACTTCAGTATTCTTGCCTTGAGAACCTCATGAACAGTATGAAAGGCAAAATGATAGGGTACCAAAAGAGGAACTCCCCAGGTCATTAGGTGCCCAATATGCTACTGGAGGTCAGTGGAGAAATAACTCCAGAAAGAATGAAAGGATGGAGCCAAAGCAAAAACAATACCCAGTTGTGGACAGAGGATGAGATGGCTGGATGGCATCACTGACTCGATGGACGTGACTCTGAGTGAACTCCAGGAGTTGGTGATGGACAGGGAGGCCTAGCATGCTGCGATTCATGGGGTCGCAAAGAGTTGGACACGACTGAGCGACTGAACTGAAGCCCATACTAAATAAATCAAGCCCAAATTTGATATAAACCAGTGACCTCATGGCACTTTACAATCTGCCCACCCACATACATACAAAACACTGGTTCCTGGATAAAACCTGTGTTTCAGACTTTAGTTCACTCAATGTTTTCTTCCTCTTATTATGAAAAGCAGCCCTTTTGCTTGTGTGACAACTTATTCTTAAGAAAGAACTGTTTTCAATAGTGAAGTTCTTCCTGATATCTCCTAAACAAGACAAGTTTTTGTATCCACCACTGTCTTCCCTTTCATCCTCTGTTCCCATGGATGTCACTTCTCACAGTATTTCTCTGACATCACTAGACACATCTTTCAAGAATCAGCATGGACGCACAGTCTTCTGAAAAGCTCCCTGACCTGCCCAGGCAGCATCTGAGGCTACTTTTATGTGCTTTGTCTCCAGCAAAGTGTGATGCTGAGATAACTGACTGTTACCTATTTCCCTTACATGCGCTCAGAAAGGTCAGGAATGGTGTCCATCCAACCAGCTTCTCCTCAGTTCCTGGCTCTCTAACAAATGTTTGTTGAATGAATGAGTGATTGGAGAATGCACTTCAAATTTAGCTGTATGGATGACTGAATCAGTTTGCTGTATATCTGAAGCTAACACAACATTGCAAATCAGTTATACTTCATTAAATTTTTAAGAAATTTAGCTGGATAGATTTGTTGAGACATTAAGGGTATTTGAGAAGGAAGCCTGCCCTGGCCCAATGCCTCCATCTCTTTGAGATGGGACCACTGAAAGTGGCAACACTATCTTCAGCTGAATGTATGAGTTACCGGATTGAGACTAGCAGTCAACCCACAGAACCGTGAGAAACAGCAGTGTTGTCTCAAGCCACTAAATTCTGGCATGGTTTGTTACAGAGGGCAGATATTTGATACAAGAATTGTTGTTGTTGTTCAGTCTCTAAGTCATGGCAGTTTTTTGAGACCCCTACAGACTGTATGTAGCCTCCCAGGCTCCTCTCTCCATGGGATTTCCCAGGCAAGAATATTGGAGTGAGTTGCCATTTCCATCTCCAGGGGATCTTCCCGACCCAGGGATCAGACCTGTGTCTCCTGCATTGCAGGCGGATTCTTTACCACTGAGCCACCCAGGGTTTCCCCTTGATACAAAAGTCTTTCTCCCTAATTCCTTACCCCCCATTTATGAAGCAACCTGAGCACTTCCCAGCACTTCTACAGAACGCGGAGACCAACAACCTGAAGGAGACACCAGCATTGGCCTTGGAACAGTATCTGCAGAATGATTCCAGGGTACAGGCTCAGTTTTCCTTTGGAGGCAGGTAGAAAGACCAGCTTTTCTGGCCTTAGTCTCCTCTCTGCCCACGAACAGCCTGAGTTGGCATAGTGGATTTTCCAAGTGAACTTTGAGGAATACTGGGGTTTCCAGCAAGGTGTACCTTGCTGGAGCATCTCTGTAACCTGGACTGGGAGACCCTCTCTTTCTATCAGAGAGACTACTCTTGTATGGGTTGCTTATATTAGGCTTTTGTATACAATGTTAGGGTTGTCCAAGTGGCGCTAGTGGTAAAGAACCCACCAGCCAATGTAGGAGACACAGGAGACCCTGCTTGATTCCTGGGTCAGGAAGATTCCCCTGCAGGAGGGCATGGCAACCCACTCCAGCATTCTTGCCTGGAGAGTCCCATGGACAGAGGAGCCTGGAAGGCTACAGTCCGTAGGGTCGTAAAGAGTTGGACATGACTGAAGCAACTTGGCATCCACGCACATACAATGTTATCTGAAGAAAACATTCAATTGCTTTACATGTGAGAATCACTGAACCAGATATTTTTCAGGGCCTGTGGGGAACCCAGTCTTGAGTAAGCAGGAAATCTGTGGCTCCAGGAGGAGCCTGCTTCTCATTTGGTGTCTTGCCGCAAACTTCCTGGAGAGGCTCCTGTCCAAAGCTCCCGCAGTTTCACATGCTGCTGGGCAATGTGCAGGCGTGAGATGGGTACTCAGCATGAAGAGTGGCCTGGAGGCTTTGTGCAGGGCCACCTTCATAATGACTCACTTGGACACAGTCATTTATGTGTTCCCAGGACAGGATTTCCATTTCATCCTCTGTTCCCATGGATGTCACTTTTCACAGTGTCTCTCTAGCAACACCAGGCACATCTTTCAAGGTTCAGCATGGACATACTCTCTTCTGAAAAGCTTCCTGACCTGCCCAGGGGGCATCTGGCGCTACTTTTCTGTGCTTTCAAAGTGCCTCCAGCAAAGTGTGATGCCAGGATAATTGGCTGTGTTACCTGTTTCTCTCATGTGGGCCAGTTCCCTCCGTGCAGACTGGGGTTCATCCTGCTGGGAACGGAAGGTCATTTCTGAGCTGCTGTGGTGACCACACTCTGTCTGAAAGAGGAAGCCTGTGGGAAGGGGCAGCCCAGAGACTTCATTTTCAAGGAGATAAACCTGCACATCCATCAGAGGGGGAGGGCTTGGAGTGAGTGTCTACTGCAGAAGAAAAATGTGTGTGTGCGTGTGGGGGGTGTGTTTAAACAGCTATTTCAAAGGGCTCTGTATTTCTAATTAGGTGGATTAATCTGGTCTGCTTCTCACCCGGCCTCTAAGTGTGCAGGTGTCCAACAGACACACTCACTTTACAGGGGGCTGGGGAAACCTGATGAAAGATTAACAGTGGGGCCCAGACAGCCCTTCGCCAGGTGTCCAGCACCAGCCGAGCTCCTTCCCACACAGCCGGCATCCCACACAGGCCTCCGGGCCCCAGGTGGACAGAGGAGGAAGGTTGGTGCCCCTGCCAGCATCCTCTCTCCCTCGGCCTCCTTCCTCCTTGGCTGTCTCAGAAAAGGGTACTTGGGACGGTGAGCAGCTTCAGCAGAGGTCTGAAGACCCAGGGAGACAGAGGCAACCCGTGTTCTGCCTGATGCCTAATAAAGAAGGCTGAATGCTTTCGAATTGTGGTGCTGGAGAAGACACTTGAGAGTCCCTTGGGCAGCAAGGAGTCAATATTAAAGGAGATGAACTCTGAATATTCACTGAAGGACTGATGCTGAAGCTGAAGCTCCAACACTTTGGCCATTTGATGTGAAGAGCCAGTTCATTGGAAAAGACCCTGATGCTGGGAAAGATGGAGAGCAAAAGGCGGTGACGGAGGATGATATGGCTGGATAGCATATCATGATCATTGATCATTGATCCATCTCAATGGACATGAATTTAAGCAAACTCTGGGAGACAGTGGAGGACACGGAAGCCTGGCACAGTGCAGTCCATGGGATCACAAGAGCTGGACACCACTTAGAGGCTAAACAACAACAACAACAATACGCAATACTGCATGGAATTGAACCCACAGCCTTGTGAGATGGAGGCTAATTATCTTCAGGCTACACACGAGGAAAGCGCACCTGAAAAAAACACTAAACCTGAAGTTTAGTGAAGCAACGCAGATCACATGGCTGCACTATGATCACAAGGCATCCTGTGAGTCCCTGACAGAAGCACAGCCTGGGACTGGTGCCACTGGGCCTCTGAGGTGGGTGCTCATCTATCCTGAATTCCTCCAAAATTTTTACAGCTTCTCCAAAATACTAGAAACTCATTTAGTGAGCAGCCGCATAAAATGACACTTCCATCAGCTTCCTCTTTTATTGAAAAGAGGAACTGAAATATCAAGGAGCAACTCTTAGCCTACTTTCTGCATCTCTGGTGAAAGCAGCTGGCTCTTCTGTGAGAACAGGCAGGGGTTTGCTGGTGGCTTTCAGTGGCTCCAGCATATGAGCCAGCCGCCACTGCCACCCATTTGCTGTCTGGGGGCCACAGCAGACCTGTGCTCTGCCCTCTCCTGCCGAATTTCTCAAAAATGTGGCTTCTGTGATGCACAAGTACAGCTGGGAAGCCAATATGACAGGTGGTATTTCATCGTGACTGTGGACAATGACTTCAGACTGGCAACCAACATGAGCGTGGATGCCCACTGCTTCAGCAGATCAGGAGGACAGAGCCGTGAGGACACTGAAGTCCCAGGCTGGGGGCCTCCTTGTTCTGGAGCTGCTGGCCTCACTGGAAATCTCTCACTCTAGCAGAATTTTGTCTTCATCTGAAAAAAATCAGTCCAAAGGGGGAAAAAAAAAAACTTTTTCTTGCTTTCCTTTTTATCTCTGCCTTCAAGGCATTTGCTTTTGTTAACTTGTGGCTGGCAAGTTCTCTGGCTGGACCAGGCTCTTGAGGTGATTTGAAGGATTGCCTGTGGCTGCCTGAGCCATCCCAGGGCAGACTCGTGGCCTGAGGATCTGTGATCAGTGCTCATGGTGTCTGAGATGAGAGACGTCTGGAGAGCTACACAGAGGCCCCCTCTAAGAGTGACTCGTGCTGCTGCTGTCAGGAAACAGGGATGTTCAGAATGAAAGACACATTGCCATTTGGAGTTATATCACTCCAGCTGCTGATCCAAATGAAGCAAAGGATATTCCAAATGGGGAGATAAAGAAAGGAGGGAAAAGGAAGAGGACAGGGATAAATGCGCCCTAAATCTCGGGTCCCAGGGCCCACTCTTTTGGCTCACCATAGTTTGAGCCTGTTTTTTTTTTTTTTTTTTTTTTTCTGGCTCCACTTCTTAGGTTTTCTGTTTACATTGTTCACTGAAGTATTTCCAACTCTTCCTAGTGCCAGGTTGTTGCTAACAAGAAATAGAATCCTTCTAAGTGTAATTTATACTGTCAGGATGCAGCATATTTATAAAATGTCATTCTCTTTGTCTCTTTAAAGGCACAGACCTTTAGAAGGTATCCAGTGGAGATGTGACTTCCCCTGGCCCTGGATGAAAATTCCAGCAGACCTCATACTTCTTTTAGCCTCCTGATGGAAGTGTTCTGATTATTCTCAAGTTCTCATAGTCTCGGGGTCACTCTGAGTCTGCTGGACCATCTACAGCCTGTCTCTTCTGCTTGACTCTTCCTGCACTCACTACTGAGGCTCAGGGTCCCCACTCTAAGGCTGGGAGGAGGGGCAATGGGCGGAAATCTGCCCAAGAGGCCGGGGAAGTGACTCCATCGTTCTCTCAAGGGAGTTCGCCTGGCTTCTCTAGCCTCATCTCTCCCTGGAGCATCGTCCACCTGCAGTCCTTTCCCCTGCAGTTGGGTTCACTTTCTTCTGTTGGTTGCTTACGCAGGAAACTGGAGGTCAGCCCAGTTTCTCCTCACAGAACTGAAGTTGCTCAGCTAGTCCTTGATGCTGGGCTGCCTCCTGCATGAGGCCCACATCTGGCCAGAGGCATCCCACCCAGAACATTGGGCCTCTGACTCTCCCACCACCAGCTCAGCCAGCATCAGTGGTTCAACCTCCTGCTCTTACACAAGAACCAGACCCTGCGGGCACACTCTCCAAGGCCTCCTTTGGAGCCCTTCTGTTGACTAGAGGTCCCCACTAGAGATGGAAGAAATGCCCTCCACCCCTACTAGGGGGCTGGAGTTTATACAACTACCTCCCCCAAATTATCCTCCTTACAAAATTATTTTTCACATAAGGCCTAGATGTGTTTGAACATGTCCCATATTGGCAAGACCAAGTTTTTACTGACTCCTTTGTACATTTTGCACCTAGTTTGAAATGCAGCCATTAGGAAGTGGTGACAGCAAGATGGTGGAATAGGACATTTCGTCCATATCTCCTAATCGAAACACTAAGATGAACAACTATCCACACAGGAAAATGCCTGCAAGAGACCTGGATTCTAGGTGAGAAACTTCAGTAGCTGATAGAGCACAGAAGTGAGAAAAGACACTTTGAACAGGGTGGCAAGGACAGCTTCATTCTTCCTGAGTTACCTCTCCCCCAAGCCTATGCAGCAGGGCCAAGAGCAATCCGCTACACTCTGAAGCTCTCCCAGGGGGCAGAGAGAGTGAAATGGACATCTGACTTCACCATAGACTCAACTGTAAATATATATGCAACTAACATCAGAGTAGCTAAATATATAAAACAAATATTAATAGACTGAAGGAAGAAATGATAGTAATACAATTCTAGTAGGGGACTTCAATATTCTACTTTCAACAATGGGTAGATTTTTCAGACAGAATGTCCATAAGGAAATGGTGGACAGGAACAACACTATTAAGCAAACTGACCTAACAATATAAATAGAACATTCCATCCAACAGCATCAGAAGACACATTCTTCTCAAGCACACATCGAAGATTCTCCAGGATTGATCATATTTACATCACAAAATTAGTATTCAAGTCAAGTGAAGTCACTCAGTCGTGTCCGACTCTTTGTGACCGCGTGGACTGTAGCCCACCAGGCTTCTCCGTCCATGGGATTCTCCAGGCAAGAATACTGGAGTGGGTTGCCATTTCCTTCTCCAGGGGATCTTCCCAACCCAGGGATAGAACCCAGGTCTCCTTCACTGCAGGCAGACACTTTAACCTCTGAGCCACCAGGGAAGCCCCCCAAAAAATTAGTATTAGCAAATTTTAAAAGACCAAAATCATATCAACTGTCTTTTCCTATCACAATGGTATGAGACTAGAAATCAATAACAGGATAAAAGTTGGTAAATTCACAAGAAAGTTAAACAACATATAATTGAACAGTCAATGGGTCAAAGAAGAAATTAAAAGGGAAATAAAAATATATCTTGAGACAAATGAAAATAGAAACACAACATGCCAAAACTTACAGGATACAGCAAAAAGCAGTCCTAAGGGGGAAGATTATAGTGATAAAAGCATGCAGTAAGAAGAAGAAAGAGCTCAAATAAACAACTTGACTAAACCTCACTTTGAATAAACTTGATTCAAAGGTAAGATTTCACCTCATTGTCCTAGAAGGCCCACATTGGTGGGCTGAACAGTCCGCAGCCTGAGCCTTCTCATGTGTTTGATCTCCTCTCGCACTCCTGAGGTTTAATGTCCCTACAGTATGACTTAAAGGAGAGACTATGGGAAGGAATCTGCCCAGTGGGCCCAGAAAATGCCTCCATTTGGTTCTTTCAGGGGTGTTCTCCTGGCCTCTCTAGGCTCACCCCTCCCTGGGACAAATCAATGTGTGATATAACACATTAAAAGAATGAAGGACTAAAATAATATGATCATCTCAATAGATGCAGAAAAAACATTTTGCAAAATCTAATATCTTTTCCTAATAAAAAGTCTCAACAAGATACATATAGAAGAATGTACCTCAATCAGCTGGNCTCACCCCTCCCTGGGACAAATCAATGTGTGATATAACACATTAAAAGAATGAAGGACTAAAATAATATGATCATCTCAATAGATGCAGAAAAAACATTTTGCAAAATCTAATATCTTTTCCTAATAAAAAGTCTCAACAAGATACATATAGAAGAATGTACCTCAATCAGCTGGACTCCAGTGAAATGAACAGAGGAGTGATAGGAGATAAAGTGAGAGTGTAGGCAGAGGCCTGTATTAGACATTTAGATTTTAACATGATATTGACCAGAAACATGTCAATACCTTAGAGAGTGAAACCATTAACATCACCGTGGGAAGTTGTTAAAGCTTAAAATTGATCAAGGATTCATCATACAGCTTATCATTGACATTATCATTCACATTTTGCTCTGTTAGGTTTTTATTCCAACCTCGTGTACCTTATAAACACAAGTTGATTTTCATAAAATTTTAAAAAGTGACACATCATGAAATTTTGAGTGAAGAAAATTTTTTTCAGTGAATTTTATGCAGACACTTTCTCTTACTGTCCGAGCAGCAACTAGTGCTGCAGTCCACGGGGTCGCCGAGGGTCGGCACCACTGAGCGGCTTCCCTCTCACTCTTCACTTTCCTGCCTTGGAGAAGGAAATGGCAGCCCACTCCAGTGTTCCGGCCTGGAGAATCCCAGGGACGGGGGAGCCTGGTGGGCTGCAGTCCACGGGGTCGCCGAGGGTCGGCACCACTGAGCGGCTTCACTCTCACTCTTCACTTTCCTGCCTTGGAGAAGGAAATGGCAACCCACTCCAGTGTTCCGGCCTGGAGAATCCCAGGGACGGGGGAGCCTGGCAGGCTGCAGTCCACGGGGTCGCCGAGAGTCGGCACCACTGAGCGACTTCCCTCTCACTCTTCACTTTCCTGCCTTGGAGAAGGAAATGGCAACCCACTCCAGTGCTCCTGCCTGGAGAATCCCGGGGACGGGGGAGCCTGGTGGGCTGCAGTCCACGGGGTCGCGGAGAGTCCGGCACGACTGAGCGACTTCACTCTCACTCTTCACTTTCCTGCCTTGGAGAAGGAAATGGCAACCCACTCCAGTGCTCCTGCCTGGAGAATCCCGGGGACGGGGGAGCCTGGTGGGCTGCCGTCTACGGGGTCGCACAGAGTCGGACACGACTGAGGCGACTCAGCAGCAGCAGCAGATGATAATTGTTCCGAATATAGTTCTGATTCAGATGATGTGACTATTAGACCAACAAAGAGACAAAAAAACCTTCGTGATTGTTCTTTGATACAGAAAGTGAAATGAACCCCATGGTGCTGGAGAAGACTTTACAGGTGTGTCAGCTGTAAGTATTGAATGTAATAGTGCAACGTGGTAGTGAAATAGCTGAACTAGTTACTGCGTCAGTTTCTGCAAAAATCCCCCTTTCAATAATCTTACTGCTTAGTGGTCCAGGAAAGAGGTGGTTTGGACTAGGCGATAGCATTGGAGGAAAGAAGTAAATGGATGCAGGATAAATGTTAAAGGTAGAACTGACAGGGATGAAGGATTGAAAATAGAAGTGGAGGAGAGAGGAATTGAGGATGATTTCGAATTTTTGGCTTGAATAACAGGATTGATGGTAGTGCTGAGGTCAGGCAAGAACAAGTTTGAGGAGGTGAAAATCAAGAGTCATTTTAGAAATACATGTTAGTCTCAGGGACATCTTTCAGTTCATCCCACGTCCATAGCTTTGACTGTACGGACCTTTATCGGCAAAATGATGTCTCTGCTTTTTTAAAATGCTGTCTAGGTTTATCATAGCTTTCCATTCAAGAAGTAAGCGTCTTTTAATCCCATGGCTGCAGTCACCATCTGCAGTGATTTTGGAGCCCAAGAAAATAAAGTCTGTCACTGCCGCCACTTTTTCGCCTTTAATTTGCCAGGAAGTGATGGGACCTGATGCCCTGATCTTAGTTTTTTGAATGTTGAGTTTTAAGCCAACTTTTTCACTCTCTTTCACCCTCATCAAGAGGCTCTGTACTTCCTCTCCACTTTCTGCTATTAGAGTGGTGTCATCTGTCTGAGGTTGTTGCTCTTTATCCCAGCAATCTTGATTCCAGCTAGTGATGTTTCAGTAAGATATTTATACCTTCAACCACGCATGCAAGTTGAAGGAATTTGAGCTTTTTCCTGAGGGAATGGGAAACCATTAAGATCTTTGAACTGAGTACAGCTTCTAAAGATATCTAGAGAGTATGGGTGCCATGTACTAAAATAAAGGAACCGTGAGTGAGGTGGGGAAGATCTGGAGTTTAAAAAAAAAATGTCCAGGGAATTCCCTGACAGTCCAGTGGTTAGGGCGCCATACTTCCTCTGCAAGGGGTTTGATCCCTGGTCAGGTAACTACAATCCCATAAGCCTCCTGGTGCAGCCAAAAAAAAGAAAACGGAATCTGCAGTGAATTAAGTAAGAGCATGTTGGAAATGGAAGATTAGTTTTCAGGAGTGGAATCAGGCCTGAGGAGAGAGATTTACAAATCATCTTCATAGAACTGATGGGCAAAACAGAACATCGGATGGACTCTTTTAGGTAAAGAATTTAGCAAAAGCACAGAGTGGGGAAAGCGGAAGGAGGCAGTGCTGACGTGGGCAGCACTGGGTCCCCGAGCCTCCTGCCGTCACACGGCCACTCTCAGCGACAGATGCCGCCGAAGACAGCGCAGCAGAGTAGGCTGGCCTGTCAGCAGGGCGGAAAACAGCTTGCTCATTCAGTGCTTATTGAGCACCGGTGAGATGTGAATGAACAAGGCATTTTTCTCAGCCCTCAGTGGGCTGATAGCTCAGAAGCTGAGTTTTCTCAAGTGAATGATTATCAACAAGTCGCTTTTGTCATTTGTACCCCGAGTGTTCATCATAACTAGACTATGAAATTGTAGGTTAGATATTTCTACTCTCACCACTGGACCCTAGTTAAATTACTAAGAGGAGAGTGAAAAAGCTGGCTTGAAATGCAACATTCAGGAAAATGAAGATCGTGGCATCCAGTCCCATCACTTCATGGGAAATAGAAGGGGAAAAAGTGGAAGCAGTGACAAATTTTATTTTCCTAAGCTCCAGAATCACTGCAGATGGTGACTGCAGCCATGAAATTTAAAGGCGCTTGCTCCTTGGAAGGACAGCTATGGCAAACTTAGGCAATGTACCAAAAAGCAGAGACATCACTTTGCCGACAAAGGTCTGTCTAGTCAAAGCTGTGGTTTTTCCAGTGGTCATATATGGATGTGAGCTGGACGTAAAGAAGGCTGAGCACCGAAGAGTTGATGCTTTTGAACTGTGGTGTTGGAGAAGACTCTTGAGAGTCCCTTGGACTGCAGGGAGATCAAACCAGTCAATCCTAAAGGAAATCAGTCCTGAATATTCATTGGAAGGAGTGACGCTAAAGCTGAAGCTCCAATATTTTGGCCCCCTGATATGAAGAGCCAACTCATTGGAAAAGCCCCTGATGCTGGGAAAGATTGAAGGTACAGAGAAGAGGGTGGCCGAGGGTGAGATGGTTGGACGGCATCACTGACTCGATGGACACGAGTCTGAGCAAACTCCAGGAGGCAGTGAAGCGCAGGGGAGCCTGGCGTGCTGTGGTCCACAGGCTCTCAAAGAGCTGGACACGACTCAGTGACTGAACAGCGACAACAGCGACTCTCTGGAAACAGTCGGCCGTGAAATGTTGAGACTGACTTTGCCTTCCGCTTACAGACTTTATACTTTTCAATGTTTTCATTTGAACCTTGAAAAAAACGTTAAGTGTAATTGTGATAGCTTTTACTGCATTCCATAGGTAAGCAGAAACAGGCGTATAAAGGGTTACAATTTTAGTTGCCCAACTTCTAATCGAAACATTTCTTTTCTTCTAGGCAGAGCTGTCATATTTGGTATTATAGGAAGAATAAAGATGGTGGTAACAAAAGTTACCCGCAGTAGCTAGAAAAATCTGTTTTTCTCTGTAAAGGTGACTGGAGTTTCTTGCTAGTTTAAAAAAAAAAAGGAAGCAAGACACTCACACCACTGGGTTATAGTCAGCCTTAAGCATGGTTGTAGCTGAGCTGTGAGGTTATATTATTCTAGTCACAGCCAGAAGTATTAACTTCTTATTAGCATATTGAAACACAGAGCAAGGTTGAGCACAGGTTATAAGCACTGTGTACCTTATTACTCTGGTTAGACTGACTGTCTCCTTTATTGGGTTAAAGCAGTTTCCACCGCTGCCCTATTTAAATTTTTGCTTATTTTTTCTCCTCATTCCAACCTACCGTTCTATAGTGTAGTCTTTTTAGTGTGTGTTATGTGTTATTATTTATTCTTGCTATTTCTTAGTCAAAAATAACTTTTCTGTATTGGTAATTCTAACTTAAAAGATTCCTTACTTAGGTTAAAATAGAGTCTTACTTTCCCTTCTAGGTCAGTGAATTAAAAAAAAAAAAATCTCTATTTTTGGAAAAGACCCTGATGCTGGGAAAGATTGAGGGCAGGAGGAGAAGAGGGCGAGAGAGGGTGAGATGGTTGGACGGCATCACCGACTGAGTGGACATCAGTGTGAGCACGCTCTGGGAGATAGTGAAGGACGGGGGTCGCTCAGCCGCGCCGGAGCGGCTACACCACAGCTCTTGGAACTGACTCTTCTTTCCCTTCTCCCCGTGTCCCCTAGGCAGCACCGAGCTGACAGGCAGCACTAACCTGATCACACACTACAACCTGGAGCATGCCTATAATAAATTCTGTGGGAAGAAAGTGAAGGAGAAGCTGAGTAACTTCCTGCCCGACCTGCCCGGGATGATTGATCTGCCTGGTTCCCATGACAACAGCAGCCTGCGCTCCCTCATCGAGAAGCCTCCTATCCTTGGGGGCTCTTTCAATCCCATCACGGGGACAATGCTGGCTGGCTTCCGCCTGCACACCGGCCCGGTGCGTGCCCTCCTGGGGAGGTGGGGTCAGGGGGAGGCCCAGTGCGTGCCCTCCTGGGGAGATGGGGGCAGGGGAGGCCTGGTGCGTGCCCTCCTGGGGAGCTGTCTCTTATACACATCTAGATGTGTATAAGAGACAGGATGGGACCTGATGCCCTGATCTTAGTTTTTTGGACGTCGGGAAGGCAGTGCCCGCCCTCTGCTCACCAGCCCTTCCCTCGGCTCCTTCAGTTGCCGGAGCAGTGCCGCCTGATGCACATTCAGCCGCCTAAGAAGAAGAATAAGCAGAAGCACAAACAGAGCCGCACCCAGGACCCCGTCCCCCCAGGTAAGAAGCGGTTGTCTTCCGAGCTGCAAAGCCGGACGCTCTGAACCTAGTTTGACCTTCCTCGGTTAAAAGCTCAGTTAAGTTTCTCACGAGCCCTGGACTCCCCACTTCTCCTTGGAAAAGAAGCTGACGTCATGCAGCCCCCTGGGCAGGCGGGCCCTCGCCCGGGGCTGCAGCGGAGCCTCTGAGCGCGTCCTGGTCGAGCGGAGAGCAGCGGTGCCCTGGGCGAGGGGTTCTCCTCGGCCCCAGAGCTCTGGCGGCGCAGGATACGGGGCCCGACCCGTGATGGGCACCTCGTATCCCCCCCAGAGACGCCGTCTGATTCAGATCACAAGAAGAAGAAAAAGAAGAAAGAAGAGGACCCTGAGCGGAAGAGGAAGAAGAAGGAGAAGAAGAAGAAGAAGGTGCGGTAGGAGCCCGCGCGGCGGCCCGTGAGTCCCTCTCTCGCCCGGGCCCTCGCTAGAGCCCCCTGCTCTTCCTCTGCCCTCCTTTCCTTCCAGAACCGACACAGCCCGGAGCACCCCGGGATGGGCAGCTCTCAGGCCAGCAGCAGCAGCAGCCTCCGCTAAGGGGCCGCTGGGCCCTGCCAGGAGGACTTCCCTGCTGGGCCGAGGCGCGCGGGTCAGCGCCGGGCGCGGGGGCGGACGCCGCGCAGCCGGAGGAGCCGGCGCGGAGACGGGCAGGGCTCCCGGCGGCCCCGCTTTCTCGCGGACACCTCTTCCCCTCCCAGGAGGCTTTCTGTTCACCTCTTGTGTGCAGTTTGTCTGATGTAGGATTTGGTCTGATTTGTTAGGATTTTTATTCTCTTAAAATTGCATTTTTCAAACTGGCTGAAGCGTGGCTGCCTGTCAGGAGGTAAGTGCCTTTCCGTGGGAGTCAGGGTAAGCCAGGGCGTGCTGAGGTCTGAGGGGGCTCGGACCTTGCGTGGCATGGTTTCCTCAGCAGGCGGGGCAGCCGCCCAAGACTGGGGAGCAAGGTCAGGAGCGGAGTGTGCCGAAGCCTCCTGCCCCAGCCTCGTTCCCGCCCTGCCCCTGAGGCTGCCAGCTAGTGCCTGGATGACCTTCCTGCTTAAGGCCGGCTGTGTCCTAGGTCAGTTTCGTGCGGAAACTCGGTAGCCGATGGAGAAAGCACCCACGGTCAGAAGGGAATTTCAGCAAGGTTGCTTCTTGGTCAACCCTGTGTTTGTTTTTTTTTTTAATAAATTTCTGGCAAGCAAAGGTAAATGATTCTCTTTATAATAAGAACTATTTTTGATCTTCGTCACTCCCTAAGACAGTGAAAGCTTCTAAGACAGCAAAAAAAAGTCTCCCAAATCTTTGGCCACCTGATGCAAAGAGCCAACTCAGTGGAAAAGATGCTGACGCTAGGAAAGATTGAGGGCAAGAGAAGGGACCGGCAGAGGACGAGAGGGTTGCATGGCATCACTGACTCATGGACGTGACTTTGAGTGAACTTGGGGAGACAGTGGAGGACAGCGAAGTGTGGCATGCTGCAGGTCACGGGGTCGCAAAGAGATGCGGCCGGGTGAACGGAACTGGCACGAGGTTAAGTAGATCCTGCAGTGTCTGCAGCAGGCCCGGTAAGCAGAAGCTGGCCACGAGCGCGCCCTGGCTGACGACGTCTTGACCTAAGCCCAGCGTGACGTGGCTGGAGTCTGCTGGGATGAGCCAGGGTTGGTCCTAGAGCAGCAGATGGAAAGCCACTCATTCCGCTCGTGTCAACCTAGGATTTCAGAGCAAGGGTTTACAGACTTCTGTTACAGACAGGAAAAAAAAGGGTTCTGGCCAGCTTTCTGAGATGAGTGTCTAAGGGTGCCTTATTTAAATGAGGACACAGCCTTCTGCTTTCGACAGGGGACAGCATGGGATGTCACACTGCCCCTGTACATCCCTGTGGCCTGCCCTTCACTCCGTCATCCACTGGCCCGCCTCTGGCTGCATCCAAAAGGAGCTTTACCATCCAGAGGAAATTCTGTGTTAAGGGATTGTAGGCAAAAGGAGCTCTCTAAACTCCGAAATGCCAAGTTTTGGTTGTTACAAGACTTTTCTGAAACATCCAATTAAATCACTGAAATAAAAACAGGATCTCTTTTGTCTTAAGTGGTTCTCTTCACCATAGTCCTGCTTAAGGATGGGCCCGGACCAGAAACGCATAGGAGGTCGTCCTTGTAACTTCCCGTCAGAGATCAGCCACCCTGCCTTAAGCGCACAAAAGAACGCGAGTCGGGGGGCTGGTTAGATCAGGATTTCTTTTTATTCCTTGTTGGTTTAAAATGGCTAATCAATAAAAAATAAAAGGGCCTCTGTCTAGAGGCTGGGGTCGCCCCTATTTTTGAAGGCGAGAACCCAGGTATCCCCTCTACCCAGCACCATACTGAGGTGGGCAGGGGGCACCCCCAGGGGACAGCTGGAGGGGCCTAGGCCTGCCGCTCCTCCTCTCCATCCCGTTTTTGGCATGTGATGAGAAATATTGCTTTTTGGATTCTTCTTTCCCGGCCTTGGGTTTAAAAATAACGCTAACCGTGTGAATGGGGGAGGAGGGCTTTGAGGGGCCCGCTGAGGCAGCCTGCTCTGCTCCCTCCCCCCCAGGAAGGGGGGCCACCACAGCACTGTTGCTGGAGCTCCGCCAAGCCCTTCTGACCTCCCCACCACCACCCGCCACAGGGCTGAGGCGCCGCCTCCTCTGACAGCCCCGCCCCGCCCCTCCTCCCCCGGGTGTCCTTCCTGACCACGCTGGGTCCTCAGATGGGAGTTGGGACCAAGAGCGGGAGCCATGGGGAAGAGGAAGACCTCAGTGACGTCTCCCCTCTTCCCGCTGGTCTGAGGAACAGAAAGAGTAAGGGCCCACACAAACATCTCCCTCCCTCATCCTCCCGTCCCAGGATAGATATATAATTTCTTTGATATTTATAATATATATATATATGTACACACACACCTGGTAACGCAGAAGAGGAAAAAAATAGAATCCGTAACAATAATAAAAAAAATTATTTCTGGTTTAAAAATGATCTGGTTCCCTCCAGGACGAGCAATTGCACAAATGTCCACTGAGTCTGGTCCAGGGGGTGAAGGAGGGTCTTGAAAGGTGAAGGGGGGTTGCTACCCCAGTCTCGGGGGCCCCCACGCTCCGACCCCCCAGCCCCCCTGCATCTTAGGAAACGCCCCTCTTCCTCTTGGAGTCTGCGGTTTACACGTGTCCGTGCAGGGGAGGGGCCGCTGCGGAGGGAGGTGGCCCCGGGGGCCCTTTGGTGCAGGCGCAGAGGCAGGAGCCGGCTCACACCGAGATCTCGTAGGTGGTGCCCCCCACCCCCGACACCTTCTTGACGCCTCCCCTCGTGGGGCTGCTGAGAGGCGGCTGGCCGGGGCCGGGGCCGGCTGAGCCGATGCTCTTGGGCTGTCCGTTGGACTTGCTGTAGGCGGCCTTGAGCTGCACTTCATCTCTGGGAAGGAAAGGAGAGTGGGGTCAGTGTGGGACACGACGCAGCAAAGGGCCGCCCTTTGGAACAGGCCGAGAGCGAGGCTGCTGTGCCCGCCCCATGCGCCCCACTGACCCAAGCGCCCCCTTCCATCTCAGGGCCCCGGTGACAAGCAGTCTGCTTCCCTCTCTCCCCTTTATTGCTCCTCTCCAGGAGCAGCCACACGGCTCACTTCCTGTCCGGCAAACAAACTGCTTTTTAGGGAGACAAGGCCAGGGGAAACGTCCTCTCAGCCTTTCGAGAGGCGAGGCCCAGGGAGGCAGCAAGAGGACGGGAAGGCAGGGCTCTCCCCTGAGTTGGGACCAAGAGCGGGAGCCATGGGGAAGAGGAAGACCTCAGTGACGTCTCCCCTCTTCCCGCTGGTCTGAGGAACAGAAAGAGTAAGGGCCCACACAAACATCTCCCTCCCTCATCCTCCCGTCCCAGGATAGATATATAATTTCTTTGATATTTATAATATATATATATATGTACACACACACCTGGTAACGCAGAAGAGGAAAAAAATAGAATCCGTAACAATAATAAAAAAAATTATTTCTGGTTTAAAAATGATCTGGTTCCCTCCAGGACGAGCAATTGCACAAATGTCCACTGAGTCTGGTCCAGGGGGTGAAGGAGGGTCTTGAAAGGTGAAGGGGGGTTGCTACCCCAGTCTTGGGGGCCCCCACGCTCCGACCCCCCAGCCCCCCTGCATCTTAGGAAACGCCCCTCTTCCTCTTGGAGTCTGCGGTTTACACGTGTCCGTGCAGGGGAGGGGCCGCTGCGGAGGGAGGTGGCCCCCGGGGCCCTTTGGTGCAGGCGCAGAGGCAGGAGCCGGCTCACACCGAGATCTCGTAGGTGGTGCCCCCCACCCCCGACACCTTCTTGACGCCTCCCCTCGTGGGGCTGCTGAGAGGCGGCTGGCCGGGGCCGGGGCCGGCTGAGCCGATGCTCTTGGGCTGTCCGTTGGACTTGCTGTAGGCGGCCTTGAGCTGCACTTCATCTCTGGGAAGGAAAGGAGAGTGGGGTCAGTGTGGGACACGACGCAGCAAAGGGCCGCCCTTTGGAACAGGCCGAGAGCGAGGCTGCTGTGCCCGCCCCATGCGCCCCACTGACCCAAGCGCCCCCTTCCATCTCAGGGCCCCGGTGACAAGCAGTCTGCTTCCCTCTCTCCCCTTTATTGCTCCTCTCCAGGAGCAGCCACACGGCTCACTTCCTGTCCGGCAAACAAACTGCTTTTTAGGGAGACAAGGCCAGGGGAAACGTCCTCTCCTCAGCCTTTCGAGAGGCGAGGCCCAGGGAGGCAGCAAGAGGACGGGAAGGCAGGGCTCTCCCCGGGGCAGGCCGAGCCGGGTCCACGCGCTGTAAGGCACCCAGGAACCCCGAGGCCGCCTGGAGGCAGTGGGCGGGGGCCAGGCCTCGGACACTTACTTGGGCGTCAGTAATGGCTGCAGGGCCACTTCCTCCGTCTCGGGGACGCCAGGGGGGGCTTTCTGGCTGCTGTAAGACACAGAGCGGCCCAGGTAGGGGGCAGGCGGGCCTGGTTCAGGGGACGCGAGTCCCCGGCCCCTCAGCCCATCCGGCTTGCCGAACCGGGGGGCCGCTGGGCGTGCCAGGGGCATCTTGCCCAGGGGCGAGCGCTTGGAGTCGTCAGAGGAGGAGCTGGTGCGCGGCGCGTGGCCCGAGCCGGGCGTGCACTGGACACCCGAGTCCCCTAGGCCCGGCTCTTCCTCGCGGCCGGGCGGCGGCGACTGGCGCAGCAGCTTCTCGCGTTCCTGCAGGGAGGCCACGATGTGGCGCGACAGGTTGTCATAGCGGACGGGCGAGGGCTCGCGGGGCGCCGGGCCACTGGGCGCCAGGCGGGGGTGCCGCTCGGCCTCCCGCTGCTGGGCCAGCCGGGCCGACAGGAAGGGAGACGTGTAGCCCAGAGGCGGCTCTGGCTCCGGGCCCGCCTGCACAGACTCGAAATCGGGGCTGTCAGAGGGCGTGAGCAGGCTGTCGTAGGACAGGCTCCCGTTTCGCGTCTGGTTGGCCAGGCTCTTGTAGGAGGTGGAGGTCGTGCCCTCGGAGCGGATGGACTGCAGTGGGCCCAGCTCGAAGCCCGTGCCCTGGGCAGACTTGAGGCTGGAGGAGCGTGAGCCGCTGGACAGTGGATCAAAGGGGAAGCCTTTGCCCAAGGTGGGCGAACGGAAGTTCTCGGGCTCCAGGCTTGGCTCCGAGCGGTAGCTGGGCTGGCGGCTGCTCTCTGCGATGGAGGGCGGTTCCTTCAGGCTGTCCCCGCGGCTCAGCTGAGGGAGAAAGCAGAGCTGGCTGTAGCTGCCCCTCCCGCTAGACGTGAGACCCCAGAGCCCAAAGCGTCGTCAACATCAGTGTGTGTCACGCGCCAGCAACACGCTTAGAGTTCACCTGCGTTCCCATGTTTAACCCCCGAGGCTCATCTCTGATTAGAAACAGCAGGGAGTGAGGCGCAGACAGGTTAAGGAGCTGGGCTTTGAGCTCAGCTGAGGCTGTCCTCAGGGCCTCATCGAAGGGGCCACAGGGACCCCTCTGGGGTGAAGGACACGCAGCAAGGAGACTCGGCACCACCCGTGCCGACAAGGAACAAGACGCCTTTGCTTCTCTTCTCTCCCTTTCGGTGCTTCCTCCCCTACGCCCGTCCCCATTTCCCCAGAACTGGCGGCCTACATTCCAGCCCTACTTCCTCGCGAGCGCTCCGTACCTTGGCGCTGGACGAATGAGGCATGGCGGCGGACGCGCTGCTGCTGCTGTAGCCCGGCCGGTACTTGTACATGGTGGGTGTTGGGGGGCTGTCCTTGCCCAAGAGGCTGCTCTCTGCAGGGAAAGAGGCCCGTGGGCACCACCTCCTAAGCCACTCCCTTAACTTGGCTACAGCTGCTTAAAGTACAGCGGAGGCAAGGTAGTCACAGATACACGGAGCAAAAGGGAAGGCCCAGGAACAATCACGGGCCTGCTGAAACCACGACCACAGACGGAGCCAGCCGAGCCCGGAGCGCGCGCGCGCGCAGAGCGCCCTGGCCTGCGCCCTGGCCTGCCCAGGGGCTGGAGGCACACGCACATGGCGGCCCCTCACGGCCCAAGCTCAGTGGGACCCCTCTCCCGCTGTCCGCAGAAGTGGTTCGAGCACCGCTTGCTGGGTTTTCTCCGTCACAGCGCAGTGGCCTCCCCCCGCCCTTGCCCGTGCCATCTCTGCAGTGATCTCACTCCTGCGGCCGCACTCACCCTCGTTAGTGGCCAAGCTGAGGTGTGTCCGTAGCCCCGTGTAACGGCTCAGGTCCGGCTTAGGAGGTGGGGGCGGTTCTGCATCTGCTGACTGGCTTTCAGTTACCTCCAGGCTGCCTTTAGACTGGAGAAATGAGGCAGAAGGGAGCGTCAGGGCGACTCGAAGTACAAAACTGGGGAAGAGGGGCAAGGGGCGTCATCACGTGCTTCTCAACTAGGAAAGGAGAAACCAGGCACTCTGGGGATGGTGCTGGAAAGAGACGTTTTGCTCAACAAGGGCTTCATTCTGTCCTTATTTCCACCAACAACTGCTTGTTGAGCTCTCACCACCCATAAGCTCTAGGTTAAGTCCTAGGAAGGCTTGCAAAGGAATGGACTCAGTTTCTACTGTTAATGAACTTAAAATGCAATGGGAAGAGAAATTATGTATTTAAGTAACTCCAAGACAAACCAGAAAGTGATCAATATGGGAAGAGATTTAAACAAAGCAAGCTTCCCCCTCTGCTGTGGGGCCGGCTCCCCGAGGCGCCCAGCGTCCCCCCGCACCCCTACCCTAGTTCTCCTCAGCTCCCCCTGGATGCCGTTGTCCACGATCTTCACGGTTATCTGGCCATCTGACACTTCGGGCCGAAGGAAGGGCGGTCTGATGACAATTGTCTTCTCTTTCTTTGGCCTCCCCAAATACCTGAGTGTCAAGAGCAAGGGGGCTTTTATTTAGTCAATTAAAAATATCTACTGGCTGCCTACCCTGTGGAAAGCACTTTTACAGATACAAGGAACAGTCCTGGCAGGCCAGGGGAAAAACCAGAACTGAGCTGATTTCTCTGATTCTATGAAGTACAAGACCGACAGCAAGACCAGGCCTCTGGGCAGACACAACCAGCCCAAGGCACTCTGGAGTAAATCTCATTCTCGCCTCTCCAAAGGGAGTACCATCTGAAGAATGCACTGAACTCGCGGGGTCTGAAGGTCAGCACTTCAGCACTTCCCACTCTAGGAGAGCCCGCCCTAAAAGGCAGCCCCCCACACCAGAGCCAAGCCAAAGAAGACGGACGTGTGTGACCGAGGGTGAGCGCCAGAGCACGGGGCAGCTGTACCTGGGTGCTGGGGAGCTGCAGAGAACACGGCTGACGTTGTTACAGCAGCCGTTGGTGAAGGGGTTCACACCTCCCCGGAACTTACCCGTAACCTGGATGGAGGAAAAAGGACCAGGTCAGTCAGACAAGGGGGCCTTGACCTCCAGAAGCCCACACACCACCGGCGACCACCTACTGCGCACCCACTACTGGGAGACATAAAAAGAGCAACGTGCAACCCTGCTGCAAAGAAGCGCATCTTTGCGGTGACTGCGAATGGGACTCGAGTCAGCGCCATCGGTTCAATTTCTAGGTCTGCCTCACAGTAGCTACCTGACCCTGAACACCAGCTTCTTTACGTAAAGTGGGGATCTCTACGTGAGAGTAAGCAAGTGACATTAGCTATTACCACGTGCAGGAAGATAACCACAAGCCTCCTGAGGGCTGGCCCAGGTCTTCACCGTTTCTATTGGCTCAGAGCCCAAACCGTCCAGTACCGAGGACACATTCTGTAGATGCTCATTAACAGACATGGCCTGTTCTCATGCTTACATGAGGAACGCAGACACCTCATCACAAAAAGCATACGCTAATCCCTGGGCCGAAACTCAAGCCCGCCTTCCCATCACGGCCGCCATCACGTCTCCTACCTGTTCATTGGTGGTGCGTCCCCTGGCCACCAGCACCACGTGGAACCCCGTGAGGCCAGCGACCGGGATGAAGAACAAGCCAGCCACACACATCACAGCCATCCTGAAGCCAGCGGTCAAGGAGAGCAGAGACCCGTGGCCTGGCCTGCCCCAGCCGGCCCCTGCCGTGGCCGCCGTCCCTGTGAGCACCAGCCCCCGCCCCCGCCATGGGCCTCCGCCTCCTCCCTGCCGCCGCCCCCCACCCTCAGCAGCCTGGCGACCCAGAGGCCTCGAAGGATACGTGACGGCCGTGCGGACCCCAGACAGCTCCTCCATGTGGTAGAGGACGTAGAGGAGGCCGAAGCCAAACACGCCCGTGATATGGGCCGTCAGGGAGAGGAGGAAGAGGAAGAAGTAGCGGTAGTTCCGGCGGCCGATGCAGTTGTTCACCCAGGGGCAGTGGTGGTCGAACTCCTGCGGGCGGACAGGGCAGGCTGGGGCCACGGCAGACAGAGCTAGACGCTGCTTTAGCAACGTGTGAGCACGTTCACCACTCAGTTCAAAATGTAGCAACAGGCTCCTGTAGTTCATCTGCCGCTCTGCGGGGCTCCCAGGTGGGAGAGAAGAGTAAAGAAGCCACCGGCCAAGGCAGCAGACAGGAGAGACAGGGGCTCCCCCCCCGGGTGGCGAAGGCCCCCTGCAGAAGGAGATGGCAACCCGCTCCAGGGCTCTCGCCGAGGGCATCCCATGGACAGAGGAGCCTGGGAGGCTACAGTCCCAAGGGCTGCACAGAATTGGAACAACTGAAGTGACTTAACACATCAGTCTGTAACAAAGACCTTCCAGAGGCTGATCAAAGGCCAAGGCCATCTCTCACAGTTTATCCTATGTGACCAAGGAACTCTGACAGGCACAAATGTCAGAGGCTTGCAAATACATTAAGATTTTTCTTTTTTTTTTAAAAAAAAAAAGAGGCTTGGAAAAAAAATCTAGTAGGCAACTGCTTACAGCTAAGTAAAAATGGACTGGGAAAAGGGTTAAAAATAAAAGACAAGGAATCCAGAAGGACAGAAAGAGAAATATAATTGTACAATTTGTTTTGTGTGTTTTCAATGTGAAAATTGCACATTTATTGTTTAATTTTTATCTGAGTACAGTCGCTTTACCATACTGGGCCAGCTCCCGCTGCTCAGCGAGCGGGCGGCCGTCGGCAGCCACGGGCCGCCTGTGTGGACCCCTGCCCGCTGAGGGCGCCCCAGAGCGCTGGGCAGAGCTCCCTGTGCCGGACAGTGGGCGCTCATCAGCTCCTACTGTAAAACCTGAATGCAGCAGCATGTGGTGGGAGACAGAGAGCACGGAGCCAGGACAACCAACCAAGGAGGAGGGCCGGGGACGGAGGCCAGAGCTCTGGCCGTCCTGCCCACCCGGGGTCCCGCCCGCAGCACGACAGGCACAGGCCGCCTCTCGCACGCACACGGCTGCCAGCACTGTGGCAGAGCGAGCGCAGCCCCGGAGCCGCCTCGGCCCAGAGCCCGCAGGACTCGCCCTGATGCCGCGGCGAGGCGTCGCGCGGCGCTCACCTCCACGCAGTTGTCGCAGACGCTGCAGTGGGAACAGCGGGGCGGCCGGTAGAAGCGGCAGGTGGCGCACCACTTCATGCGCACCTGGATGCCCCTGACCTCCACGGTTTTGTACAGGGGCGCCCGGAAGTCGTCTTCTTTGTCTTCATCCTCTTCAGCTGTAGAGAGGAAACGTTCCTGAAAACACGGCTGTGCCGCAACTGTTCTAGGCCCTGGGGATGGGCACAGTGACGCTGCCTTCAAGGAATGCGGTGATCAGCTCTATACACACCACCATGGAAATGAGGAAGTAATTTATTCTACACTGGGAAAAGCGGGGAAGAGGATGACTCAGAGGCGGCTCTGACATGGATAGGCTGGGATTCTTGGTTTACATATTATGAATATATTTCAAAAGAAATAGATGATTTACATATCAAAGTACATATATAATGAGTCTGCATAACAGTTCAATATTTACAAGTACATGACTGAACTACAGAAATCCAAATGGGGAGAAACGAACTGGCGTGAACCTTCTCTCCAGGCACAAAGCCCCTTGTCAGCGGTCCTCCCCTGATTCCCTAATTTCCTATACATGTCAGTACTGTTCTTGGTTCCAGACATTCTCTTTCCCTGAACGGGCTTTCAATTTTCAGCTATCAGAAACTCACACAGCAGAAAGCAATACAACACTGTAAATCAACTATTAAAAAACTCACCACCCCACTTCAAAACTGAAACATTATTTGCCATCATCTATAGTAAGCAATTTTCATTACTTTAAATTATTAATCTAAAAAAAAAATACCTGTGGGAAGGAAAAATTAAGTAAGTGATGGTGCATGTGTAAGTAATTATTACAGTTTTCAAATTTACTGACCAAGGGAAATGCTAACAATGTAACTAAGTGAAAAGGACAAGGTAAAGAACTGTACAAACTAAAAGATTCCATCTGGAAAACAAATAGATATGCATATATGTGCTGCAGGGGTATGTTATGTATAAACATTACATGTGTAAGTCTTCAAAATATTGACTGAAAGAAAATATATGACAATATAACAGTAGTTAGCCCTGGGCTGTGAAATTACAGGCGACATTTATCTATTTTATGGGCTTCCCTTGTGATTCAGCTGGTAAAGAATCTGCCTGCAATGCGGGAGACCTGGGTTCGATCCCTGGGTCAGGAAGCTCCCCTGGAGAAGGGAAAGGCTACCCACTCCAGTATTCTGGCCTGGAGAATTCCATGGAGTCGGACACGACTGAGCGACTTTCACTATCTATTTTATACTTTCTACATTATGAAGATTCTACTTTTTTAAAGGAAAAAATTCAAACACTACTTATTTTGAAGTAACTGATTCTTCCACACTGTCGTCTATCAGAAGTGAGCTCTTTCTCTTCTTACAGTTCTACAGTTTTTTGATTACTCTTAAAAGTCACCAGCGTATGTATCTATGTAAATGTCTTCCCTGTCTTCCCTTCTAGACTGAGCTATTTGAAAGCAAGGACCTTAAAAAAAAAAACAAATGACCATAATCATCAGTAAATATTCGATAAATGGCCATTAAACCTTGGTACAGCAGCCTTCCTTGGCGCTAGGATCTCAATGCACCTCCTACTACGGTCGCCTTTGACACAGCAGCCGCAGAGCCCGGCGACATGGGCCTTGTGAGCGGCAAGTCTCAGACGCCTCCCCGCGCTGCAGCTGCCCAGCCCCAGCCTCTTCCATGAGGCAACCCCACACGCGTGGGAAAGTCAGGCGCCAGCAGCAGCCGCCGCCAGCAGCCACTTCTCTTTCTACCGGGTTACTCCAGCGACGCTGGGCCTCACTCTCGCCTCCTGTGCCAGAAGCAGCCCGGCTCTGTGAGCAGCACCCTTCCCCCAGGAGAAGGGAGCCGCTCCGCCTCCCGGTCACTCTTCAATTACCCCTTCCCTCAACTTCAGCCTCTCTCCCCTCTGGCTCCACCTCCTCATGCTACCAGCACGCCAACGCCTTCTGCATCGCGAACAAACGAGACCCTTCCCTGTCACCCAAAACACTCCACCTTCTGCCTTCTCTGCTCAACTTCTTGAAAGAAAAACCTTAATCCTCATGGATGCTGCTCCCTCATGTCCCATTCCCTGCCTTTCAAACCTCCGCAGTTTGGGTAACTTCACTGTCTCTCTCCCACATACATAAACACAGGATTAAAACGATTCTTGTTGGGAATTCCCTGGTGGTTCAGTGGTCAGGACTTGGCGCTTTTGCTGCTGGGGCTTGGGTTCAATCCCTGGTCAGGGAACTAAGATCCCGCAAGCTGCACAGAAGGACCAAAAAATAAAGATTCCTGTGTGTGCACCGCATTTTTCTTGGCCACGCCATGAAAGCTCTGCGATCTTGATTTCCCAACCAGGGCCCGACCCCGTGCCCCCTGCAGCGGACACACAGAGTCTTTACTACTGAGCAACAGGCACGTCTTGAACAACTCTTATGAAGATCACTAGTTTCTTAGTTACTAAGACAACGGGCAACTCGGAGTTTCCATCCTGCTGAACTTCATTTCTGGAGCGCCAGCCGTCAGCTGTCTCGTGAGCTCCCCGGCTCCCACTTGGTACAGCTTCTCCTGCGCTCTCTTCTTGCTCCTCCTCTGCTCGCTATTAATCAAGGCTGGTCAGGCTGACATGCGTTCTTTCCTAACCTCCTCCTACCTTCTCTAGACAAGCTCACTCCCGCTGCTGACAAACTGCGTGGCTGAGAACTCCGCCACGAGCCTCGCTACTCGGCTGCCACTGGGTAAACTGCACCTGCGCGCGCCACTGAAGCGAAGTGGAATGAACTGAAGGCCGCTCAGTCATGTCCGATTCTGCAATACCAGGGGCTATACAGTCCATGAATTCTCCAGGCCAGAATACTGGAGTGGGTAGCCTTTCCCTTCTCCAGGGGATCTTCCCGACCCAGCAATCGAACTGGGGTCTCCTGCATTGCAGGTGGATTCTTTACCAACTGAGTTATGAGGGAAGCCAGAACGATCCATTAAGTATCCCAAATTCAACGTGTCTAAGATGCTCTGTCTTCCCTCCAAAACTGCTCGACGTTCCTGTAACTTGGGTCTTAGTTCATAAAAATCAGCATCCAACCTATCTTTCAAGTCAGGAACAGGGGAACCACCCTAGACAATTCCTTTACTGTCTCACTCTCACCTAGGAAGTGATTAGTCATGAAAAATCCTCCTGGGTCTAAATCTGTAAATCCAGCTTTGAATTCAAGTTCATCTGGTTTGCATTATTGCAGTAGGCTCCCAAAAGGTATCTATTTGTTCTTACAAGAGTTACTTTTGTGAAAGGAGATCTGACCCCGTGACTCCTCTAGTCCGAGGCCTCCCGCTGTCCGCAGGAAGAGCTGTGACCTGCGGAGCACGCAGTCTCCAGCCCTGGCTCTGGTTTGCCTCTGGCCCCTGGCCCGACCCTGCGCTGTCTTCTGCCCGACGCTTCTGTTTCCCGGCCACGGTTCAGCATCCGCTACCTCCGCTGCCTGAGAGTCCTCCCCTCCCATCCTCCACTTGGTAAGGCCTTCCCTTCCCACCTCCACCAGCACCTCCCCCATCTACCTGGGCAGGTAAGGACACCCTTTCCAAGGTCCCACAGAACCTTGTTCATGCTTCCATTACAAGCTGTATCACAGTGTTACTCTCTGATGTATCTCAGATATTATCAAAGCTAGCAATAATGCCCAACCCATACGCCCGAAATAAATTTCTGCAGAATGAGTAACTGAGCACCAGAGTTGACCCAAAGTGGATCACAGGCCTAGAAGTTATAAAACCCCGACATGCTTTTCACATTAAACTACAGGAGCATCCCAAAATGCAAGACCCCGAAGGCCCCAGACCAATCGTGTATGCGGAAACTCATTTTCCTCAAAGGCAGTTCCGAGAGAAAAGAGGGAGATCTTACCTCGAGGGAAGACCCCTGGGTCCATGAAGGTGGCCATGCTGAAGTTGGCCAGCACAAAGAGAAACACCACCGCATTGTAGACGGGCACTGCAGGCGACACGGACAGGCTCAGCCCCGGGCAGCTGCACAGACAATGAGCACAGTGAGGGGCTGCCTCGGCACTTGGGGCGGCGGCTGCCCGAAAGAATGCAGCTGTGCGCGCCCCACACCTAACACACACATCTCGTGTGGCTCACCTTCGCTGTCTCAAATCACCTTCATCCTCCCCAGCAAGTGGCTCTAGTTCCCCAGGGAAATGCTCCTTTTAGATTAAGGTACAAGACTCACACGCCCTTGCACTGAAGTCTGTGTTCTTCAAATGGATTCCGACCCTGTGGGCCGCCCGCGTGTCACGGCCTCTGTCCTGATCTCCTCTCAACCAGGCCCAGGAGCAGGGGCTAAGGACGTCCCCGGCAGCAGCTGCAGCCCTGCTCCGGGCAGCCCAGGCCCCGGGCCCCAGCCATGCCCCACCGACCCGCAGAGCAGCGGGCACCACCTGCCTCTCCAGCTCCACATCACTGCCACTGCTTGAAGTTTCTTCAGATCCATTATAGACACAAATATGTATCAGATACTTTGGAGAATTTTATTCAACTAGAGGCTAGTTCTCAGGGTAAACAAAAGGAAACCACTCACAGATAAGGAAGGATACCAAGACCCTGCGATCAATACATGAAGCAGGAGAGTGGAGGCAGAGAGAGAGAGAGAGCGAAGGTGCCAGACCCAAGTGGCCCTAAGTCCTGCAAGGAAAAGAACTGGGCCACACGCATCGAGCAGTCCAGGTTCACGCCACGAGAGGCTTTAGCGAACTTCTCCTTGACACCAAGAGTGGGCTGGGCCCTCGGCTCCGGTCAGGACAGAAGCCTCAGGGATGCAGCCCGCTCTCCCTTCCCCGAGGGTGGTTCCTCCAAGTGTCAGGAGAGCAGTTGATGAGCTGCCTGTGGGGTCCCTGGTATCAAACACCCTCTCTTCCGACTCAACTCAGAAGAACTTCCCACCACAAGACAGTGGCTCAACACCCTAATCTGCTCTATGGCTGAGAACTTAATCTCCAGAATTAGGCCAGCATCTGTCCCTGTCCCCCTTCACCCAGAGCAGCCGGAAGGAGAGGAAGAGTTCGCTGAAGGAAAGGAAGAGGCGTGAGCAGAGCAAGACAGCAAATGACTCTGGAGACTTGGTCCACGGCGGGCCTGGATCCTGCTGAGCGCGGATCTGCCTCCATCCGAACAGGCAGCACAGCCCTGAGCGGCGATTCAGGACGCTCAAACCGACGACAGGGCTTCCCTGGCGGCTCAGCAGTAGAGAGTCCACCTGCACACGCAGGAGACGCGGTCCAATCCCTGGCTGGCAACATCCCCTGGAGAAGGACATGGCAAGCCACTCCAGGAGGCTTGCCTGGGGAAATCCCACGGACAGAGGGGCCTGGCGGGCTGCAGCCCATGAGGCTGCAAAAGACTCAGACGCGACTGAGCAACTCAATAACACACCAATGCTAAGAGGCCAGACTGACGGCCACAGAGCTCCTCCCAAGCCTTTACACCCCCGTCTACTGATCCAAACTCCATTTAGCCAACCATGAGAAGAAGACTGCAATACACAGCCACGAGGCGCCAGGCCTTTTAGATCGCCACTGCCAGCTAACTCTGCCTCTCTTGCTGGGCCAGTACCTACTTGGGACACAAAACCACGAAGCTAGAGTGAGGGCAGGGATGCCAAGGAAAGACAGGCCTCCAGCCACAGCTCTCGTTTTATCCTGCCAAAGTCTCCTAGGAAACCTCTTCCTCTGGGGGCTGATTCAAAAAAGCTGACCCCACACCTTGGCAGGGTTTGGGGTGGAACACAAGCAAGAAGGCAGTCTTCACACAGCCCCACCCAAAGCATGACCTCCAGGCTCCCGGGAGGTGGGGAGAGAAACTGAAAACCAGTCATCCAGGTCAGAGCCCCTCCCTGCTTCTGAGCTGTCACTTCAATTTCCGCCCAGGGAAGAGGAGAAAGGGTGACTCACTTGACTCCTACAGCCTGGGAAGATAATTAGAAGGGAAAAAGGAATTAAATCCTTAGAACACTGAGGTCTCTGGGACTTAAAAGTCTCATTCCTAGAACTGGCTTCTGTGGCCTCTGGAGCTTTGGGAACAGTAAGGGTCCCTTGTCTGAGGGAAACTACTGGTGGACATGGGCGCGAACGGAGCAAGTCACTCCTTTCCGAGGACATCCTGCCAGCCACCAGCCCCTGGATAATGGACTTCACTCCTTACTGCTGCTAAGTCGCTTCAGTCGTGTCCGACTCTGTGCGAGCCCATAGACAGCAGCCCACCAGGCTCCCCCATCCCTGGGATTCTCCAGGCAAGAACACTGGAGTGGGCTGCCATTTCCTTCTCCAAATGCCATTTTCCTTCTCCTTCACCCCTTACAGCCATCTGTATATCAACCCCTCCCAGCTGAAGTGTATGACTCCAGAATCAAGTTCCCATGTCTGTTCCAAAATAAAAAATGAAAGTTCCAAACTAAAGCCGATCCCCACTGTGGCAAGTGTCTAGAAAGGGTGCAGATAACTCCGCGGCATGGGGGAGCCTCGCTCCTAGATTCGAATCAAAGACTGCTGCTTCCAACCTGAGCGCTCCAAGTCAGGCACCTCCCACCAAGGAGAGGCCTTGCGAGCAGGGCGCTGCCATACCCCACATCCTGCCTGGCCCCAGGAGGGGCCTGCCGCTGCTACGGTACTTTGCCGGATTCCTAGGTGGCCCCCTCAAGTGGCCCGTCTCAGTCTGCTGTCTCTGATGGGAGGAGGGGAGACCTGAGCTGAGGAGCTGCTGGGGCCCGTCCTCCGCCGACGGCGGTAAGCACAGAGCTCCGAGCGCAGGGCGTGGCAGCGCTCAGAAGGCTGGCTGACTCACGGGCGAGACTCCCAGACCTACGCCGCCCCAGGGAGAGCAGGTTCTTCTGCCCGCCGCTCCAGCACTCCTGTTTCCAAGGCCAAATAAAACTGGGAGCTGCTGCTGCTGCTGCTAAGTCGCTTCAGTCGTGTCCAACTATGTGCGACCCCAATGATGGCAGCCCACCAGGCTCCTCCGTCCCTGGGATTCTCCAGGCAAGAATACTAGAGTGGGTTGCCATTTTCTTCTCCAAAACTGGGAGAGTGCGTTTCAATACTCACAGTACTGAAAATCTGTTCCCCAGCCCTAACTCTTCCATATATATATATATATAAAAAATTAAATTCCTGGTGAGAAAACTACAGTAGGAGTTAAGAAGCTTTGGTTTGAATCCTGTCTTCATCAATGCTTTGCTATTGTAGCCTTAGGTAATTTACAGGAAACTCTGCAAGCTTGTTGGGTCAGCTACATCACACAGATATGAGAATGAAAGAGCCAGTGTCTGAGAAAAGCTTACAATTCCATAAACTAGCTGGCTTAATATGAGTATTCACAAGATAGAAGAAGCAAACAAAAGAACATTATTAACTGTCTCCATCATCATCAATTATCATTCCAGCCCTACCTCCCTCCCTAACTGCACTTCCTTGGTCTGAGGTATCAAACTCAAGAACACAACAGAGGTATTTGCTCCCAAAGCACAGGTCGACGCATTCCTGCCATGCCTAGCACCTACTCCGAGCGTAAGCAGCGTTCCTTGGTGATGAGGCAAGCCTAGAAAGAACATCCCACTTCTTGCCCAGGGGATCCTCAAGATTCCACGGAAAACAATCCCTTCCCTTCTAGGTGGGTAAATTTCTCATGATACTGGATTTGTCCTGTCTTCCGCAGACTGTCAAGCAGCCGAGTATAAGATGCAGGACTTGGGCACATATTCCTGGATGAGAAAACAACGTGGGAAGGAAAAGAACCACCACTGCTCAATTAATGCCCTAGATCACGAGGCTGCTCCCACTCAAATCAGATGCCAGCACCTCCGCAGTCATGAAAAAGAGACCCAGAGGTAGAGTCACCGAGGCTGCCCAGCTCAGTGGGTGAGACGCTGGAGGGCGAGATGCAGAGATGGGAAAGGCGGAAGCTCCTCCTCGGCTGGGGCCTTGGTAGGACCAGCACGGGTTTCTGGACAACCCTGACTTCCCTTCCTGCAGAGGATGACTCGCGGCCCAGACTTTACCCCCATGTCCGCCCCACTGGTTTTAGAAACAGACACCTCGGACACCAGCTGACATAACACCACAGCACAAGGAGACTTTAGAGGGTACGATTCAGGGACTTATTTCTAATGGTATTGCTAGGAGCCCCAAGGAGGTCTCGGGGTCCCCAGGAAGGCAAAGAGATACCCAGGGTCTGGGCCTCTATGCGCCAGCCTCTTTTGAACCAGAGCAGTCCTACCCTTACACTTTATATACTGGGTGGGGAGGGCATATTGCTTAAATAAACTCTCTAGGTCAACTTCCTCATTATACAGAGAAGACAGAGGCCCGCAACAGCTAACCGACTTTACCAGAGCCAGCTTCCCCAAACAGGGCTTATTCCTCTCCCCTGGAATGGCCCGCTGCCCATCACAAAAGGAGACTCAGCGAAGCCAGGTGGGGGCCAGGCCGGCGAACTTAAATGCAGGGTCTATTACCTAACCGGGACCGGGAGGTTCCTTTAGCAGGCCCCCGACTTCCCAAACAGTGGACAGAGTGAAGAGCCACAGGGTCCCCGATAGCCCCTGCTTGGTTTCAGTGCTGGACAAAGGCTGTAAATGAGAGGTCACGGGGGAGACCTCAGCAGTTCCAGGCGAGCTCCTCGAGCAGAACATCACGTCTTGCTGACCACACCCAACTGCTAATTTCTTCTCAGCTTTCCCTGCTTGACAAAGAAACACGGAGGGTGAACCGCGCCTGTTCTCCACGAATGACACCTGCCAATCGAGAGGCTTCGTCCTCCTCCTCCCAGGCCTGTAGGCCCCCGAGAGCTCGCACCTGGGGCCTGCCCTGGGGTGAGGGCGGCGGGGTGGCAGCAAGGGCCGGCTCGAGGCGCAGCAGGAGCGGGCTCCAGAAGGGCCTTCCCCCAGCCTATCTGAAAGCAGTCTTTTTAGGCTGCATATGGCTTTAAAAGGAGCACTAAGCCTCAGAAGGGACGGGGCGGTCCGGGAGAAGAGTGCTACCTCAAGCCAGGCACCTGCTTGCACAGGCGCTGCGACGGTCAGATGCAGGGGAGAGCGCTGCAGGGGGGGGGAGCGCTGCAGGGGCCGCGAGCGCCAGGGGCATGAGACCAACGGGGGGTCCGTCACATCCATGAAGCGGGCAGGGGCGAACCCGGAGCGCAAAGGCCAGCCAGACCCGCGTCCCGAGCCTGCCGGGGGAACGCGAGTGAAGTCTTAACGCGCTTCTCACTTCGGGTTAGAGGCCACAACGCAGTAAGAGTCAAGCCTGTCCTCCAAAACCCTTTCTCCTAGAGCTGAGAGCGCAGGTAGGAAGGAGGGCCCCTGACTTTTCTGGCACCAGGCAACAGGAAAGTAGGTTAAACAGCTTCAACTATCAGTTGAGAAAATGCCTATGTCAGGACAACTCTTTGTGGCAAAACTGGTAGAACCAGCCAAACACTTCAATGGCTCCAGAGGAGCAAATTAAGACCGAGGATTCTACTTGCCCCAACTCAGGAATGGATAGGTTGAAAGAGAAACCACAGAGCCAGTCCCCAATCTCTTTGCTTCCCAAAGGCTTTGCCTCTTAAAGGAAAAGACTCTCTCTACCATTAGGCGGGTCAAAGGGTGTCAGATTAGTCTTGAACCTGTCCCTCCTGACGGCACCACAATTCCAACAAAGATGCTAAGATCTCGTACACGTTCCTCAGTTAAAACGCCGACTCTACGCAGTGGTCATAACAGCAGAGACCAAAACAAGCCCGCCACCGGAGACTCAGTCCTCCTTTTTGGAAGGCGGGGCTGAACCCGAGGGACTCCACAGGTGTGCTCAGGCCGAAGGGCCGGGCCCAGAGAATCTGTGATCTGTCTGCTCTTTCGAGGGTGAGGTGGGAGGCGGGATGATGCTCATAACAGGTTCATCCTTCCCTTGTTTAAAAACCAAATAGAAAAACATTGCATTTACTCTACTTCTGCATTATTACTCTTTGGCCAAACAACCCACTTTTGAGAATTCCTTTTGGCATCAGAAGCTCTATTTGGAAGGAGGTGGTTCCTTCTCTCTTATCACAGACTTAATTTCTGTTCTACTTTCTCCCCATAACAGTAACTGCCCGCATCAGTCATCCTTCAATGAGTCCAAACTGCTTTTATTCCCGATCACTCCAATTCATCTTCTTCTTGCCAGCCACCTCACACTGGCTTTAACCAGCACCCCACAATTAGGTTTGAGCCTGAATCACAGCAGTCAACCCCCCAGAAAACCCAGCATGCTCTGATTGTTGCAAGAGCTACAACTAGAACACTGCCTCAATGACTCAACAGTGTAAGGCTCAGAAGCCTGGTGCCTGTTAAATCATGAACAGGCAACAGCAGAGATGCGTGCCAGGTAGTCGACAGCTGAAGTAACAGGGAAGAGAAGGAAGACAAAAAATTCAGATGCCCTCCAGGAACAAGCAGATGAACAAAGGCTGAATACCCTAAGTGCGAAGTCTTTCAACGTCAACTGCTTTTCCTAAAAGGACCAAGGAAGGGGAGACACGCCTGCCATCCCCTTCAGCAGGAGCCGAGGAAGCCTTCGAGGACTCTCTTGTTATGAGACCTGCTCTTTCCCAGTGGCCTTCACTTCTCCAGCTTCGGCCCTTAAGAATACAGGGAAAAGCAGGGCTTCCCTGGGGGCCGAGGGCCAAGGACTCAGTGCCTGCCCCGTGGGGCCTGGGTTCGATCCCTGGCTGGGGAACCATCTTGCACGTCACACAGCACAGTTAAAACCACACCCACACCACCACCACCACCACCACGGAGACCACCTGAGCAACACTAAAGGCCAAAACCCTCTCAATGGCAGACCTTCTAAATCAAGCCTGAGAGTCTCCAGGACTCTGAGTCCCCACAATCGCAAACCTGCGCTTCAGTGAACCTGGGGAAAAGCCACGACTACTGGACGAACCTTCGGTCGAGTCCAGTTCTCTCACAGAACTGACTGCCGAGGCTGCTTCATCCTGTCTGGTGACTCCCTCCCACCTCCTTTCTAGTTCAGAATCGTCTAATGATGAATATGGGTAGGGAAAGAGGAAGACATCTGTGATTCCAGAGGAAGGGAGGCGGGGAGGGCAGGGGACCAGGCAGAGAGGGTGGGCCTGGCCTTATCGCTTCTTACCACCCCTCTGGGTTTCCCTCTACCTGTATTAGACCTCAGATACTCTCAGTCACTGGCGTTGCAAGTAAGGAGCCCAACTCGAGAGGAAACATACCCCCTCCCCACCCCTCCCGACACCACTGCGGGGCGGAAACTCACGTAAAGGCAAAGAAGAGGCTTGTGGCTCCCACTAAGAAGACAGCGGCTGCTGAGACGGGCACGTACTTGCTGGGCTTGAACCTCTTTGCAGACTCTGCGGGCATGTTGGAGCTCTGCTGGGAGATCTGCCCTGCCGCATAGCACAGGCCCACACGGCGGCAGAACAGACCAGAAAACGGGACGAGGGTGGCCACCGAGAGCAGAGGACCGCAGGAAACCAGGGACACAGAAAACAGAGTCACCACCCTTCCCCCTCCCAGATAAAACAAGGGTCAAGAGGTCTCCAAGGAGGGAGAGCACACGGGAGGGGGAAAGGTGAGTCCAGACGATGGGTGAGCGCCTCCCCAGAGCCAGGCAGGAGCAGCGCTTAAGAAACACGCGCGGCGCAGCCTAAGAAGCGGAGACACACAGGAGGCCGCACACATGCAGAGGGCGGCCGCAGGGAGAGAGCCCGGCCGGGCCAGACCGGGCCAGCGCCCGAGGGAGGCGGGCCGCCCGCAGGGGAGCGGGCAGGCGGGAGCGCGGAAGAGCTCTCGCGAGGAAAACGTCTTCGGGGGAGACTCCGCGACCCCTCACGCCCAGCGGAGGGTGGGCGAGGGTGCCCTGCGTTGCTGCCAGTCCAGGAGGGCCCCTCCCGGCTCCGAGGAGAGCGCGTGGCCGCGGGCCCGGCCGCTCCGGCAGCTTCCCGGCGCCGCCACGCGCGCACCTGGCTTCAGCGCCGGCCGGCCGGCAGTCGCGGTTCGATTCTATTTACTTTCTCCTGATGGCTACAGCGGGGCAGCAGCTGTTACAAGGTTGAGTTGTAAATCCTTTTCTTTGAAGGGGGGAGGGAAACAGAGCCGAGCGCGCGCAAGCCGGTCCGTCTCCAGGCTCCAGGCCCTCCTCGTTACCCCGAACCCTTCACGGGCCCCGGCTCCTGCAGAGCTCACGCAGAACTGAAGGGAAACGCAAACTTCCCGAGGCCATGTGCTTTCCAGTAAGCAAATAAAAGGAAGAAAGTCAACTCCACTTGATGCGACTTTTGAAAGGTCACTGTGGATGGAAGCAAAATTCCCAAGAGGCCCCAGTTTTCAGGTTAGTCAGGGTCTCTGATCTTCTTTCATCTTGGGCTTTCTAGATAGAGTTCAACCGGGTTACGGTGCCTCACCTGGAGAAAAAGAAATACCTTGATCAGAGAAATTTTTTCACAGCATTTCTTAGGAACATTGAGGCTAAAACCCCATAAGGTATTCTATGAAAATGTGCCCTCTGAAAGAAGATGATTTTCTACTTCACTATGTGTATGTGCGAAGGACTCTGAACTGGGAGGGCAGTGGGCTCAGAATTCTTCCCTCTTCCAAGTGCTCTTCATTTTGAAGATAGAAAAACATGGCTTCCCCTGGCCTAAGATCCTCAGAGAACTAGCTCTTGACACAGATGGGGTCACCTGATGCCAATGCTGCTGCTAAGCTAAGTCACTTCAGTCGTCTCCGACTCTGCACAACCCCACAGACGGCAGCCCACCGGGCTCCCCCGTCCCTGGGATTCTCCAGGCAAGAACACTGGAGTGGGTTGCCATTTCCTTCTCCAATGCATGAAAGTGAAAAGTGAAAGTGAAGTCACTCAGCCACGTCCGACTCTTAGCGACCCCACGGACTGCAGCCCACCAGGCTCCTCCATCCGTGGGATTTTCCAGGCAAGAGTACTGGAGTGGGGTGCCATTGCCTTCTCCACCTGATACTGATGGGCAGTAACAAATACCAAGAATATGAAAATCTGAAAACAAATAAAGGCATAACAGAGAAGGGCAGTCCTACAAAAGAGATTTCCCTTTGAACAAAGAGAATATTTACTGCTACAATGAAAAAAAGTAGGACAAAATGAGGACAGTAAGTCTCATTTCCTTTCTGCGTAGGTCTCTCTCGCTCTTATCCTTCTATGCTTTTTAGTTACAACCTTGAGAGGCAAAAGCTGAATTTCTGGTCTTCGGAAATAACTCATCAAAGGACCTGGATAAGAAATGTCCCTGCACTGAAAGGTGAGATGCCCTCTAAGAGAAACTGAGTCAGCCCCTCTAACGCTGTCTAGAGGGGCTGGTCTTCCTCTTCCCAAGTCAACAGTTTTCTGCCGCTGTACTGGCCTAACAGGAAGTTAAGGGACCCCACCTGCCCTGATACGATTAAGAATAGCAATTATTTCTGTTGATGGTAGTAGCAAAATAACACTTTGCACTGTATGGGATGCTTTTCATCCAGTGATGTCAAAGCACTTAACTCATATTATCTGATGACACAGTTCCTTATCCCACTCCATAAAACTGAAGGTTAGAGAACGCCTGCAGCCATCTACTAAGTAGTCAGGTTCAGAATTCACAGTTCACAGGCCCCCTCTGCCAAAGCAAACCCTTCCTACCTTTCTCATCTACTACACTACCTGTCCGCTGAAGACAACTTGGAATCTGCAGACCAAAGATTTTACTTAAGGTTTTTTTTTCCCCATCCAAGAGGTGTGGTATCTCCCTTAATACCAAAGACAGAGATAAAAATATCAGAGGTTCTGAATAGTGAAATATGAATGTCCCTGGAATCGATCACTTCCTCCTTTCCATGGCATGGGAGACAAATCTTCCTTCAAGATGTGCTCGCGCTCTCTCTCACACACACAAAATGTAGTTTTAGAAGGCCACACAGCATTATTAGAACAGATTGATTACTGCAGGAATCAAAGCCAAACTTTCTGAATTTAGGCCTCAGTAACTTTGTTAACAGTGAGGAGCAAATTCTTAGTTTGCAGACAGTACTATTAAACTTCTCCCTCAAAGCCTCAAAGACTAGAGAAGATGGAAAACTGCATTGCTTATATTTTATCTAGGGTAGGATATCATTTAGATACCATATGTTATTTCAGATTATATTTTTCTGACAGGAAAAAAGTCACATGGCTAATACTGCCAAAGTAATTCAGTCATAAAAGGCCAGGTCATTTGGGGAGGACAGTACCGGGAAACAAAAACGATCAGCCTGCGATATTTGGAGGATATATATTAGAAGTGACGAGACAAAACCTGAGGAGGCACCGGGGCTACTGAAGAGGCACCCGGCCAGAGCAGAAGGACGTGCCGGGAGTAACCGAGACCGGGCTGCAGGGCGCGCGCGGTGCAGCAGAACCAGAAGTCTGGACCCACACCAGTCCCACCAAGGTGGACAAGCACGTGGGGGACACCGCCGGGCGCAGAGGGCTCCACGGAAGGCGACCACTCACACTGCGCTGCTTCAAGGCTTCAGGGGAGCTTTCACACAAGCTCCTCCTTAAAGGGGAGAATGGACGGGCGCGAGCCTGACAGCCAAGTCCTGCTTGTGAAGATGAAGTGGCCTAATAGTGTAACGCTGTAAATCCGAAGACAAAGTTATCAGCACATGCGGAATAATCCACACGTCAAGACACCCGCTGAACAGTCGGAGGTTTAATATGGGTGTGATCGTTATAAACCGAGGTAGCAATGTACGTGGCAATACAAATCTTGCAAGTTATTAGGTGGGTTTTAACGACTAGGTGATAGACTACTCTGAAGAGATTTAATACTTTACAAAGGGATCCTGGGATTAAAAAATAATAATAATACGGGAGGCGCATATAAGGTCAACCTAGACAAGATGGCATTAACCAAGAAGCGAAAACGCCAAGGCAGAGACGCTGTCTAGAGGATAACATGTATCTGATCCCACACCTCCTTCCAGAACTTTTACTTCTCATTTCGACGTCTCCACTTGGCCAGGTCGGTGAAACACTTTTCAACCTTCCTGCCCCAAAGGATTCCTGTAGGCAAAATGATGGCCAGCGCGGTGGAGCTCCCACTTGTGAAAAGTACCAAGTTCTGGCGGCAGGGAGCTCCAGGCCGGTGGGGGTAGGGGTGGAGGCGGCGGACGCGAGCGGACAGGTAACAGGATGCGGCTCGGGCCACAACGAGGGTCGGCAGAGCGGGGCGAGGGCTCGGGCCGCAGGGAGAGAGCGGCGCCCAGTGCCCGCGCCGGCGCCGGGGCCGGGCGCCGAGGGGCGCCGTCCGGGGCAGGGCCGGCCCGCACCGAGGACCGGGTCGGCGGCCGCAGGGGCCCGGGGCTGAGGGGCCCGCGGGGGCCGGGGTCCCCTCACGACCCGGCCCTGAGGGAGCCCCGGCCTCGGCCGGTCGCCCTTCTCCGGGGCCCGAGGGTCCGGCCGCGGCCGGAGGACCCGGCCCGGACACGGAGCGGGGACCCCCACCGCCTCCCTTCCTCGGTCCCCCTTCCCTAGAGGTCACGCTCCCCCCCCACCCCGGACCCCGCACTTCCGCTTCCGCAGGGGCCAGCGGCCACGGCACTCACCGCGGCCAGCTCCGCGCCGCCGCCGCCGCCTCCCGGCAGTGCCGTCCGGCCTCTGAGCGGCAGCGCGCGGCCCCCGCACGCTCCGCGCCCGCNGGTCTCGCGCCCCCCCCCCCCCGGACCCCGCACTTCCGCTTCCGCAGGGGCCAGCGGCCACGGCACTCACCGCGGCCAGCTCCGCGCCGCCGCCGCCGCCTCCCGGCAGTGCCGTCCGGCCTCTGAGCGGCAGCGCGCGGCCCCCGCACGCTCCGCGCCCGCCCCGCGCCGCGCGCGCGCGCCCGGCGACGCTCGCCTTCCAGCCGGCGCGCGGCCGTCGCCCTCAGGGCCGGGTCGCCCGCCCTCCCCGCGCTCCCATTGGCTCCTGGCGCCGGGCGCGCGCGTTGCGTCTCGCGCGGGGCGCGTTTCTCTCATTCATGCGGCTCACGCCGCCGCGCCCGCCCCCGCGCGCGCTCCCATTCACCGGGTGGCCCCCGCCCCCACGCCGCCCTAGGGCGCGCGCGCGCACCCCGGCGACCGCGGCGACCTCGCGGCCTGATTGGCTGCGGGGCAGACGCCGCGCCACGCGAGAACACACGAGAGCGCGCGCGCGCAGGGCCGTCGGGCTCCGCCGGCGACCGCCCGGGCAGGGTGGGCGTACTGCGCGGGAGTCAGGAGTGGGGGAACGGCCGGACGAGTAGTTCCCCCTTCCCTGTGTCCCGCTTTCCGCCCCTCCTGTGTAGACGCAGAAAGCCTCAGAAGCAAAATATGGTTATATGTGTCCGCTGAAAGTTCTCAAGAACAAGCCGCCACCTTCCCGAATTCGCCAACACCCCCGCCATAACTGTGGTAGCAGCCAGACAGGCTTCGGAGGTAACCAATCACCCTCGGGCCCCGGCGTCTTCCTGTTTCAGCCCCTCCGTGCATTGGCCAACCCGGCCACCCCGCCCCTTTTTGATGGCGAAAACTTTATTTAAAACAATCGATGTCGCCGTCCCTAGTCCGCGAGTTCCCCGGTGCCAGCAGAGGTGCAGGATGATGGCAAGGCCTGGGCTGTCGCTTCTGCCTGGAGGGTCTGCCGCGACTGGAAGAGTCAGTTTAGAGGACAAGTTAGTTAGT
Source organism: Cephalophus harveyi (assembly GCA_006410635.1). NCBI lineage: Eukaryota > Metazoa > Chordata > Mammalia > Artiodactyla > Bovidae > Cephalophus > Cephalophus harveyi. Next base: position 64,008 of record SJYT01003659.1, on the reverse strand, counting down.
GTTAGTCACTCAGTCTTGTCTGACTCTTTGTGACCCCCATGGACCCTCCAGGCTCCCCCGTCCATGGGATTCTCCAGGCCAGAATACTGGAGTGGGCAGCCGTTCCCTTCCCCAGGGGATCTTCCCCTCCCAGGAATCGAATCCAGGATTCCCAGGGATTCTTCACCAGCTAAGCCACCAGGGAAACCCAAGAATACTGGAGTGGGTAGCCTATCCCTTCTCCAACGGCTCTTCTGACCCAGGAATCGAACCGGGGTCTCGTGCATTGCAGGCGGATTCTTCACCCCCTGAGCCATCAAGAAGGGCGAAGTTCCAGCTAAAGACCCGGGAAGAAGAGAGAGGAGAGCGGGCACCAGCCTTGGGACCCCAGGGCCACCCGTGGGAGGGGGCGCCGGAAGTTCTTGCGGAGGCAGCTTCGGCCCCTGGAGTAAGAGTTTCAGTTCAGTTCGTTCACTCAGTCGTGTCCAACTCTTTGCGACTCTATGGACTGTAGCCCACCAGGCTCCTCTGTCCATGGAATTCTCCAGGCAAGAATNCAGGGCCACCCGTGGGAGGGGGCGCCGGAAGTTCTTGCGGAGGCAGCTTCGGCCCCTGGAGTAAGAGTTTCAGTTCAGTTCGTTCACTCAGTCGTGTCCAACTCTTTGCGACTCTATGGACTGTAGCCCACCAGGCTCCTCTGTCCATGGAATTCTCCAGGCAAGAATACTGGAGTAAGCCCTTCCCTTCTCCAGGGGATCTTCCTGACCCAGGAATCAAACCCAGGTCTCCCGCATTGCAGGCACATTCTTTACCGTCTGAGCCACCAGAGATACGTGTATATGTATACTCAATCACTTTGCTGTAACCTGAAACTCAGTTCAGTTCAGTCTCTCAGTCTTGTGGGACACTGCGACCCCATGGATGGCAGCACTCCAGGCCTCCCAGAGTCCACCCAAACCCGTGTCCATTGAGTCGGTCATTCTTTACCGTCTGAGCCACCAGAGATACGTGTATATGTATACTCAATCACTTTGCTGTAACCTGAAACTCAGTTCAGTTCAGTCTCTCAGTCTTGTGGGACACTGCGACCCCATGGATGGCAGCACTCCAGGCCTCCCAGAGTCCACCCAAACCCGTGTCCATTGAGTCGGTGATGCCATCCATCCATCTCATCCTCTGTCATCCCCTTCTCCTCCTGCCCTCAATCTTTCCCAGCATCAGGGTCTTTTCCAATGAGTCAGTTCTTCACATCAGGTGGCCAAAGTATTGGAGTTTCAGCTCCAGCATCAGTCCTTCCAATGAACACCCAGGACTGATCTTTAGGATGGACTGGTTGGGCCTCGCTTAATTCTCTTAGTGTTTCGCTGTAGCACAGGGGCTGGACGACCCCATGCCTAACCTTGGGCAGTCCGGAAATACAGCCTAAAGGACGGGAAAGGTTCTCCAGAAGGTGCTGTCCATGGCAAGCTGCTGGCCAGTTCTGCCTAGATCTCATGCCAGGGTTTGCCCTAATTAGTCCTACACAGCTGTGAACCCAAGAGCAAGGCCCGGTGTTCTCTCCTGATTTAGCTCAAGGCCATTTTCTGCTCTGGCTATTACATAATAGTCTTTCAAAAAGTGTTCCACCAGCCAGTTCTCTGAAGCCAAGGTTTCTCACCTGTGAAGTGTGATTCTAAATCCTGCTGCCTGTCCTCGGCTTTGGTGTCACATGTTGCTCCTTTAACTGCTCTGATGTTTAGAAGCTGAGCGGCAAGGGAGAGGAGAAGGTCTGCCTTCTGTTTTCTGAGTCTAGCCTAGTTCCTTTTCTGGCATGGCATGCGTTAACAGGCTGTAGTTCATTCTGGCTAAAGGCTTCATCTACCATTTCTTGCAGCACAGTGGAGAGTTCTCTTAATGAGTGTGTACTTTTTAAACATGAAAAAATTTTAAACTTTCTACCTTATGTAGGTAAAGTTAAGGTATTATTGGAGATAAAATATTTATTTGTAGAGGCTTTCCTACTTGTAAACCAGCTTAATTTGTTTCCTTAGGGAAAGATAAAAGTTCACTTTTCTTGGGTTTGTTGTTGTTATTTTTTGGCTATATGGCACACCTTACAGAATTCTGGTTTCCCAGTCAAGGATCGGGCCTGTTCCCCCTGCTCTGGAAGTACGGAGTCTTGACCACTGAACTGTCAGGGAAGTCCCTTTTCTTGGACTTTTAAGACTTTGTTTCTCCAAGTTCACAAATTAGACATTTTCCTTTTCCCACTTTCAACAGTCTCAGAACCTATAAATTGTTTTGTCTCTTGGCTAGACAGTGCTAAATGAAACAAGCATTGGGCATTCCACTGACCAACCACATATACTGAATTCCCCTAGGACACTGGATTACTGAACGCCAAGCCCTGAGCTGGATGAGCACTGACAGCGGCATAACCACTATCCCAGGCTTTAGAGAGAGATTCCATTTTCTTTTCCAATTTTCCTTAGAATTGTGCAAGATATTTCCTGGAAAGGATGTTTAATAGAACACAAATTCAAATTGATAGCCACTTCTGAAAAGTATTGCAAAGTACAATCTAGACTAAAACAATGAGATATCCAGACCACCAAACTTCAGATAAATTACTTTGCTATATGTCAAGTAATACCTCATAGTTTTTCCTGGTGTAGTTTATCGGTACTTTTTCAAAGTATCTGTACTTTTTTATCCTCTCTCCCAAAGTTTCCTCAATCTCAGATCCCATCTAGATGCTCAAATAAAAAATGTGGGTATCACCTTTGATTCCAAAGGTGCCTTTCCTTACCACTCCCATCAGCAAGTCCTATCAATTTTACCTCCAAAATCTCCCGAGGCAATCTACTCAACTCTCTCTGCTGCCCTCTTCTGAATCATTAATTCTCACACTGACCTTACCTCAAAAGTCCAACTTGTGTTCTTGCTTCTTTCCTTGCCTCTATAATCCATTTTCTGCCCAGCAGTAATCTTTTCAATGTAAATTAAAACATGCCATTCCTGTGTTCAACCACCTGCAGTGGTATGAATTTTGGGGCCCCCCCGCAATTCTTATGTCGAAATCCCCAATATTAGATGAAACCTTTGAAAGATGCTTAGATCATGAATGTAGACCTTCATGAATGGGATTAGTGCTTTTATAAACAAGGCTCCAGAGAGTTCCCTGCCCCTCTCACTCTGTGAGGACACAGCTGAAGCAGGTAATCTGCAGCCTGGAAGAAAGAGAGCCCTTGGCAGAGCATGACTGTGCTCGGCGCCTTGAATTTGGCCTCTCCAGCCTTCAGGAACCTGACCACTTTCAGATGTTTGTACGTTACCCAGTCCGTGTTTTTGTTGTTGTTCGTCCCTAAATCGTGTCTGATTCTCACAATCCCATGGGCTACAGCACGCCAGGCTCCTCAGTCCTTGACTATCTCCCAAGAGTATGCTCAATTTCATGTCCATTGAGTGAGTGGGTAGGTGATGGTATCTGACTATCTCATCTCCTGCCACCCTCTTCTTCCTTTTCCTTCAATCTTTCCCAGCATCAGGGTCTTTCCAGTGAGTCAGCTCTTCGCGTCAGATGGCCAAAGCACTGGAGGTTCATACCCCTCTCCCATCATTTCCCACTCTTCTTGGATTACAAAAGCCCTACACTATCTGGTCTTTGCTGCCTCCCACCCCGGCCTGAGTTTTTCCCTCTCCCTTTGATTTGCTATATCACTCCCACCATGCTAGCCTTTCCCTTCATCCAACACACTCAGCTTGCTCCTTTCTTAGGGTTTTCCACTGCTTCCTCCACTAGGAAGATTCTGTCCCAGTTGCACACAGCCATTCAGAAGAGGCCTTTCCTGACCACGTGATTTAAAAAGCCTCCCGGCCACTCCGACTCCTATCGCCCAATCTTAAGCCTCTCTGCACAGCACCTCACTTTTTATGTTTACTATAAGCTCTGTAAGATTGTCCATCTCGTTCCCCCATCTAGAAAGGTCCCTGTCACATAGTAGGTGCATGATAAAAATTTGTGGAAAGAATCAGTGGATAAGGTCATCATGATACTTACTCAATAATACAAGTCCAAACTAGGGAAACAATTATTTGCAAGAGATCAAAGAGAATGGGCTGTCCCAGCTTATCACCTGAAAGCTCAAATTTACTTTTTGACTTGGGATCTGATTCCAATTAAACAGACAACAGGAAAGAGAGCAGAGAGCTGTAGCTGAGAGAAAATGAGCTATCTCTGGATAATATCAAATCTGAAATCTCACCCCAAGTTTACCACCACCTGTTTAGTTCCTCATAGTAAACTCATCACTGACAACAGATTTAGGATCTATTTAACCAAGTGCAGAGGAAAAGGAAACCATCATAAATATTCACCTGCTTAGCTCACAGGTCGGCTCTTGGCTTTCTTCTTCTCTAGGCATTCAGTAATAAATCATTCCAATAATGTTTCTATAATGCTTAGGGGGAAAAAACCCAAGCTTTAAAAAATTATACCAACTCCTGTGCTATGGCAAAAATATTTATTAAAATAGTTTTTCTTTTTTTCCAAGTATGAACTTAATTGGGAGGAGTCCTCTGAATTCAGTCTTTCATCCCAGACAAACGAGACAAGTGGTATATGCAGAATACAAAATGGGGATAAATGAGCCCACATGATAGCACAGTGAAAGGGGACTTCTCTGGGGGCACCTTAGGGGGCCCAAGAAACCTCTGGTTCACAGTTGGAAGAGTTAGGTGACCACCACCTGTTTTTAAGAGGTAGAACATAGGCTTTCCGGTAGTCCAGCGTTTACCGAGTGGCCTGGCCGCAGGAGGTGTTCATCCCTCAGCCCGTCTGCCCTTGGTGATGGCCAGAAGGCCTCCAGGCCCCAGGCAGCAAGGCTGCCTACTTAAGATCCATGAACCGGATATCCATGATGAGCAGGAAGTTCTTGGGCAGCGGGCGGGGGGCGGGGGAGAGGACGGTGAACACCTGGTGCTCCAGGTCCACGCTGGTCACCACGATGAAGCCCGCCACGCTGGTCTCGGAGAGGCTCTCCTCCGCGCCCTCGGCGGTGCTGACGCTCAGCAGATGGTGTACCATATCTCGGCCGGGGGTGACGGGCACCAGCTTGAGCTGGTTGTCCTCCTGAGACATGCCCAGAGGCAGGCAGGAGTCTGGGATGGTGGGTGCCCCGACTTTGTAGATTTTCACATCTGAAAATTTGACGTTGAAGGCATGGGGATAGAAACAGCCCCGGAACCCATAGAAATACTCACGGATGCGCTCATCCCGGCATTCCCGCCGGAAGTCCTTGGAGCGCTCCACCACACCCCCCGACTTGGGGAGCAGCACCGTGCGGACAAAGTGAGGCAGGTCCCGCTTCAGCTCGTTGTACAGCCGTTCTTGATCCAGAACCACGACGACATCCACCTCAAAGGCGGAGGCTGCGTGGACCAGGGCCTGGTAACCAGAGCCCTTGACCCAGCCACAGGTGTTAATGACACAGCCGCTCACCGAGGCCCTGCGGTTCACTTCACACCTCTGGTTGAACACATCGGCTAAACGAGATGTAATCTGCAGAAGAAAGGGCCCAGGTGAGGGAGAAAAGGCACAAAACGAGCCCTGGGCCACACGATCCTTCCTGAGCCTAAGTGGCATCAGGTTCAGGGAAAAGGACATTCCTAACGGCAGTGGTTTTGACCACGTAACACGGGTTTAGTTTTCATTTTACGTTGCTTATTCTGTCTCTGGTGTTTCATGCCCCAAGTTGAAATGTAATAAATTACTTAAGAATGAACTGAAGTCGCTCAGCCGTGTCCGACTCTGCGACCCCATGGGCTGTAGCCTGCCAGCTTCCTCCGTGCATGGGATTCTCCAGGCGAGAGTACTGGAGTGGGTTGCCATGCCCTCCACCAGGGGATCTTCCCAACCCAGGGACTGAATCCGGGTCTCCTGCATTGTAGGCAGACGCTTTACCATCTGAGCCACCAGGGAAGAATAGGACCTACTTAAGAATAGGTCCCTAGAAACGTTTAACCATCTGAGGTTGAACTATTTTTTAAACTGTCTTTTCCAAAACCCATCACTGTGGAAGTGATAGGCACGAGAGGGGGCGGAGAGTTTTAACTGGCCAACGCTGGCGCCCTCCCTCCACCCGCCTTGCCCCGGGCTCTGACCTTATTGTAAAGCTTGATGTTGGTGCCAGGCGTGGTGGAGCCGAAGTGGTACACCAGCGGGGCCTGGATGGAGAACCCCTCCTCAACGTCCGCCGGCCGCTCGATGTAGAGGGCCCCCATGGTGCCGGGGATGGACACAGAGCCCTGGCCCACATCCAGCTCCACGTACGTGGGACGGCGGCCCAAACGCACTGCGTAGTTGAGCAGCAGACGGCACACAGTGGACTTGCCCACGTCCGTGGGGCCCACGACCATCACGCGGGGGCCCCGCTCCTCCTCCTTCTCGGCCTGCCTCCGCATCTGCTCCAAGGCCGTATGTGTGTTGAGATAAAGCAACATCGGGGTGTCCTTGGAGACGTAAGCCACCTCGGTGCGGCCGCTGAGCTGCAGCGAACAGCCGTGCCAGGTGAAGACAGCCACCTTGGCGCCAGCATCAAAAGTAAACTTCTTGTTTCGGGTCAGCTCTGTGCCGAAGATTTCTGCCATGCCAGCCAGCAGCTCCAACTGAACTGACTGCGACGCCTCCACCTCAAAGCGAAGCTCTGTCTCCCGCTCCAGTTCAAATTTAGTTGTTGGCTTCTTGTCATCATTGGCCTCCTCTCCCATCTTTCCTGTGTGGCTGCTTTTGTCTGGAACGCCAAAATCAGATCTAAACAGAAGTTAGGACTCGGTTCAAAATCCTCCAGAGGATGTTTCTCCTTACTTTGCTTTATTCTTCCCCCTTATCTCTCATCACCACCTGATCCACTATATCTGACTATTGTCTATCTACCCTCACTAGAAGGTAAGGGTTGGGCATTTTGGTTTGCTGCCGTAATTCCAGTACCTAAAATAGAGCTTGACACCCAAAAGGCACCTCTGTAAAAACACCGAGTGAATAACTGACTCGGCGGAAAAAAAAGACACCTACACAATGACAGACTTGACCACAGCACTTTCGTTGCTCCCTTATCACTACCACGCTTTCGGGTACTCCAGACTTGAAAAGGCTACAGATGCCCAGTCCCTAACCCTTGGGTCAACAAAAAAGGGAGTCAGCAATCTGGAGGCAAAGCAGAGAATACCGAGTTAGGACTCAGAAGCAAACAGCACCAAGGAAACCGTTCAGCAACCAATAGCAGTGTCTTTAAACAAATCACTTAGCTCGTCTAAACCTTCTCCTCCACTGTCAACTGGAGGCGCTTACAGTCCCCCAAAAGTGCTGTTCTGGGGTTAACCGGGGTGGTCCGAGGGAAAGAAAAAAATTAGTAAACTAGAAAGCGCCGAGGAACGGCAAAGAATTATCTCCGATGCAGATCGCAGCTCCAGGTCTAGCATTCGTCCCAGCCTCCCCAGGCACCGAAATCTGCGCAGGCTCTAAGGAGGCGGCGGCTGCGATCCTGAACTTACTACCACACCTGTACAGCCACGAGCTCAAACCTGTAAACCAAGACGACAGGACCTGAGCCCAGAAGCGAGGCGCGCTCACCGAGACCACGCCGGAAACAAGCGTTTCCGCACTTGCGCAGTGGGGAAGGCGCGGCCGCGCGGGGCCCCCTGGGAGATGTAGTTGTACCAGAGCGGTCGCGCTCTCGCCGCCGCTGGGCCCTCTGGGACTTGTAGTCAAGGAGGGTTTCTGACCGTGACGTCAAAGGCGGGCGGGGCGGCTGCCGTCATTGTTCGTCAAGCCGCTGGGGAGGGAAGCGGGAGGCGTGGAGGTTACGCCTCCGTGCGCGGCGGGGACCGGCCGCCGCAGCTGCGGGCTCCCTCCCCGTTGCTCCCGCTCCCCTGCGGCCCGGGAAGGGCCCCACAGTCGCCTGGAAGCGGGGCGCGGAGCCCTGTGTGGATACGAGGGGACCCAGGGGTAGGGAGAGGGGAGCCACGCGGCTCCTCAGAGACTGGACTGCCATCCCCGCCCTGACACAGCGTTTGACCCCTGGAGAGCATTCCAGAGCATTTTACTTAAATGAGAGAGTAAAAAATAGATTTCTTCCAGTTACCCTGCAAGGCAGTCATTACTCAACAACCCCTCTCCTGTTAAGCGGGGAGCTTTGCTGGGGACTCTTTCCCTCCCCAAATCTCTGACGGTTATACCAGGGCAATCATTCACCCCACAAGCAACAGGTTGGGCCACATCTATACGTTCAGACGGTAAAGCATCTCTGCAAGGTGGGAGACCCGGGTTCGACCCCTGGGTCGGGAAGATCCCCTGGAGAAGGGAAAGGCTACCCACTCCAGTGTTCTGGCCTGGAGAAATCCATGGACGGAGGAGCCTGGAGAGCTACAGTCCATGGGGTCACTAGAGTTGGACACGACTGAGCGACTTCACTTTGACTTTATACACTTCTGATGCGTTTGGACTTGGGAATATTCTTTGCCACTTGCTTGCTGTGTGACTTTGCTAAATCACAAGCTTAGAACCAGTTGTTTGTTTTTAACTGGATAACAGGGATAACAATGTATCTTCAAGTTGTTTTGAAGCATGAATAGGAAAATGCATATAAAGCACTAAACCCAAAGCCTGTAACATAGAAAGCATCGGATGTGAGCTCCTAAGGCTTTATTATAGATTGAGGATGGGCGCTATAATGAGGCCTTTACATTGTTCAAAGCCCTTGCAGGTGTCCTCTTTCACAGTCACCTGTAAAGTCAGCTTTATTAAATTTCAGGTGAGAGAGGAGACTAAGGTGGAGGGATTTGCCCAAGCTAGTATTCAAACTCAAGATTTTGGAGTTTGAGTTCAGTTATTATAACAGTGAGTGCACAGTACTAGACGCCACATCGTGTTATGTGGCTTTAAGGGTATAAATCCATTTAATCCTCACAAGAATCTTATGAAGGACACGCTGTAACTGTCATCCGCTCGTTAGAGATGAATACTTTCTTCAGTCCAGCTCACATGGTTAATCCAGGTGGAAAAGCCTAGGGAGATTTTCTGGGTTGCCTTTGTCCAGCTGGCCCCACCTCAGCCTTCACTTTCTAAGAGTGCCATCCTCACTTCTCACGTTTCTTTCTTGGATGCGTGTGTGTGTGCTGAGCCGCTTAAGTCCTGTCCAACTCTTTGCAACTCTATGGATGGTAGCCCACCAGGCCCCTCTGTCCATGGACTTCTCCAGGCAAGAATACTGCAGTAGGTTGCCATGCCCTCCTTCAGGGCATCTTCCCAACCCAGGCATCGAACCCACATCGTGGTTCTTTACCACAAGCACCACCTGGGAAGCCCATCTGTCTCAGATGGTTTGTTTTAATTATTTAATTCACTCACCATGTGGGTATTAGTTCTCCAGTGAACTACCAAGCATCCTCTAATTGCTCACCATTCTGCAGAAGTCCAGTTCCAGGGCTTCCCTTGTGGCTCAGCTGGTAAAGAATCCGTCTGCAATGCGGGAGACCTGGGTTCAATCCCTGGGTTGAGAAGTTCCCCTGGAGAAAGGAACAGCTACCCACTCCAGTATTCTGGCCTAGCGTCCATGGATTGCAATGAGTTGGACATGACTGAGCGACTTTCACACACACACAAAATCCAGTTCTAGTCTTTCATTTGCAAAATTCTCTATGAGCTCATCCTCTCCTGTTTACACACAGTCCACTTCCCAGATCTGTTTCTTTGCCTCCACATTCTCTCCCTTGAGGGAGTTCCTCCCAATTATCTAAAGTCATCATTGTTTTTTCTATTTCTTTCATTTTCCTTGGCCATGCCACGCAGTTCCCCAACCAGGGACAGAACCCATTCCCCCTGCCTTGGGAGTGTGGCGTTTTAACCACTGGACCGCCAGCTAAGTCCCAAGGTCGTCTTAATTTGGATATTAAATAGCCATCTCAAGCTGAATTTAGGGATAAGAAAGCCCTCCCCCTCCTGTAGAGCCTGCTCTCCGTTTTGCTCCTTAAGCACAGAAAAGGTCAGGGTGCCACACAGAGAACATCTGTGCTTGCACAGTCTTTCCTCACTTTCACTTCAGTCTTTGTCACAAGCACTCCCCTCCTCTCCACCCCACCCTCAGATAACACTGCCCTCACGTGCCTGTTTCATTCTCTTCTCCAGCTAAATCTGTGATCATTTTCTTCCTGAGTTCATTTAATTTTTTGCTTCTACACTTTCAAGTGAAGTTTAGTCGCTCAGTCGTGTCCGACTTTGCTAACCCATGAACTGCAGCCCACCAGGCTCCTCTGTCCATGGGATTCTCCAGGCAAGAATACTGGAGTGGGTTGCCATTTCCTTCCCCAGGGGATCTTCCCAACGGGGGGATCGAACCCAGGTCTCCCATTTTGTAGGCAGATGCTTTAACCTCCGAGCCACCAGCTCAAACACTTTCAAACCTTGCTCTAAAAAACTACTCACCTTCCTTTTTCACACTTCCTTCTATTTTCCTCAACAAATTCCTCCTCTACTTACATTTCCTTCCTCATCTGCTGTCCAGATGAGAACATTTCTCTCTTCTTTCTTTACTCAGTGCTACCTGTCAATTCCAAACCTCTGGTAACATGACTCAAGATACCGACTTTGTTTTCAGAATCTACCTTAAACCCAAGGATATTCTCGGATGGTTTGCGTTATTTAATTCATTCACGGTGTGTGTATTAGTTCTCCAGTGAACTACCAGGTATCCTGATGAAATATTCAGAATTCCTTTCACTTTTTCATACCCAGTTAGCATTGCCTCCCATTACCCTCATTTTCCTACCTTAACTTTTCACTCCCCCCTTTACTTGTGAAAAAGTACTTTTTCTGAACGTTCACCTCAGTTAGAAATCTAGGCTTTTACCTTAGAGGGTATGTTCTGTGTCCACATACTTTAGCAACTTGCAGAGGCCAAAACTTTATGAGAAGTATTTTGGCTCACAGGAAGTATAACTGGAAACGGACAGAAAAATAGACCGAAAGATGTTAAGCTCTTCATAAGACACAAATTTGGCATGTGCCTCCTGAGCTATCAGAATTTAAGAGTAAATCCACTCTGGGTTGAGGGGTAATCAAGTTGAGAACACTGTTTTGAAATGCCAGTAACTTCTGTTTACTAGCTGCCTATCACGTGCCAGGCTTTTTTTTTTAAAGATGTTTACATATTATCTCACTTTACTTCACATGTCCCTGTGGTAAACATTAGCTTCATTTTGCAGAAGGAGAAACAGGGGCACACAGGCTATCAGTAATTGGCCCAGTGGTTCCTGGTAAGTGTATTGGCAGAGCTGGGATTCCAACTCAGGTCTCTTCCGAGACCAAAGCCAGACACTTGGACAACATCTGAAGATGCAACTCAACTGCTGTTTTTTGAGCGTCTTCTGTAGGCAAAGCTCTGTGCTCAGCATTGCAGTCCTGGGATGCAGAGAGGAGTTTCCCAGAGGACCTGCCTCAAAGTTTAGAGCCAGGCAGAGAATCTTATGTAACATGGGTGTCTCTGTGCGTGAAGCACAGTTCATTTGGAAGTAGTCGATAAGAGGTTCCTGCCTGTCAGAGGTCATTTTTGGTCTGTGACTCCTTCGGGGGGTACTGAACCCTAGGCTTTGAGGCTTGGAAGCGCCTGGCACAAGCTTGGGGGCGTTCCATGCCATCCGTGACCATTAAAATGGCTTGCTTTCCCCTGCGTCAGTATCAGCTGAAATGGGAAATGTAGCATCTTGACTGTGCGCTCGGTGGCTCCTGACTCTGCACCCGGCTCTCAGCCTCTCCGCCTTTGGTCCAGCCCTGCCACCCGTACCGCGGACTCCATCCTTGCCCAGCCCTGTCCTCCCCCCCAGCTTCTGGCCGTCTCCTTGGCCACGGGGCCCTCCTCCCCAGCACCCCGGCTCCCCTCCCTGCCTGCCCCCGCCCCGGTGCCAGCCTCCGCCTCTGCCGTCAGCGCCGCTTGCTCAGCAACCCCTCCCTCCCCCCGCCTCCCACGGTCCAGCCGCGGCTCACTCGGGGGGCCGTCCGCACCCCGGCGCGCTTCTGCCCCCGTCACTGGCTTCCCTTGCTTCTCCCGGTCATCTGAGATGGGGGGAGAAGTGACCCCGACGCCCCCTGCCCCCGCCCCCCGAGAGGGGCTCTCTCTGCAGCCTCCCCTGGGCGGGATGGGGAAGCAGGGGAGATAGGCGGGGTGAGGCTGGGGGGTCCTGGCCCCCTCCCCGGGCCCGGGAAAGGGGCGGGGGGGCCAGGTGGAGTTCGCCGCCGGTAACTCACTGGCGGGCAAAGTTGAAGGCAGACGTGTCCAGCGGAGGCTGGCCGGCGTTCTGCTGGAGAGGACCCCAATGTCACCCTGAACTCAGCCCAGGGTGCTCTTCCTGAGTCCCACCAAGGGCCGAGGGCCTGAAACGGCCGATGCCCTCTGCTGGGAGGCTTTGCACAGAGCCCACCTGGCGGCCCCAGGCAATGCTGGAACAGCTGGGGTGCTGGTGGTCCCCGCGGAGGGCAGGACGGAGCCTGCGCACCCCGGCTCCTCTGCCTACTGTTGCCAGGGCACCCGGCTGGCATTCCTGAAACAGACTGGGGTTAAGCCACCCAGACCCGGCCTGCAGGCCCCACCGAGGAGCAGGCCGAGGCTCCCTGGCTTATCAGGGCCGGCAGAGGACACCTCCCGCCTTATCCCTGCCTCCAGCACCCGCGGCCACGCTGGGGCTGAAGCCTGCGAATCCTCCTCAAGATTCTTAATCAGAACCAGGCAATTCTTTTTATCTCGCGTCACCCAGAGTCCCTGCCCCTGGGAGAAGGGGAAAGAAACATCCTGTACCTTGTGCCCCCAAACCACGGGGCTGTGACGCTGCCCATCATGAGACACCGCGCCCGCGCCGCAAACACGGCCCGGGACCGCCGGCCTCTCTGACACCAGCCCTACTTGCCATTGGCCCCCAGCGGTCAAACGCGCCCAAAGGGAAGATCGTTTCTCTCCTAGGCTGGGTGCTTCACGGAGAGCCACGGCAACAACCCTAGAGGGCAGTAGAGAGACAGACGCGCTCAGACGCCGAGAAGACAAGCCCCGCGATGCTCCCGGGCCAGAAGGAGCGGACCCAAGTGCAGGACCGGGCAGCCGCCCCGTCCGAGGCCCTCGGTCCCAGAAGAGACGCCCATCAGGCTCTGGGCCCCCGCCCCGCCGAGAGGACTGGAGCGGCGTGTGCCTGTCTGCCTGCCTGCCCCGCGCTCCTTCCCTTTCTCATCACGCTCCTCCCACCCACACAAATCGTGTGCTGGGGCCAATTACCTTGCAAACCGAGGTCACGGGAAGGAAGGACCGGCACGCACCCCCAACCTTGTCAAGGCTTTGAGCCCCAGAGACACAGAGCCTACCAGCGCACGTGGGATGCATCCTCACAAAAGGACGGAAAAGCGAGGGAGGAAGGAGCATTTGCCAGCGACGCGGCTCCCAAGGCAGCGGGCCGCTCCCGGTGGAAAATGGTGGAGGCTGACTCTGGCCCCAGGAGGGCGAGACACCGCCTCCGGGGCTGAGGCCCCCCATCCGCTGCGGGGCCGGCCGAGCAGACGGTCAGCCCAGGTGGCAGATGCAGTGTGAGCGCGCGCGCGCGGAGCGGGGCTGCCGCGGATGGGTGAAGCAGGAGTGGAAGCGATCGCGGGCGCCCCGGCTCTTCCGTGCCCCGGCAGGGGCTCCCCCGGCTCTCCTGGTGACCCTGCCCTCCTTCCCAGGTGACCTCCATTTCTGCCTGGCTCACGTCTGGGGGGGCCCTGGCCCGGCAGCCCCCCCGCACCGCTCCCGTCCTGAAACACGGCTCTAGCCAACCTGCTCCGCTGCTTCACCTGCGACCGTCTGTGCGGGGGCTGCACGGCGCCCGCGCCCCCCGCCCGCCAGGGCATCGTCCTCCAGCCCGTCATGCCCAGCTGCGACCCTGGCCCGGCCCCCGCCTGCCTCCCCGCCAAGACCTTCCGCAGCTACCTGCCTCGCTGCCACCGCACCTACAGCTGCGTCCACTGCCGCGCACACCTGGCCAAACACGACGAGCTCATCTCCAAGGTAACGCCCCTCCATCTCCCCCACCCCCACCCTGGCC
>SJYT01003659.1:8015-42565 GCA_006410635.1 Cephalophus harveyi | reverse complement strand
CTCCCAGGCGCCCCCTCCGCGGGCCTCCCTCCCAACCTCCACGGGCACCGCCCCCACCCCGGGAGGCCGGCCGCCCGGCTCGTTCCATCACGCCCCCCACCCGGCTGCAGGTAAGGGCGGACCCGGTTCCCGCCAAATGCGGCTCCCGAAGCCCGGCTCGCGGACGCCCCTGGTGCCGGACTCGGAGACCCTAGGAGACGCGAGAGGTGCGATTTCCTGCCCGCCTCCCGACGCCCCTTGAGCCGAAGTCCCTCTCCAACCGGGACCCTCCTGGCCTTTCAGCCTCAGCCCAGGCGATCAGAGCAGCGCTCCTGAACCAGCCAGCCCCCTGGGCTGGGCAGGAAGAGGGCAGCTCCGGAAAGATCTGGGCCCTTCCGAGCGGCTTCAGCCCCTGGTTGCCGCGGGGCAGGTCTGACCCTACCAGGAATGTGCAGCATCTGGAACTCTGCTCCGTCTCACAGATCCCCTGGGACCAGCCCGCCCAGCCCCGCCCGACCCAGTACTGGGCCCACTCGGAGCTGGGAGCCCAGACCGGGACGGAGGAACGAGGGAGCCGGGCAGCGAGTCAGGCCTGGACGTGGGGGTCCCTTTATTCTGGGCCCTGATTTGCGGTAACATGCTTCCCGAGGTCACGGTCTCCTCTCTGGGCCTGTTTCCTGGTTTACAAAAGTTTGAGCTAGAACTTCCTATAGAAGTTTCTCTGCGAGGATGGAAGTGGTCTGCACTGTGCCGTCCGATGTGGCAGCCTCTAGCCACGCGCAGCCGCGGACCCTCTGAAATGGCTACTATGCTGTTCTTCAGCTGCTCGGTGGTGTCTCACTCTCTGTGACCCCGTGGACTGCAGCACGCCAGCCTTCCCTGTCCATCACCAGCTCCCGGAGCTTACTCAAACTCATGTCCATTGAGTGGATAATGGCCATCCAACAATCTCATCCTCTGTCATGCCCTCCTCCTCCTTCCCTCAATCTTCCCCAGCATCAGGGTCTTTTCCAAGACTATGACTGAGGAAATGGGGTTCTGAAAGTATCTAATTTTAATCACTTCTAATAGCCACATGTAACCAGTGACACCAGTTTGGACACTGCAGGCCCAGGCTGCTGGTGTTCCTGCTGGTGAAGAACATTCTAGGGATCCTGCTCGGGCAGAAAGTCTTTTCTCCTTGTCCCTAACGTGCAAAGTCCTCCAGGTCCCACGTGTGTCAGTATCCAGAAAGTGGAGGCTCAAATCCCTGCCACCTTCGTCAGAATGCCTTCCTTACTGCTGTCGGATCGTCAGTCTGCTCTGTGGGAGCTGAGATTACACATACCCACAGCACACAGAAGGTTAGGGGTAGTAGAGGGTTTGCAAGTTTGCCCCAACCTTCATGTTTTTCCAAGGATAAGCACCAAGATGTTGACCGGAGTTAGGGTGGGGGCCCAAACTTGGCCCAAAACTTCCCTCGTAGCTCAGTGGTAAAACATCCGCTTCCAACGCAGGAGACCAGGGTTGGATCCTTGGGTTGGGAAGGGCCCCTGGAGAAGCGGGAAATGGCAACCCACTCCAGTATTCTTGCCTGGGAAAATCCCATGGACGGAGGAGCCTGGCGGGCTACAGTGCATGGGGTTGAAAGACTTGGACACGACTGAGCGACTAAAGCACCAAGGGCGCACAGCACTTAGTACGTTTTTTCTGAGCTTTACAAGGCGTGCAGGATCTTACTTCCTGGACCAGGGATTGAACCCATGTCCACTGCAGTGGAAGCATGGTGTCTTAATCGCTGGACCCGGAGGGACGTCCTCGTCAGGGTTTTCGTGAGCCCGCCACCTCCATCCCCCTGCTGCCACACACACCATTAAGTTCACTCAACAAATGCACTTCTCTGGCCCAGTACGTAAAGGACCTGGAGTGGAAGTCCACCAACAAGACTGATACCAAGGGACAGCCAGCTCCGTGGGAGAGGCTGAGCCCCTGGGTCTGCCAGGGTGATGAGAACACGGGCAGCTCAGAGCACATGTCCTAAGTCAGGGTGGTTCAGAGACCCAGTGTGCACCACCCCCAGCATGAGGAGCGGAAGCCGTGAGGCAGAAGACTGACTGGGTTTATCCTCGGGTGACCAGGAGGCTGAATTAGCAAGCAGCTGTGGTTTCTGCAGGTGGAGTGGAAGGGGGGTATGGGTGTCCAGGGTTCTGGTGGTTACAGGCGAAGACTGGTGCATACAGGGCCCTAACCCATCAGAGAGAGGAGCCACAGGGGCAGCTGAAAGGGACTGTGCACCTGCCCGAGCCTGTGTGGTATTTGTCCAGTCTCCGCTCTTGGTATCTGCCTGGGCAATGCGCTGTGGATAAGGGGAAGACCCAGAGCTGCCTGGGGAACGGCTTCTGTGCTCAACACTGTGTTATTACAGGTGAAAACTGCTAGAAGACTTCTCTGGTGACAGATGGGTAAGGAGTTCGGAGACAAGGATGGCTCCCAGTGGGGAAGGGAATCTAAGAAGTCTTCCTGGAGAAAGTAGCATCTGACACTTGAAGATGAGAAAAGATTTAAAGGAAAAAAGACGAGAACTTCCCTCGTGGTCCAGGGGCCAAGACTCCATGCTCCCAACGCAGGGAGCTCAGGCTCAATCCCTGATCAGGGAACAAGAGCCCATGTGCCTAAGACTTTTCAGGCCATGACTAAAGACCTTGCATGCTTCAACGAAGATCAAAGCTGCATCTAAGGCTGCTGCTGCTGCTGCTGAGTCGCTTCAGTCGTGTCCGACTCTGTGTGACCCCAGAGACGGCAGCCCACCAGGCTTCCCCGTCCCTGGGATTCTCCAGGCAAGAACACTGGAGTGGGTTGCCATTTCCTTCTCCAGTGCATGAAAGTGAAAAGTGAAAGTGAAGTCGCTCAGTCGTGCCCGACTCTTAGCGACCCCATGGACTGCAGCCCACCAGGCTCCTCCGTCCATGGGATTTTCCAGGCAAGAGTACTGGAGTGGGCTGCCATTGCCTTCTCTGCATCTAAGGCTGGAATGGCCTAATTAGTTATTAAATAGAAGACAAGAAGATGGGAGGAAGGAAGACCAGGAAATGGCAAGAAGAGGCAGCAACACAAAGGCTGGAAGATGGGGAAGAGGTGATCTGTGCTTAGAATGGGTTGTAAATTCCGTGGGAACCCAGGAGGTAGGAAGGAGAATGGCCAGGATGGAAAGTCAGGCTGAGACAGGTGCTGGCGGCCTTGGACACTTCCCCCTGGTTCTGGCTCAGCTCCAGTGACATAATGTTTCTTTCTTTGTTTCTTTTCTTTTTTTTTTTGACATCATTTTTCTTGAAGATGCCCTAACCCTTTTCCCTGCCGAACAGCGATGCTTCTCAACTGTTCATCAGGCTCCCAGCGCCTCCACCCTCAGCCTTCTGCAGCTTCTCCCTTCGTCTGCAGGCCCCCG
This sequence comes from Cephalophus harveyi, assembly GCA_006410635.1. Classification (NCBI taxonomy): domain Eukaryota; kingdom Metazoa; phylum Chordata; class Mammalia; order Artiodactyla; family Bovidae; genus Cephalophus; species Cephalophus harveyi. The sequence goes on along the minus strand of SJYT01003659.1, from coordinate 39,162 downwards.
TTTGCATTCCTCAAGCATCCTTCCCGGGCCAGAATGGCCTCTCCTTGCTCTGCCTCAGCTCCGTGTCCAGCCCTGGGCTCCCTGTGCCCGGGAATGAGCCGCACAGGGCTCCTTCCTCACTGGGGTCTGTGCTCAGTCCGTCAGTCGGGCCCTCCAGGCTCCGCTGTCCATGGAAATTCCAGGCAAGAAGCCTGGAGCCGGCTGCCATGTCCTTTTTCACTTATCACATTTTAAACAGTTTAAAATGGAGGCCAGGGGACTTCCCTGGTGGTCCAGTGGTTAAGACTCCATACCTCCACTGCAGGAGGCGCAGGTTTGATCCCTGGTCAAGGAACTAAGATCCCCCATGCTGCTCAGCTGGGGGGGGGGGGGTGGGGGGGGGCGGGGGGGGGGGGGGGGGGGCGGGGAGGGAAATGAGGGCCAAGAGCAGATAAACGTGGTCTAACTTGTCATCAGTTCAGTCGTTCAGTCATGTCCGACTCTTTGCGACCCCATGGACTGCAGCATGCCAGGCCTCCCTGTCCATCCCCAACTCCCGGAGTTTACTCAAACTCATGTCTGTCGAGTCGGTGATGCCATCTGACCATCTCATCCTCTGTCATCCCCTTCTCCTCCTTCCTTCAATCTTTCCCAGCATCAGGGTCTTTTCCAGTGAGTCAGTTCTTTGCATCAGGTGGCCAAAGTACTGGAGTTTCAGCTTCAGCATCAGTCCTTCCGGTGAATATTCAGGACTGATCTCCTTTAGAGTGGACTGGGTGGATCTCCTTGTAGTCCAAGGGACTCTCAAGGGTCTTCTCCGACACCACAGTTCAAAAGCATCAATTCTTTGGCGCTCAGCTTTCTTCCCAGTCCAGCTCTCACATCCTAACTTGTTATAGGAGTGTACAAAAAGGCACCAGGAGCTATCTGGCTCCAGCCTCCGCCCCTACCTTCTTCCCGCATTGTCTGGGAGTTCTGCAGCGGCCTTTGTTCCTCATCATCTGTGTCCAGGGTCACCCTGGAGCTGGCCCTCTGCCTTTCTCACTGATCTCCAGAGTCCCTCCAGATCTCTGCTTGGGTATGTGTGTGTGTGAGAGCTCAGGCGTGCCCGTGAGATCAGTCGCGTCCGACTCCGCCACCCCCTGGACTGTAGCCCACCAGGCTCCTCTGTCCATGGCATTCTCAGAATACTAGAGCGGGCTGTCACTTCCTCCTCCACAGGATCTTCCCCACCCGGGGATCAAACCTGTGTCTCCTACACGTCTCCTGCACTGCAGGCGGATTCTTTGCCGCTGAGCCACCAGGGAGCCTCGTAGAGCTGGGTAACTGTGAGTCAGCAAGACCTTCTGCCCCAGACCTCCTCCCCCGGAAGGACCGACTCCGAAGCACTGGAGACACCTGCCTCTCCGATTGAATGTCAGTGGAAGGGACCGGGCTTCATGGCTCCACGCAGGCCTTTCCATGAAGACCTCTTTCCTTCCCCTCCTTCCACAGTGAGGTGTTCTGTGTCTCCTGTCCACTGCTTCTGTGTCTGAGGGCTTCCTGTGCGGAAATCTCTGGAATCAGTGCCGGGAGACGTTCCTAGCCCCAAGGTGCTCCTAGTTGAGGGTTGAAAGGAAGACACACAAAGAGGGAGTCAGAGAGCCACGGGTGTCCAAAGAGGTGCGAGAACCTCCTCTCCGAGGCAAACCCACCTCCCTGAGGTCTTGATGCTGGCCTTGCTTCATCAGTCGCCCCGTTTACTTGCATCTCCAACCCCCTTCCAGGAGCCCAGAGCAAGGGTCAGTGAGTTAGAGCCCACAGATAGGATTCTGTCCGCTGCCTGCTGCAGATTCTTTTGTTTGTTTGTTTGGGACGTTTGGAGTTTTGTTTGCTTTGGGATTTGTTCTTTGTTTTTGCGGTTAAGGGTCACCGGGACGCAGCCCTTGCTCCCTGGGTTACACACCGCCTGTGACCGCTATTGCACTACGGTGGCCAGGTTGAGTGGTCCTCACCACAGAGCTCCCACAGCCAGCGCAACTGAGCCTGTTTCTCAGCCAGCTCGTTACAGCAAAGGCCTGTGGCTGCTTACGGCCTGTGGCTGCTTACGGCCTGTGGATGCTTACAGCCTGTACCAGCGCTCAAGGAGGGCCACTGAAATTACCCCGAGATGGGGATGGGAAGATGCACAGAGCCAGTTGGCCTTCCACATCTCTCCTTCACGTCCCACTCACTCGTCAACCCGTGCAGTCCAGCCTCCGCCCCTGCTTTCCGCTGAAACGGTTCCCACTAGGACCACCCCGACCCCCTGAAGCCTGGTCCATCATCCTTTGCTCAATTCCCGCCACGCACAAGCTCTCTTTAGCACCCACCTCTCTTGACTGCATCAGTCTTGAAATTCTGGTGGCTTCCAGGAGACTAGACCAGCCTTGAGTTGCCTCTTATTTCTCCCGCGATTCCTTCTCCGGTCCCGTCCCTTGGATCTTTTTCCTTCCCCTCCTGCCTAAGCACACGTTCTGCGAGGATCTGCCCAGGGCCTCTGCTTCCTCGAGTTTTCTCGCTCCACAAAATCATCCCTTCGCCTGCTTTTAACATTAATACTCACGTCGGTGTGGGTGTCTTTCCAACGTCTAACTTCTGACCTGACAGCCCAGATTTCCATCTTCCCGAAAAAAAATCCCTGGCAGCCCAGTGGTCAAGATGTCACCACTCAGTGCAGGGCATGTGGGTTCGATCCCCGGTCAGGGAGGCAAGACCCCTCAGCCTTGCGGCCAAAAAACACCAAAGAGAAAATGGAAGCAAAACTGTAACGAATTCCAGAAAGGCTTTAAAAAATGGTTCACATTAAAAAAAAAGGGGGGGGGAGGGGGTGGAGAAAAGTCCAGGTTTCTAACAGGATGCTGCAACTCCTCAGATGCTTGCCTCCCGACCAGACAAGCCGAATCGTTCAGTGTCAGTATCAGAGGTACTGCGCTGACCCCTGCCCTGCCCCGCGCACACCTGCCTCTCCTCCCACCTCCCGCCTCAGGGCTGTTCGTCCTGAGAGATCCTGCCCTCGCTCGATGCGTCCCTCCTCGGGGGGGTCTCATCCATTCCTGCGCTTTCAACAGCCGCCTGTGCGTGAATCGCTGCCCAGTCCAGCTCTGGGTGTCTTCAGCTGCCTCCTCACATTCCCAGCGTATGAAGTAGGGGTCGGGTGTTTCTGCCTGCCCAGACTCCATCCTGAACCTGGTACCTGGCCCTTAGCTTTCCTTTGGGGAGACGACCGTCCCCTGCTTTCCCTCCGCGTGGGTCACCCAAGGCTGCGCGTCTGCCCCTTCGGGGGGCAGTCCCAGAAACCGGGCGGATCGGTCGTCTCTGGCTGTGTAACAAATTAGCCCCAAACGCCAGGGCTTAAGACAGCACACAATTATTTTCTCGCGGTTTCTGTAGGTCGGGAATCTGGGCGGGCTTCGGTGGGGTCCTCGGATCCTGGTCTCTCATGAGACTTTACTCAAAGTGTCACCCAGCCCTCAGGTCTCATCTGAAGGCTCAGCCACGCCTTCAGAGCTGCGGGCAGGGTCCAGCTCCGCAGGAGCGTCCACTGAGGGTCGCGGCTCTTTGGTGGCGATTGGCCCCCTCGGTGGCTGGCCACGGGGGTGTCGCCCCGCGGCGGCTTGCATCAGCAAAGCCAGCGAGTCTGCGAGCGGGAGGGAAGTCAGACTCTTCAGTCACCTCAGCCCAGAAGTGGCAGCACCGCCGTGTCTCCATATCTGATTGGTCAGAACGAAGTGGGTCACTCAGGAGGAGCCGACACAGAGGTGTCATCCAGGAAGCAGGCTCGCTGGGGAGGGGCGGCTCCGAGGCTGTCGGCCGCAGAAGTTTTAGCCAATCCTAACTGAGTCACGGCTGGGTATCTAATCAAAGTCGATCAGAATTAGACCTGAGATGTTTGCCAGGACCTTGGAGAGAGTGAGTTGCTGGCATTGTTCTGGAGGAGAGGGTAAGCTCGAAACTGCTGGAGGTCATAACCACTGTCTTGTGGAGGAGAATCTGCCTAAACTGGAGATGGATTAAGGAACAAGAAGGCGAGAGATGGGGAGAGAGAGATGCCTGATACAGCCACACCTGCCGCAGAACCTCTAGAGGCTGGTTATATCAGCCCGGATGTTCCTCCTGCTTCCATCGGTTTCAGAGGAATTCTGCCACCCACAGCCCGAGGGTTCCTGGTGGATAAAATGTCTCAGAAACACCTGGATTCAGTTTGCCCAAATCCAACGATCTTACCTTCGTCTCCGCCACAAAGCTGCTTCTTTTCCTAGGTTCTATTTTGTGGATGAAAGCATGACAAAGTTGTTTAGGGCGAAAACCTTGAAGTCATTTCTGCCCTTCCTCATCTGCTCTGGAGGTGAAATAGTTTGTGCAACACGGCTTCTATAGAACCGTAGGAGAGGCCGTCTTCCTTCACATCATCTTCCTTCGCAAAGATGGAGGAGGCTCTAAGGCGACCCAGAGAAATGCAGGCTAAACAAGTGAGCAGGGTTTCCTCCTAGTCATTTGAATCCTACAGAGTTTCTGGAGGTGAACCCCATGATTTGGAGGAGGAAAACAGTGTACCTGACTCTCATATCAAAACACACCACAGACAAAATGAAATTCAGACAAACTGCCTGGTGACCTTGTCGTTTGGAATGCAGTTTGGGCTGGTGTTGTGAAAATATTCCCTCTGACTCTAAGGCAAATCATAAGAAATTGTGTCATTGGAAAGTCACTCATACGTTCTTTGTCATCTTTCTCCTTGGAGTCCCAATCGTAATTCTGATCTTTCCTGTTCTTTCCCTACACCTCTTTCATCCAGAACTGCCCTGAATCCTGTGCGTTCAGATGCTATCCGCCTGTCAGCTTAATATCCCCCCTGGGGCTTTGGATCATCCTCTGAAAAGCCTTCCTTCCAACCTCCCCTCCATCAGAGTGTGAGTCCGCAACACGGGCCTCAGACCATTCATCTGCCCTGAACTGTGAGGGCTCTCTAGTGCCCAGACCACATTCTCTAACTTTTATTGGGTTGTTTTTTAATTGCTCAGTCGTGTCTGACTCTTTGCGACCCCGTGGACTGTAGCCCGCCAGGCTCCTCTGTTCATCGGATTCTCCAGGCAAGAATACTGGGGTGGGTTTCCATTTCCTTCTCCAGGGGATCTTCCCAACCCAGGGATCAAACCGGTGTCTCCTGCATTGTCAAGCAGATTCTTTATCTCTGAGCCACCAGGGAAGCCTTTATTGGGTTAAGGAGCCTTTTTTTAAAAGCTGATGAAATCTATGGGTAAGGTAGATCTTTCTAGAAAAATCTATATTTTGTGTTTTGATGTACATTTCAAGAGTATGAACCCTCCAGAGTCCATTAACTACATATCGTGCCCACCTTTCATCAGTTTAGGACCTTCATACAGAGTATACATTCTGAATTCTTAGCGTGGTGTTGCATGCCTTCCAGACGGAACCCTACCTGCCTTTCTAACTGCAGCTGCTGCCTCACGCAGGCATGGTTGGTTTATGTCTGATTCCCCGTCAAGCCCCGAGTCTCCCTGCGAGGAAAGAGTGTGCCTTTTAATTTTTCCTTGTTACATCTCCCCAGATAGAATGACAGTTTCCCAGGGGCAACAGTCAGAACACTTAGTACAAGATCAATTGTTAGTTCACTGCTAGATTTTTAAAAAATTATCTTGTTATGGTAAGTACGCTTAATATTCAACATGATATTTACCCTGTTAACAGATTTTAAAGTGTACAATGCAGTATTATTGACAATAGACACAATGTTGTCCCGCAGATCTCTAGGATTTATTCATCTTTCTTAATTTAAGCTTTATGTTGGTTGATTAGTAATTTTCCATTTTCTTTGCCTCCAGCCCTTGGCAATCACTGTTCCATTCTTTGATTCTGAGAGTCTGCTTTGGAAACGTCATGTAAGTGGAATCACACAGTATTTGTCTTTCCGCAATAGGTCTATTTTATTTAGCGTGATATCCTCAAGGCTCACCCGTGTTTTCACTCATTGCGGAAGCTCCTTCTGTTTTTAAGGCTGAATCCTACTCCACCATGTGCCTTTACCACATTTTCTGTATCCATTTGTTGTCAATGGACATTTAAGTTGTTCCCACATCTTGACTATTATGAATAGTGTTGCAGTGATCAGCTAGATTTATTAATTTCTAGCAGCAGAAGGATTTTAGGGTGACATGCCAAGCCAGTGTGATTCAACGTCATATGCCCCAAATCTGTATCTGCAGAGAGCTCTGACTTCAAAACTTTCCAGTTGTCGTGGACCCCACAGGACAGAGACTGCTCAGACGCTGTGCCACGATTTCGGTTTCGAAATTACAGGTCTCCGCTGGGGAACTTTTTACCGCCTTGGCCAGTACTAATATCAGGAACCGTTTTCGGCAGCTGGAGCCCTTTGGGATGCTGGAGAAACTTAAAGAACCGGCTCCGCTGGTGAATTCTCAGGTGAGTTTATTGATTTCATATTGCAGCTCTCCACCCCCACCCACAGAGCAAGCCAGAACAAGACATAGGAATCTCTCCTCTGTTACTCCAAAATGGGCTTTCTCAGGAGATCTCCTGAGAGTCTCGGGAGAGGTGCAATTCTCTTGCCCTCTTTGGCCGCATTTAAAAACTCCCTCCCCCACCCCCACCTCCCATGGGTGAGGGACATTTCGTATCACACGGTAGGAAGTAGAAGGAAGACAACATGAGCCCATAGCAGGCCAGGCCCTCTGGGGACCAGGGCTCTGTCTTGTTTGACACTGTATTTCCAGGGCTGCAGCAGTGCCTAGCACATCGTGAGCCCTCGAATTTTACTTGTTGAATGAATGAATGGGGAAACAGGAGAAGTCAGTGGTCTTGGCTTCTAATTTATAAGTGTTTGTCTTCAGAACCTCTATGCTTTCTCTGTGGGCACTTGGTATCCTGTGATTTTATCCAACAATCAGCCCTAAAGGATCTGGCTCCTACTAGGCCTGTCAGGACCAATGAGATGACCTCAGATCTCTCTCATATGCAACATACGCATCGTTGATAAGTCAGATGCCCTCCTTGCCTGCAGGGGCCTTACATGATGGGATCGATGTGCTGTGGTTGGGGTATCAGTTAATGTTAGTTTCTACCTCATGATCCATAATGGCCACTCAAGCTCCAGCCATCATGTTTTATTCCAGCCTATAGAGGGGAGAAAGAAGGACTGAAGAAGGATGTGCTCCTCTTTTAAAGAGACTTTCCAGAGGTTGTCTATGATACTTCTCCTTATATCCCATTGGCTGGAATGTAGTCACATGGTCCCAGCAGATTTCGAGGGAGGAGTTCTTTATATTTCAGGCGGCCGGGTAACCAATCAGCTAAATATCGAGGATCCTATTACAAAGGAAGAAGTGGGAACGTGCTGCCAGGGACTGTTGGCGTGGTTGAGGAGGTGGTTTGGCCTAGAAAGTCTAGCCTTGCAAAGCCAGAGGACTTTCTCTCTGCTCCCATTCTCTGCTCTCGTCTGTGGAGTGGCGGACTCCAGCCCAGCCCCGTGTGCAGGCGCCCACAGGGGCCAGAAAGCATGGCTGCTGGGAGGCAGACGCCGCAGGTTCAAATAGGTCTACAGGCCTCTCTTTCCCTCCCTTTATGAACTGAGGAAAACAATACCCATTGTGTACAGTTATGGTGAGTACTTCGCTCCTTGGAAATCCCTGGGACAGACTTGTGGCCCATGAATGGCGCTTTTTTTAAAAAAAAAAGAATTGTGGTTAAAAAATATACAATTCACCGTTGGAGCCATTTTCAGTACATAGCACTACTACACTGCTACTGCACGTCATCACGTAACAGATTTCTAGAACCTTCTCATCTTACAAAACTGAACCGCCCCAGCTATTGAGGATCAAGACCCCTGCTCCTCTCCCTCCAGCCCTGGCAACCACCATTCTATTCTCTAAGAATTCGGCTCCGTTAGAGCCCCTCGTATCAGAAGACTTGGATGTTATTTGTCTTTTGTCCCTGACTTATTTCAGCAGTGACCAGAGGCAAATAATGTCCAAGCCTACTGATATGAGCATGACGTCCTCAAGTTCCATCCATGTTGCAGGATATGGCAAAATTTTTTCTTTTTTAAACTGAATCACATTGCATTGTATGGATATACTTCATTTTCTTTAGCCACATATTCTTTGTCCAAATGGATGTTTACATTGCTTCTGCCTCTCAGCTGTTGTAATTGATGCTGTAATGGTGCTTCTTGGAATTTCCCTGGTGGTCCAGTGGTTTGAGTTTCCACGCATCCCAAGCAGGGGGCGTGGGTTCCATCCCTGGTCTGGGAATAAGCTCCCACATGCCGCGCAGTGCAGCCAAAAGCTAGACAAAGAAATAAATAGCTACAAAAGAGAATGGTGCTTCTTATCAGAGACTAGTTGGTATCAGAGACTAGTTCTCCCCTTTCTTTCAATACCGTTTGGTGGGGAGCTTGATGGTTTGCTGGTTTTTTGTTTTCCGGGATGTAAATAATTGTTAGATGAAACATCTTGGGTGGAAATAAACCAGGTGGGTGGATCTGGGAGTTCTATAGATGCTGCATATCGTTTAGAGGGACAGGGGACAGGGAGAGGGGCCAGTCACCGAGTGCAGCTTCTCTTCAGGTGGCCGTTTGAGTAGACACCTGCAGCGGTGCCACACTGTTGAATCCCAGAGTCACGGACACTCCAGGCTCCAGACGTTTCCTTACAGGCAGGGTGCAGAACCATCGCTCGGCTCCCACTGAAGCCAGCCCTCCACGAGCCCTAAATCCCGACCCCAGGGACACAGGCCTGAGCAGCAGGGAGGAGGAAGGACCACGCACTGTGAATGTGTGGTCCCCTCCTTGAGATATGACCCGTTAGGCAAAACCCTAGCTGATAACGACCACGGGAAGCGACGCCTCGGGATTCCTACCTCCAGTGGTTTCCTCAGGAGACACAAAAGCTAAGAATCACGTCGATGTCATTGTTTTAGGGAAAAAAAGATCTTTACCCAAATATGGATGTTGCCCACTTTGAATCAAAAGCGTTTATAGGCCTAGATGGTGTCTGCGGTATTCCCAAGGAGCTTCCTAGCAGCTGGAGTGAAAAGGCAACCACTCATGAACGTGCTGCTGTTGACTGGGAAGCGCAGAGGGCACTCCCAGGGGCAGGGGAGGACGTGGCTCGCACTGGACTCAGGAGGACAGCATTTGAATAAATGGACGCGTGCCCTGGTGGCGAAGTGGATATGAGTCCACCTGCCAACGCCAGGGACGCAGGATCGCCGGTCCCAGAGGATCCCACGTGCTGGGGAACAAACAAGCCCGTCCAAACAACTACGGAGCCGGTGCCCAGGCGTGTGCTCTGCAGCGGGGGAAGCCACTGCTGTGAGGAGCCGGTGAGGACACCGCAGCTACAGAGCGCTCCTGCCCTCTGCAGCTGGAGACGCCCGCACACACCGACGGAGACCCGGCACAGCCAAAGGCGTAAAACAACGACGGGCGGCATTCGAAAGGCATTTCCCTTTCCTTTCGTTTCAGCCAATAGGTACTGAGTGCCAGCTCGGTAGGTGCCAGGCTCCCTGCTTGAAGCTGAGGCTAATGACAAAAAGACACAGTCCCTGCCCTCCAGGGTTTTTCAGAATTATCTAGGCAAGGGGAACAGCTTTTCTTTTTTTTTCAATATTCATTTTTTTTTCTTTTTTTTTTTTTTAAATTAATGTATTTATTTTAATTGGAGGCTAATTACTTTGCAATATTGTAGTAGTTTTTGCCACACATTGACTTGAATCAGCTGTAGGTGTACATGTGTCCCCCATCCTGAACCCCCTCCCACCTCCCTCCTCATCCCATCCCTCCAGGTCATCCCGGTGCACCAGCCCTGAGCACCCTGTCTCATGCATCGGACCTGGAGCAGTTTTTTCTAATGAGGACCACACTGCCCTGGTCCTCACGCTCTGAAGGGGCACAGAGTCATCTCCAGAGGACCCAGTCCCCACGAGGCAGGGCTGGACGAGCAGGGGTGGGGACTGGGGCTGACTAACCCGCTGTGGCCGCAGGACGGGAGCTTGCCTTGACGGTGACCCTGGACCCCGCAGGTCAGGCACCGTGCGTCTGGTGGCCCCAGACCCCCGCCTCTCATCTCACCCTGTAACAGGCATCTTCTGCTCCGGCCTGACCCTTGGTCCCGGGGCCCTTGTTTGTGTCCACTGTGGATCTCCTTGAGACTCTGGCCCTGAAGCTGGTTTAGGAGAGAAGAGGAGGAGGAAGTCCCGTGGGGTTTCCAGGAGGAACCCCTCAGCTGTGAGCAAGCCTTTCACACCTGAGACCTGAGCTGGGGAGTCCCCCACCCAGAGGTGGGGCGGGCTGGGAGACACACCGGGATCCCAGGCAAACTGCAGAGTCTGGTTTGAAGCAATGGAGCCTTCCCAGCTGGGGTGACCTTGAGCAAATCATTTAGTCGAGGCTCCTTTTCTTCATCCGCGAAGCCGGCAAAACAATACCAGGGATGATTGCAAAGTTTCAGGGAAATGCTGAAAAGGAAGTCCGCTGTGGGGCAGGTGGGAAAATCCCCGCGTGAGGGGGCTTAAGCAAGGGAGGGGAGTGGGGGATTCACGGGAGTCCCCTGGAGTGGAGAGGAGAGGAGAGGAGAGGAGAGGAGAGGAGAGGAGAGGAGGACGTTCAGCTGAGCCGGACCCTGCCCCTGAGCCGGACCCTGCCCCTGACTCTGTGGAGCCAGCCTGCTAGGTCATCCAAGGAGAAATGGGGCGACGGGGGGCGGGGCCGGGCGGCCAGGCTGTCACCGCGGGATGATGGATGAGCCTGTTCCGGGCTTGTAATTAACAAAGAGCAGCTCTGAGATCCTTCCCCTGCGGGAGTGCTCCCCGGGTGAACACTCCAGGGAGTGCCTGGGAGGCTTTCCTCAAGGGCTTGGAGCTGAGGCTGGGTGTAGATTTTGCAGGGAAATTCTGACACAGCCTTCCAGAGGCTTGTACATGTGTGTGAATGCGAGTGAATGTATCTATTTGTGACCCAAATATTAGCGTTTTTTTTTTTAATATTTATTTGGCTGCTTTGGGTCCTAGCTGTGGCATGTGGGATCTAGTTCCCTGACCAGGGATCGAACCTGAGGCCCTGCTTTGGGAGTGTGGAATCGGCCACTGGACGCCAGGGGCTCCCCCCATAACAGTGAATGCCTGAACGCATGTGTGCATATGCATGCTTGCATGTACTTGCACATGCCTGGGCTTCCCTGGCAGCTCAGCTGGTAAAAAATCCACCTGCAATGCAGGAGAGCCCGGTTCAATTCCTGGATCGGGAAGATCCGCTGGAGAAGGGGTAGGCTACCCACTCCGGTGTTCTGAACTGGAGAATTCCATGGACTGTACGGCCCTTGGGGTCGCAAAGAGTCAGACATGACTAAGCGACTTTCATATCCGTGGGCTTCCCAGGTGGTGCTGGTGGTAAAGACCCTGCCTGCCATTGCAGGAGGCGCAGGAGACGCAGGTTCGATCCCTGGGTGGGGAAGATCCCCTGGAGGAGGGCATGGCACCCCATTCCAGCACTCTTGCCTGGAGAATCCCATGGACAAGGGAGTCTTGCAGCCTGCAGTCCATGGGGTTGCAAAAAGTGGGACACGACTGAGCAACTTAGCAGGCACACAGCAGGCACGCGTATCTATATGCGTGTACACGTGTGCTAGGTTGCTAATCAAGACACAGCTAAATATACGATGAGAAGAATATGTAAAATGTAGATTTTTGTCTGGGTCACTTAAAGTGGACTTGCAGTTTGAACAATTCACTTGGCAGGTAGGTAGCCTGGGTCCCCAGGGAGGAAATAATGACATGTCCTTGCCCCATCCAGCGCAGGTCAGGATGGAAGAGATGTCCCAATTTGCTTAAGAGCTTTTTTCTGGGAGAAGGGGAATTCATATTTCCCCAACGTTTCTTCTCAAGATTCAAGATGGTGGAGCTCTCCCTGGTGTCCATGGCTAAGACTGTGCTCCCGGTTCAGGGGCCTGAGTTCGATCCCCAGTCAAGGAACTAGATCCCGTGCGCCACAGCTAAGACCCTGTGCAGCCAAATACATATTTGTTTTTAAAAGTTGAGATTGTGGAGAGATTTTGGTCATGGGCGAGTATAATTTCAAACAAGCCTTAGGACAGAGAATACGTAAGGTTGTTACAAAAAAAATTACCTTGAGAAAAATGGAATATAGGTTATTAAGCACTGGGGTCTACTTCGAACTCTGCTATGCGCCAGTTGAGAGGCCTTGAGGGGCTGGATTAATTTCTCTCTAAGGCTCCATTTTCCATTGGCAAAAAGGGGATAATAATGATAAGAATTTTTGAGAGTCCCTCGGACTGCAAGCAGATCAAAACAATCAATCCTAAAGGAAGTCTTCCCTGAATGTTCATTGGAAAGACTGATATTGATGCTGAAGCTCCAACACTTTAGCCACCTGATGTGAACAGCTGATCATTTGAAAAGACCCTGATGCTGGGAAAGATCGGGGGCAAATGGAGAGGGGATGGCAGAGGCTGAGATGGTTAGATAGTATCACTGACTCCATGGACATGAATTTGGGCAAATTCCAGGACACAGTGAAGGACAGGGAAGCCCGGCGTGCTGCAGTCCATGGGGTCGCAAAGAGCCAGACAGGACTTAGCGCCTGAGCAACAGTGGTGTGGTGCCGTCATATTTTATTCGAATTCGAAAAGCAGCTGCTGCTGCTGCTGCTAAGTCGCTTCAGTCGTGTCCGACTCTGTGCGACCCCATAGACAGGAGCCCAACAGGCTCCCCTGTCCCTGGGATTCTCCAGGCAAGAACACTGGAGTGGGCTGCCATCTCCTTCTCCATTGTGTGAAAGCAAAAAGTGAAAGTGAAGTCGCTCAGTCGCATCCGACTTCTAGCGACCCCATGGACTGCAGCCTACCAGGCTCCTGCATCCATGGGATTTTCTAGGCAAGAGTACTGGAGTGGCTTGCCATTGCCTTCTCCGCGAAAAGCAGCAAATCTCCTTAAATTAAAAAAATCAAGGTTGCACAATTTCAGGATTGGTACGCTGAGCGGTTTCTAGGCTGTTCACAACTATGGCCTGACAGCGTCCTTTAAGTTGGCAAAGTAACTAACCTTCGTTAAGTTTCCATTGTTAATCAAACTGCTGCTTATGTATATCATAGCTTCCGACAGTGACTTTACTGACAAATGTGCTGTTATTCTAATACTCAACGTTATCATAGAAACATTTTCTGTATCCTAGAATGATGTTATCCTAGAGTCATTAAGTGGCTGTGTTCATGCCAAAAAACACTCTCCAAAATCAATAACTTTGTAATGGAAGTTAGATATGATTAAAAAAACACTATGAAAAAGCCCAAGTAACTGTCGTAACATGCCAAGAAGTTAATTTAGGAGTGCCTGCGCGGTGAAGCACGAGATGCTTAGTGTTCAGTAAATGAAAAACAGCGCAAATGCAGACGCGGTTGAAGACCCCTCTCTCTGCTGTCGTTTCTGTTGCTCGGTCACTAAGTCACGACCAACCGTCTGCGACCCCACGGGCTGCAGCACACCAGGGTCCTCTGTCCTCCACTCTTTCCCCAAGTTTGCTCAAATCCATGCCCACTGAGTCGGTGATGCCATCCGACCATCTCATCCTCTGTCGTCCCTTTCTCTTCCTGCCCTCAGTCTTTTCCAGCATTAGGGTCTTTTCCAGTGAGTCAGCTCTTCGCATCAGGTGGCCAAAGTATTGGAGCTTGAGTTTCAGCATCAGTCCTTCCAATGAATATTCAGGGTTGATTTTCATTAGTTTTTTTTTTTTTTTTTCCACTTTATTTATTTTTTTAATTGAAGGATAAATGCTTTACAGAATTTTGTGACTTTCTGTCAATCATCAACAAGAATCAGCCGTATTTACACCCATGTTCCCTCCCTCCCGACCTCCCCCCCATCTCACTCACCATCCCAGTCCTCTAGATTGTCACAAAGCCCCTGTTTGAGTTCCCTGAGTCTTACAGCAAATTCCCATCGGCCGTCTATTTTACATGTGGTTCTGCAAATTTCCATGACACTCTCTGTATACATCTCACCCTCCATTTCCTTTCGGATTGACTGGTTTGATCTTGCTGTGCAGGGTCTTTCAAGAGTCTCCTGCAGGACCACAGTTCGGAAGCGTCAGTTCTTTGGCACTCAGCCTTCTTTATAGCCCAACTCTCACTGCTGTACACAACTACTGGGAAAACCGTGGCTGGAAATGCCGACCTTTGTCAGCAAGGTGATTTCTCTGCTTTTTATTATGCTGTCTTTCATGATTATTCTTCTGGAAAATACAGTGTCAAATTATGTAAGTCAAATTATCCAGTGTCTTTGGTAACATTTTTTTTCATAAGGTGTGATCGCCTCTTAAAAGAAATTATGCAACCCATGAAAATTTCTCAGTTTGGTAAATGCTCGATGCATGTTTAGGTGGTTTTTACTGTTACTGTGGTTCTCAATCCTAGCCCTAAGGGTTTATGGGGACCAAGCAAATTCTGACACAGCATGTGGCTCAGATCAGGAAGTCTTCTGGAATCTCGGCAGAACCTAAAGAACCATTGTTTTGAAAGCAGTGGCTGAATGAGTACAAACTGTTAATTCTGGAATCAAAGTTTAAATCCCCACCTCGGCTGTTTAGGGCTTTCCTGCTGGCTCAGCTGGGTTCAAACCCTGGGTTGGGAAGATCCCCTGGAGAAGGGAACAGCTACCCACCCCAGTATTCTGGCCTGGAGAATCCCATGGGCTGTATAGTCCACGGGGTGGAAAAGAGCTGGACACGACTGAGCGACCTTCGCTTTCACTTTCAGCTGTTTCAGAATCTTGGAACAGGTACTTCCCTGGAGGAGTGGCTAAGCCTCCTTACTCCCAGTGCAGGAAGTTTGAGTTCAGTCTCCGGTCAGGGAACTAGATCCCACATGTTGCAGCTGAGACCTGGTGCAGCCAAATAAATAAATATATAAAAATATTTAAAAAATAAATCTGGGAGGGATGATGTGTCCAGAAGGCTACACAGAACCAGGTTTCAACAGCGACACCACGTGGCAGTAAAGGCTCACTGCAGTGCAACTCGAACCACTTGGGGATTCTCTCTCAGAATCAGCTCAGTTCAGTTCAGTCGCTCAGTCGTGTCCGACTCTTTGCGACCCCATGGACTGCAGCATGCCAGGCCTCCCTGTCCATCACCAACTCCCAGAGCTTGCTCAAACTCATGTCCATCACGTCAGTGCCATTCACCACACCCACCAGGGGAGGACGGGTCCCTGGGGATGGGTAGCAGACCCCTGGAAATCTGCCTCAGCCAGGGTGGGGCAGCGGGGCAGGCCAAGAGGGCGGGGGTCTCAGAGATGTGTGTCTATGCGTGTGTGGCCTTCCGTCTTTCTGAAAAGTGACGCTAGCCAAATGGAGGAGCTGGGGGTTAAGGATGCCAGTCACAGAGATAGCAGAAAAGGAAGAGAGAATTATACGCAAGCAGCAAGACACCTCATGTAACCCTAACATGTTGTTTCTAATATTATAATGATACAGACAAAGAGTTCTTGATTCCTTCAGGAAAATGTCAGAGTAGCAAGTTGCTGGGGCAATTCGCTAATACTTTCTGTACATACATGCTAAGTCCACCGTGGTCGATTAGAACGGTGGTTACCATCATTCTTGCATCCTTAAAGGCATGCCTTTGGCAAAAAGACTCTGCAGGTCTTTTCTTTAGAAGTGGACACGTTTGCGGAATTCCCTGGCAGTCCAGTGGTTGGGACTCTGAGTTTTCACTGCTCAGGGCCTGGGTTCAATCCCTGGTTAGGGAACTAAGATCACGCAAGTTGTGAGGCGTGGCTGAAAAAAAAAAATGTGGACAGCTTTTCCTGACTCTTTGAACCTAAGCTGGCCTGGTAACTTGCTTTGGCCAATAGAACGAGGCATCAGTGATGTGATGTTACTTCCTGGCTTCAGATTCGAGAGACTTTGCTTGTCTCCGTCACTTTCTTAGACCCCTGCAACCTCCATTTGAACAGGACCAGAGTAGCCTCCTGGAAGAGGAGAGACACGTTGGAGCAGAGTCTGTGAGCCAATTCGTTTCAGCCAAGGTCACAGCTGTGTGGAAGACACTGTACAAGCCCAAAGCCAAACCTCATCAGACCTGCCAGCTAACCCCCCAGCTGACTGCTGCCGGCAGATAACCAAGGCCACCCGAACCTGCGGGGCCCTCGTGGACTCACTTATTCACCAGCTAAATAGACGTTGATCATATTAAACCAAACCTCCCCAACTGACACATGCCCTCTTGCAAGAAAATCCCCAGAACTGAGAATATTTAAACTCCCTTCACTCTCAGACTTTCTACTCTTTCTAGATGCATGACAGTCTCTTCCTTCCCCTACCCGGACGTGGTGATTGGTGACGCATGACAGTCTCCTCCTCCCCCACCTGGACGTGGTGATTCGTGATGCATAACAGTCTCCTCCTCCCCCACCTGGACGTGGTGATTCGTGATGCATAACAGTCTCTTCCTCCCCCACCTGGACGTGGTGATTCGTGATGCATAACAGTCTCTTCCTCCCCCACCTGGACGTGGTGATTCGTGATGCATAACAGTCTCTTCCTCCCCCACCTGGACGTGGTGATTCGTGATGCATAACAGTCTCTTCCTCCCCCACCTGGACGTGGTGATTCGTGATGCATAACAGTCTCTTCCTCCCCCACCTGGACGTGGTGATTCGTGATGCATAACAGTCTCTTCCTCCCCCACCTGGACGTGGTGATTCGTGATGCATAACAGTCTCTTCCTCCCCCACCTGGACGTGGTGATTCGTGATGCATAACAGTCTCTTCCTCCCCCACCTGGACGTGGTGATTGGTGACGCATGATAGTCTCTTCCTCCCTCACCTGGACGTGGTGATTCGTGATATGACAGTCTCCTCCTCCCCCACCTGGACGTGGTGATTGGTGATGCATGACAGTCTCTTCCTCCCCCACCTGGACGTGGTGATTCGTGATATGACAGTCTCTTCCTCCCCCCACCTGGACGTGGTGATTCGTGATGCATGACAATCCGTTCCTCCCCCCACCTGGACGTGGTGATTCTTGACGTATGACAGTCTCTTCTTCCCCCCACTGGGATGTAGTGATTCATTCGTCCAATCATTCATTCACTCAATAGTTTTGTTTTTTTTTTTTTCTTTTTTTTAAGGGTAAGACCCTTTGATAGGCATGGTGGGGTACATGGTATAGGACATAAACAAAGAGATCTGATTTATGAGCTGGTTTGGGCAGAAAGGAAATAAGCCTGGCCAAGGAAGCACCTGTTCAGACAACCTGGAATCAATTCACAGACGTGTGTTCTTAGGGCTTCCCAAACGGCTCAGTGGTGAAGGAAGCTCCCGCCAGTGCGGGAGACGTGGGCGCCGTCCCTGGGTCGGAAGATCCCCTGGAGGAGGGCCTGGCAGCCCACTCCGGTCTTCTCGCCTGGAGAATGCTATGGACAGAGGAGCCTGGCGGGCTGCAGTCCATGGGGTTGCAGAGTGGGGCACGACCTAGCCGCTGAGCACACGCACAGTCTTTGGATAGTTGCTTAATCTTTCTGAGTTTCTGCTTCCTTATCTCACAGACAAGAAATCCCAGACTCTCAGCATGGTGGAGAGGATCAAAAGCTCTGTAAAGCTCTGTGCCCATGGGTCAGGACCACCCTCTCCTTCAGATTTGGCGTTGGCACTCAACGCTGTATTCATCACATCAGGGTCTCCCCAAAGAGGGGTGAATTTCCGACATTTGGGAGGTGACTGCTTTCAACAGTTCCTCATGGAAGACTTAGTGCAAAGCCAGCCCCCTTGATAGAAATTTGACGTCTTCCCAGAAGTCTGAGGAAACGGGAAGAGAAGGGCCCGCAGAGATGGCTCTGTACCCAGAGCAGGACCAGTGTCTCCCCGCGCCCGCCACGCTGCTGGTCACGTCTGAATGACTCTTGGCTGTTAGCCTTGGTTGGAAGACTGAGCTGCAAAGAAGGCTCTGTCTGGGGACCTGGCCTCTGAGATTTTGCTCCAAAAACAGTTCACACGGGGAGCTGGGTCCTGAAGCGCAATCTGAGATGGGGAAGCAAGCAAAAGTGGATGAAAGACAGGGCAGGGGATAAGCAGGAGCAGCCGCCACGTCTTCTATTTCCCCCTCTCAGAAACCCCCCGACAGAAACCAGAGCACCTCTCAGAAACCAGAAGATGCGTGGCCTGGAAGCAGCGTGCAGGAAGCTTGACTTCCCTGACGGGCCAAGGGTTAAGAGTCCGTGCTCCCCCTGCAGGGCGGGGGGCGGGGGCCGTGGATTCGATCCCCACCTCCCATCCCGCCTTTCAGCCCTGAGCGGGACACGGAGAAGGAGACCAGCCTAACTCGGTGGGGGAGGCATGGTAAGTGGGAGAGGGCAAGGACGACCAGGCCTGCAGCTGAAGGGCTAAAGTCAGAAATTAATCGGCGTGTTTAAACTGACAACACTGTAACAAGGAGAGGAGAGGAGGCCACAGGAGAGATGTGGTGGGCCGGGGGCCGGAACGAGAAGGATGGAGAAACATAAATAGAGACAGGAGGTGGAGACAAAACGATGGGATGAGAGGCAAGCAGCATGGGAAAGAGGGAAAGAGAAGGGCTCAGAGTTGGAGCATCCGTGAGTCTGGGGGTACAAACTAGGAATGGGGACAACGTGTTAAGAGACGTCTTTGGAGACTAAAAAAAAATTGCTCTGTGTTAGAAGTCTATCATCCTTATCTGTCTCCCCCATTGAGATATAGATCTTAAAGGTCATCTTTATCTCCTCTGCACTTAGCACAGTGCCCGACACACGCTGGGGGCTCAATAAATTGGTTGAGCAAATGAACTATGAAGAAAAGGCAGGATTTGGAGATGGAAGGCGAGGGACATAGAAGAGAGTGGATAAGAGCTCAGACTTCAGTCATAAGGATGTACTCTGCAATCCCAGTTCTGGCACCTAAACTGCAGGATTCTGGGCAAGACTTAGCCTCTTCAAGTTTAGAGTTTACCATATAAAACTGTAAGGATTGATGTCTGCAATCTGCCTGCCAATGCAGGAGACACAGGAGACTAGGGTTTGATCCCTGGGTTGGAAAGATCCCCTGGAGAAGGAAAAGGCAACCCACTCCAGTACTCTTGCCTGGGAAATGCCATGGACGGAGGAGCCTGGCGGGCTACAGTCCACGGGGCCACAAAGGGTAGGACGCCGGCAGAGCTCTTAGCGGATGGCCGGTGTAAGCATGCAACAGTGTTAGCTNGCAACCCACTCCAGTACTCTTGCCTGGGAAATGCCATGGACGGAGGAGCCTGGCGGGCTACAGTCCACGGGGCCACAAAGGGTAGGACGCCGGCAGAGCTCTTAGCGGATGGCCCGTGTAAGCGTGCAACAGTGTTAGCTACTGGTGTTACTGTTGTTGTTGCAAACGAATGAACAAGATACAGGCTGTGGTAGATAGATGGCACTGGGAGCGCTCAGCGAGTGGCTCTGCCCTCCCACGCTGTGGCGCTTTCCCACGCTACTGCCAGGTCTGGCCACGTGCCTTGCTTTGGCCGACAGGACGATGGTAGATTTGATGCAAGGCGAGCTGCAGGGTGTGAAAAGGACTGCCTGTCTCTGACTCTTCACTTGGAAACTGTGCCACCGCAGGTGAGCGTTGCTGGAAGGATCCAGGAGATGGATGTGCAAAGGAGAACCAAGGTGGTCCAGCGGAGGCCACTGTAGGTCAGTCACCCCCGATCACCCCACCAACTCTTACAGACATGTGAGCGAGCACAGGGAAGGTCTGCCTGGCCCAGCCCAGATCAGTGAGATCAGCCCTAACTCCCAGACTTTGGTGAAATAATAAACGGTTGTTATTTCAAGCCATTAAGTTTGGAGTGACTTGTTACACAGCAGTAGCTAGCTGATACAGGGGCCATGGAAGCCCTCGTCTTCTAAAATTGAAAGGCAAATGAGAGAGAAAGTCATGTCTGCCAGGTTTTATTTGTGAAGTCTGCTGTGTCTGTACCAGAGAAAGCGGCAAAAAGTGCTTTGGAGGGGTCACCGGAAGGGAGGAGGGAAGCTGGGCCCCTCACGGGACCCCGAGGGAGCCCTTCGGGTGGGGGGCAGGCCTGAGGTGGGAGGCGGGGAGGGGCAAGTGCAGAGTGGGCTGCAGCTGGGCGAGCTGAGGCCGCGGGGCGGGCTCAGCCCCTGGGGTCATACACCCGGCCCATGAAGACCGGGAACTTGTGCTGCTGGTCCCAGAGCAGGAAGACGAAGGGTTGCTGCACGTCGAAGACCAGCAGGTTGCGGGCCACGGAGACGACCGAGGCCGCGGTCGCCTCCACGCCGCTCTCCGTCAGCTCCATGGTGGCCTGGTGGTGAATCCCAGACACCTGCACGTCCGGGTCCTCCGTCAGCCCGCACAGGTTGACGTCGTAGATGAAGTCAAAGTAATCTAGGGCGCGGACGGGGGAAAACAACGCGTCAGAGGCCCGCACGACCGTCAACACCGGCACGCAGCCAACGTTCGGCAGACGCTGTAAGCGGAAAGCAGCCTCTAAAAACTGTATTAAAAGTGAAATTTAAGAAATAGTCGTTTGAAGTACTTTTAAATTAATTAAAATATTACACTAAGAAACAAAACCAAAAGCGGCCAGCACGGGAACCCCAGCAGCTGGAGACGCGGGTCCTGAATTTCCTGGGTTCATCCCAAGTTCCAACCTTCTCCTTCTCCTCCTCTTTCTTGTTTATCGAATTGTAATCACGCTACAATGTGCCTTCTAGCCCCATTCCTGGGCTCCTTAATCCGTGGGCCCATCTTCACTCCACTCACCACTTCCTCTCAAGTGGTCAGAGGCTTGGCCCCAAGCCCCCCAAAACCCTGACAAGTGATGCCGTGGCTTCCTCATCAACAAGGACCTTGGAAGCGAGATGACGAATCAGAAGGAGGACGTAAGCTCTCAAATGACATCACGTACCAGGGCGTGAAACGAGATCGGGAAATGAGATCATCTATTAGGAGACCAAGTTTGATAAAAGAAAACGAAGGGATATGGATGGCACGTGTGTGTGTGTTTAGTCGGTCAGTCGTGTCTGACTCTGTGCGACCCCATGGACTGTAGCCCACCAGGCTCCTCTGCTCACGGGATTCTCCAGGCAAGAATCCTGGAGTGGGGTGCCCTTTCTACCTCCAGGGGATCTTCCCGACCCAGGGATCGAACCTGGGTCTCCTGCATCTCCTGCATTGGCAGGCAGACTCTTTACCACTGAGCCACTTGGGAAGCCCAACCTGAGATGATGGATGTGAAAAATACTCAAGAGAGTGGTGACCACATTTTAAGGCCCATCCCCGCCACACACAACCTCTGGGGGCCTAGAACCAATCCGGGGCTGCCAGGACTCACCCAGCATGTCCTGGCTGCTCTGCACTTTGATGCGAGGCACCGTCAGGTGAGTGGGATGGAACTTGGTCAGCTCCAGCTTCTTCATGACAGCTTCGAAGACGGAGGTGCTGAGAGCCTGCTCCAGGTCTTGGAGGTGATGTTTCACAGTCTGGGGCACCAGGATCACAAAGCTGAGGTTGTGGGACAGCTGCAGGCGGCCCACCTGGAGAGGAAGAGATGCACCTTATCCGTCTTCCTGCCCCGCTCTCTCCTGGCCCCTACCTCTGGGACCCGAGGCTGGTCTCCAGTCTGCACTGTTTCAGCAAGGAGTCAGAACTAGGCTCGCAGGCTTTGCCACGAGATGGGGAGGCCAGGCAGGCAGGTACCGGTGAGATGCAGAGAAATAAGCCAGAGTGTCTGATTTCACAGGCTGAAGATCACATCTGTACTCTGCCACTGATGAGCTGTGCAATGCAGGCAAGCAATGGGACCTCTGAGCCCAGTCCATGTATGTTGTGAATAGAGTATAGAAAGCACCTGATGTACCATCAGAGTTATCAGTTTTGTCCTTTCAAAGACTTTCGGTGGCTTTTCCCTGCCTATGAGGGTAGGTATAAACCTCCTAGTCTGGCATTCAACACGGTATACAAGCTGATCCTAGCCTACCTGTGCAGTTTGCCAGAAGAAAGACTTACAACTGGTGGCCAGACAAAAGTAGGAGAGAAATACAGGAACCACAGGTCCAATACACGAGTGTTCTCAGCTGGGGATGATTTGCCCCTGGTGGGCATTTGGTAATGCTTGGAGCTGGCAGAAACAGCCGCTCCGAGTGCTCCTGGCGCCTAGTGGGTCGAAGTCGGGCTTGCCGCTAAATTCTGCAGTGCCGGGGACAGCACCTTATACGAAGAGTCACTGAGCCCGAAGTGCCAGTGGTGCCAAGACTGGGAAACCCCAGACCGATAGGATAGAAGAGACTATCACTGAAACGGCATTGAGGTTCAGGCTGAGAGATGGACAAGAGTAACCTAGAATGCAGAATTCAACTGGGCAATGAAGACATTAACTGAAACCGATCACTTGTTGGACTTTGAAAAACCGGGTCCAGAAGAGGCAGGCTGCACACTGCTGCGCCACTTGAGGGGCAAGGCCTCGGGCGCTGCTGACGGGGCCCGCATGCGGCGCTGCCGGACGCTGCGCGCCACCTTCTGCGCGTGAGCCTCGCCTCTCTGACCAAAAGTGCCCACGCTGTGGCCTTGAAATTTCCAGCTGGCAACCCCAGCATTCAGAAAACGGAGATCATGGCATCCGGTCCCATCACTTCATAAGAAATAGATGGGGAAACAGTGGAAACAGTGGCAGACTTTATTTTTGGGGCTCCAAAATCACTGCAAATGGTGATTGCAGCCAAAAAATTAAAAGACACTTACTCCTTGGAAGGAAAGTTATAACCAACCTAGACAGCATATTCAAAAGCAGAGACATTACTTTGCCCACAAAGGTCTGTCTAGTCAAGGCTATGGTTTTTCCTGTGATCGTGTATGGATGCGAGAGTTGGACTATGAAGAAAGCAGAGCGCCGAAGAATTGATGCTTTTAACTGTGGTGCTGGAGAAGACTCTTGAGAGTCCCTTGAACTGCAAGCAGATCCAACCAGTCCATCCTAAAGGAGATCAGTCCTGGGTGGTCATTGGAAGGACTGATGCCGAAGCTGAAGCTCCAATACTTTGGCCACCTCATACGAAGAACTGACTCATTGGAAAAGACCCTGCTGCTGGGAAAGATTGAGGGCAGGAGGAGAAGGGGACGACAGAGGATGGGATGGCTGGATGGCATCACCAACTCAACGGACATGAGTTTGAGAAAACTCCACGAGTTGGTGATGCACAGGGAGGCCTGGCGTGCTGCAATTCATGGGGTCACAAAGAATCAGACACGACTGAGCGACTGAACTGAACTGAACTGAACTGAACCCTAGCATACTTGAGTTGGTAAACCTAACCCCCTTCATTGGGGAAATACTCCTTAAATCCCAGGAAAATTTAGAACGAAGTATGTGAATGACAAAATAAAGCAATTCTGTAGTATGAACACTGGGTGATAAGTTCAGAGTAACCTGTGTTTGTTATTTAAAATAGCGTGTATAATTTTTAAGAGTCAGACATGCTAGCTTTATGCTTTTGGACAAAGAGGGCTAGGATAGTTGCATTCAATTTGAGAATAAAGTTGAGATGTTGATTGAATGTTGATTTACTCTTCAAATTTCAGCTTCACAAGTGGGCTTGAGATGCCAGCAAGATATGGAGAAACAGGGGTGCAATTCTGTCCTGTCAAGTATTTAACATGCTAAAAAAGAAAATCAAGTATCCCAAATGTATGAAGTATATTTATAAAGTGCATACAAAGCTCCTAATGCTTAGGGGAAGATTAATTAACCATATTTGTAAATGAAGCAAATGGTTTAAAGGCATTTAATCTGGTCAATTCGGTTTAATTAAAGAACAAATGAAAGTGTTTTATAAAAAATTATTATTAATAATGTAGCAACTTCAGCTAAAAATTTAATAGCTTAAGTAAAACTTTGATTTTGAATTTATAATGTGACTACATCAAATAAGTGAAGTGGAAGTCACTCAGTTGTGTCCAACTCTTTGTGACCCCATGGACTGCAGCACACCAGGCCTCCCTGTCCATCACCAACTCCTGGAGCTTGCTCAAACTCACGTCCATTGAGTCGCTGATACGATCCAACCATCTCATCCTCTGTCGTTCCCTTCTCCTCTTGCCTTCACTCTTTCCCAGCATCAGGGTCTTTTCCAGTGAGTCAGTTCTTCACATCAGGTGGCCAAAGAATTGGCGTTTCAGTTTCAGCACCAGTCCTTCCAATGAATATTCAGAACTGATTTCTTTAAGATTAACTGGTTTGATCTCTTTGCAGCCCAAGGGACTCTCGAGAGTCTTATCCAAGACTCTATATTCTTCTCCATGGAGTCTATACAGTCCATGGGATCCTCCAGGCCAGAACACTGGAGTGGGTAGCTGTTCCCTTCTCCAGGGGATCTTCCCAACTCAGGGATCGAACCCAGGTCTCCCATACTGCAGGTGGATTCTTTGCTAGCTGAGCCACCAAGGATGTCCATATCAAATAAAGTATTTGTTTAAAACCCATGGAACTGTCAAGAGTAGGGAAAGGGAAAGTGAACGCGTTAGTCGCTCAGTCATCTCCAACTGTTTGCGACCCCATGGACTGTAGCCTGCCAGGCTCCTCTGTCCATGGGATTCTCCAGGCAAGAACACTGGAGTGGACTGCCATTTCTTTCTCCAGGGTATCTTCCCGATCCAGGGATCATCGAACCCAGGCCTCTTGCATTGCAGGTGGATTCTTTATCATCTGAGTCACCTGGCCAACCCCAAAGAGTGGGAGGGGGGTTGCATAAAACCCTCCTCCTTTGTCATTAAAAATCCCTCACACCGATACTCTCCCCCCAAATACTCTGAGTTAGAGCGATGCCCCAGGCCTGCCAGGCATCCTCATGCCTTCTGCCTTGCACGTGTATTCTGGTTCTGCTAAACAGTTGGGAATACTGAAAGCCACTGGGTAGGGATGGATGGCGGAGAGGTGGAAAAGTGCATGGGTGGTCAAGAGTGGTCAAAAGTAACCGCTTCTGTGACATCTTCCTAGCCACTCATTCTGAGTGAGCTGCTCCCTTTAGAATCTTCCATCAGATTTGTTCATTTATTCAGCAAACATAATGAGCACGTATATACGTGGCATTGCTCTGGGGCCTCAGATATTGTAGGGAAAAGAGAGAGAAAGCCTCTGATCACAGTATCTCAGAGAGATAGACAATACTGCAATTAAATAGGCGAATAACGTACGCCGAATAACAACGTAATTCAGATAGTGGTAAGCACCATGCTTTTGAACTGTGGTGCTGGGGAAGACTCTCGAGAGTCCTCCTGACGGCAAGGAGATCCAACCAGTCCATCCTAAAGGAAATCAACCCTGAATATTCATCGGGAGGACTGATGCTAAAGCTGAAGCTCCAATATTTTGGCCACCTGATGCAAAGGGCAGACTGCTGGGGAAGATTGAGGGCAGAAGGGGAAGGGGGCGACAGAGGACGAGATGGTTCAGTGGCATCACCAACTCAACGGACACGAGTTCGAGCAAACTCTGGGAGACAGTGAAGGACAGGGAAGCTTGGCGTGCTGAAGTCAGTGGGTCACAAAGAGTTGGGCACGACTCGGCAACTGAACAGTACAGAGACAGCACAGCACCATGGATATATTAGTAATAAGCGAGATGCTGCTGCAGGGTGAGGAGGAGGTGACTCTAAGCGGGGAGTCTCCTCCACCTAGATGGCCTCTTAGCTGACACCGGATGGGCCAAAGGAACAAGTCATGTGGCAATCTGCCTGCAGAGGGTCCAGCAGAGGGAAGGGCAGGCAAGCTTCCGGGGTGGAAACAGCCCTGGCGAGTTCCAGCACAGGCCCCGTAGTTCTCAGCCTGAGCCCGCGCCACTGGGCGTTCCCTGCTGCTCCTGTCTCATAGGTCTGTGCCCGGCTACCCTAACGAGGCAGAAATATCTGGTCACTCGTGCACGGTGCGATATTTAAAGTGGGAAACCAGCAGCCACCTGCTGTGCAGCACATGGAACTCTGTTCAGTGTGATGCGGCAGCCTGGACGGGAGGGCTTTGGGGGAGCGTGGGTCCATGTACGTGTAGGGCTGAGTCCCTTCGCTGTCCACCGGAAACCATCACAGCGTGTTTGTTAAGCGGCTGTGAGTGTGTGCGAGTGTGCCCAGTCCTGTCCGACTCTTTGTGACCTCATGGACTGTGGCCCAGCAGGCTCCTAGGTCTATGGAATTTTCCAGGCAAGAATACTGGAGTGGGTTGCCATTTTCCTTTCCAGGGGATCTTCCCAACCCAGGGATCAAACCCACATCTCCAGGATTGGTCGGCAGATTCTTTACCCCTGCCACCTGGGAAGCCCTAACTGGCTGTACACCAACACAAAATAAAAAGTTAAGAAAGAAATCACAACATAAGGGAGAAAACCCAGAAAACATCTGCTCTCTCTTCCTTCCCTCTCCATTCGCTGAAATCATACTGTCCAATTTCTGCCAAGGAACTTGAGCCATTTAACACATGCACACGCATGCACTCACTACATACATGAACACATGGATATACCCAGACATGTGCACACATACGTACACAGAGGCATGTGTACACCGGGACACACACGGAGGAGCTCCTAAGCAGGCAGCGTCTATTGGTGGGTTGACTGGGAAGAGAAACCAAGACACAGAACAGGAACACGACTCACTTTTTGCCATTTGACGCAGTAGAGACGCAGGAGGAGACTTTAGAATCTTGCTTTCCAACCTCAAATATATAATGCCTCCCTTGGCCCAGGCTGGAGAAGGGGAGAAGGAGAAAAGATAGGGTGGAAACAGAGAGGGAAGCAGGAGAAAAGATGGGTTTTCAGTGGAAGGGTGCGCCCCACACCACTGGAGCCAGAGCAGAAAGGAAGTCAGGACGCGCAAGAGGCTCTGAGAGAGGAGCGGGGAGGGCCAGGAACTCACCCGGGCCTTCAGGGTCGGGTCTGTGAAGGAGGCCACGGGGTACTTCTTGCTGTTCATCATGGGCACTTTGATGGCAGCGGATTTGGTGTGGAAGGGCTTCGCGCTTGTTCTGCCTTTATCAAAGGCTATCTTCCACTTGGCTGGAGGGAGGAGCAGGGGAGGAGGGCGACTGGCCCGGGGGCTGGGAGGGCTTAAGCCGGGAGGGGAAGGAAGAGCTCAGGACGGGGAGCCGCCCTTACCGCTCAGGGCGACCGCGTTGAGGAGGATGAGGCGCGTGTCGGCGGGCAGGCTCTCCAGCAGCCGCCTGATCCTGAGGTTGGTCTTCTTGGCCACCCAGTCGTTGATGAGCTCCAGGCTGGCGGCGCTGTCGTTCCCCAGGGGCCTCGGGCTGCTGCCGTAGAGCCTCTGAGAGGCGGCGGCGAAGGTGTCCCTGATGGCCAGGTCTGGAGGGAGGGGCAGGAGGGGCGGGTGAGAGGCGCAGGCTGGGATCCCGACACCCGCTGCCCCCCGGGGGCAGCCCTGCAGAGGGGGCAGCCCTGCAGAGCGGGCCGGCCCCCACCCCACGCGGGGCGGGCAGGGCCGCAGCCGCTCCTGTGACAGACGCTCCGCGAGCCCGGAGCCGGCGACCCTGCGCTGGGAGCAGGCGCCCCGGCCCGGCCTCCACTGCCACGCGGCCGGGCTCGGCACGGGAGCTCTCTGAGATCTAGCTTCCATTCGCCCGTATTTTCCTTCTTTGCTTTGCTTCATTCAGACCGCTTTCTAGTCCCAGTGGAAGGTTGTAACAGGACTCCAAAATCCAGGCCCACTAGAGGAAAAAAGCGTCTGAAACAAAAAATTTCCCTGAACTAAATACGTAATGTTGACTGCAGCTGTATTTTCTGCCAACCTAGCAAGACAGAGGGTAAATTCGATTTATAGCAAATGAGTAAAAAAAGGCAATGTTTCTTGAACCCGTCTGAGTCATAATTTTCCCACCTCTAAAACAAGTTTTTTTTCTTTTTTTTCAAGGTAATGATGTGGTATACGAGTTTTCTTTCTTTCCTTCTTTTTTCTTCCCTATATTTTCCTTTTTTTCTGGCCACGCAGAGCAGCACACAGGCTCTCGGTTCCCAGACCAGGGATTGAGCCCGCGCTGTCTGCAATGGAAGCTTGGAGTTCCAACAACTGGACGGCCGGGGAAGTCCAATATTTTCTCAGTGTTTGTTTGTTTTTTAAACAATGAATGAGTATTGCTTTTATAGTTAAAAAGAATTTTTTTTCCCCAATTTAAAAGTGGATCACACTAAACCTGTAATTTTTAAGCTCAGCAGAACTGAGGTTTCAAACATAGTCATGGCTGAAGCCCACAGCACTAAAGGGCTCTGGTTGAGGCTGGGTGGGCGTTCAGAGCCCACCAGGCTCCATCCCCCTCTCACAGAAAGCTCAGAAATCCTGAGGGCCCAGCTCAGCCCCTGTCGTCCTTTCCCCTGACACTCACCTGAGCTGTGGAAGATCTGAGAGAATGAGGTGAAACCTTCGGACGTGAAGGCCTTCAGGGTATGGTGCACACAGGTGAAGTTCTGGGGGTAAGACAGGAGGCGCTCCAGGCTGACTCTGGTTTCTCCTCCAGCCCCTGCAGCCAAGAGCAGAGAGGGAGGGGGGACCAGGGTTAGGAGACCAGGCTGCAATGGCGGGGCGGCGGTTAACCCCGTATCATCAGAGCCAGAAACGCTTTCAAAGGCAGCACATGTCAGAAAGAGAAGGGTGGGGGAATTATGAACAATCCAGGATTTTCTGGGACTAAATATTCCCTGTCTGCACTTTCCTACCTAATTTTAATACCACTCGTCGCCCAAAGCCTGGCCCAGTCACCACCTGGCCCACGCGACCTCTTATTTCGTCGGTTCCAGTTTACAAAGGTTCAGGCTGTAAGCAGGGACACCAGGTCGTCATGAAGAGAGAGCAGAGACTCACAAAAGACGTCCAACACCCTTTCCCTTGTTCATTATTAAATACTTATTGTCCACACCTTCTGTGTAGCAACAGATAGAATTCAGCAAGCACTCACTTTGTTCCAGGCATCGTAGGTGCTTATCCCATAGTATCTCTTTGAATCTTCACTGTAACCCTTTTATGTAAGGACAATTACTATGCCTATTATGCAGATGAGAAAACTGAAGTTTAAGAGAGGAAGTAATCTACTCATTTTAAGATCATGGAGTTCATAACTGGAGGGTGGAGAAAAGATTCAAGCCAGTTTTGGGGGGGCAATTAAAAATTAACTGAAACCAATCAAGTGAAATGTGCCCCCCCGGGGACATTTGGCCGCATCTGGAGACATTTTAGGTATCACACCCGGAGGTGTGGGGTGCCGCTGGCATCTCTTGGATGCAGGCCAGGATGTTAGGGTTCTGGGACTCTAGCAGGAAGTTCCCTGTTCCTCACGGCACTGGCTCCAGGAGCCTTCCGGAATTCCCCTTTGGCGTGACAGTTGTTCCCATTGCCTGGAGCACTTTTTTGTGCCATTTCTAAGGTAAATTACCCCAGGGGACTTGACGGTGGTCTTTCAGGGAAGTGGAGGGATTAACATTTTTTTGACCGCCTACCACATTAGGCACTGGGCTCTCTGCTTAATTTTTCTTTTTTTAAGGGTGGCTCAGACGGAGAAGGCAATGGCACCCCACTCCAGTACCCTCGCCCGGAAAATCCCATGGACGGAGGAGCCTGGTGGGCTGTAATCCACGGGGTCTCGGAGAGTAGGACACGACTGATCAACTTCACTTTCACTTTTCACTTTCATGTATTGGAGAAGGAAATGGCAACCCACTCTAGTGTTCTTGCCTGGAGAATCCCAGGGACGGGGGAGCCTGGTGGACTGCTGTCTATGGGGTCGCACAGAGTCGGACATGACTGAAGCGACTTAGCAGCAGCAGCAGCAGATGGTAAAGCGTCTGCCTGCAATGTGGGAGACGATCCTTGGGTTGGAAAGATCCCCTGGAGAAGGAAATGGCAACCCACTCCAGTACTCTTGCCTGGAAAAGTCCATGGACTGAAGAGCCTGTTAGGCTACAGTCTATGGGGTTGCAAAGAGTCGGACACGACTGAACAACTTCACTTTCACTTTTCATTTTCAAAACCATTTCCATTTTACACAGAGGACTCAGGCTCAGAGAAGTTAAGCGATCTGCCCAAGGTCACACAGCTAAAAAGCAGCATCATTATGATTCTACTCTATGTCTCTCTCTTATCGTTTCCTTATGGCCTTACCCTGAACCATGATGGATGCGCTGGAACCTTATTTAAATGTTCTTGCACAGTTCATAGGGTTTTATAAGCCATGCTGCTGCGGCTGCTGTTGAGTCGCTAAGACGTGTCTGACTCTTTTGCGACCCCATGGACTGTAGCCTGCCAGGTTCCTCCGTCCATGGAATTCTCCAGGCGAGAATACTGGAGTGGGTTGCCATTTCCCCCTCCAGGGGATCTTCCTGACCCAGGGATTGAACCCATGTCTCCTGCAATGGCAGGCAGATTCTTTACCACTAATAAAGCCTTTACCACAAGGCTTTATTATAAGTAGTGCCTATTAAATCATTGTTAAATGAAAGAATAAATGTAAGTCCTAGAATAAAGATTCCCCTCCTCCACCCCCAATGTAGCCCATTTTTTTTTACAGCTTCCTTCCTTTGGCATGCTGCTGCTGCTACTAAGTCGCTTCAGTCGTGTCCGACTCTGTGCGACCCCTTAGACGGCAGCCCACCAGGCTCCGCCGTCCCTGGGATTCTCCAGGCAAGAACACTGGAGTGTGTTGCCATTTCCTTCTCCAATGCATGAAAGTGAAAAGTGAAAGTAAAGTCGCTCAGTCATGTCTGACTCTTCGAGACCCCATGGACTGTAGCCTACCAGGCTTTTCCGTCCATGGGATTTTCCAGGCAAGAGTACTGGAGTGGGATGCCATCGCCTTCTCTGTCCTTTGGCAAAGCTGTGTCCATATCCAGATACCTCAATGAGTGAAAGTGAAAGTCACTCAGTCATGTCTGACTCTTTGTAACTCCATGGACTATACAGTCCATGGAATTCTCCAGGCCAGAATACTGGAGTGGGTAGCCTTTCCCTTCTCCAGGCCATCTTCCCAACCCAGGGATCAAACCCAGGTCTCCTGCATTGCAGGTGGATTCTTTACCAGCTGAGCCACCAGGGAAGCCCAAGAA
>SJYT01003653.1:223972-383985 GCA_006410635.1 Cephalophus harveyi | reverse complement strand
TAAGAAAGCTGTGGTACATATACACAATGGAGTATTACTCAGCCATTAAAAAGAATTCATTTGAATCAGTTCTAATGAGATGGATGAAACTGGAACCTATTATACAGAGTGAAGTAAGCCAGAAAGAAAAACACCAATACAGTATACTGACACATATATATGGAATTTAGAAAGATGGCAATGATGACCCTGTATGCGAGACAGCAAAAGAGACACAGATGTATAGAATGGACTTTTGGACTCTGTGGGAGAGGGAGAGAGGGGGATGATTTGGGAGAATGGCATTGAAACATGTATACTATCATGTAAGAAACAAAGCACCAGCCTATGTTCGATACAGGATACAGGATGCTTGGGGCTGGTGCACGGGGATGATCCAGAGAGACGATATCCAGTGTGGGAGGTGGGAGGGGGATTCAGGATTGGGAGCTTGTATACACCCGTGGTGGATTCATGTCAACGTATGGCAAAACCAATACGATACTGTAAAGTAAAATAAAGTAAAAATAAAATTTAAAAAATAAATAAATAAATAAAAGAAAAAAGGGAAGAAATTTTGTTAGTGATTGTAAGGTATTAAAAAAGTAGAACATAAAGTAATATGCTTTCAACTAACAGCATTTGGGTGACATAAGGAACTTCATCTATCTAATTATGGTACACCATTTTTTCTGTATTTTCATGTTATTAACAGGATATACTATCAAAAACATATTTATCATTTTAACAGAAAGAAAGCAACTCTTATTTCACTCTGTATATAACCCATTTAACAAGCTGTTTTTGCATTAAAAGAGTAACAAATCTTTTTCCATATTATGGATCAACCTATAAAATGTGACCAACCTCATCTAACTTTGTCAACACTTAATATTGTATATTTCTTTTTTAAAATATATTACAAACTGTTACAGATAAATTTTCTTCAAGCTTTCACAACAAACTGTCTACTCTCTCATATTTTTAAATGATTATTATATACTTAATATCATTAACCAAAGTAACCCACTCTTGTTCCCATAAAGACACAGAAAAATTGTAAAACTGTGGAAGTAAACAGTGGACTATTATACACTAGCACCCTAGCAAATCCACGTAGCACCAGTAATGCAAGCCTTCTATAGCCATACATTTTTTTAAATATCTATGGATTCCCACTTCAACAGCAAGAAACCTGGCTCCCACCATCTGCCATCCATTAGCCTAATTGTTCAATTCCAATACACATGTATGGCAATATCAGAACCCTTAACCTATATCCCCACAGCAAAGAACCTTATCAACTAAAATACAGTTTTTTGCACAATGTTTTTCCATTTAGTCTTATGCATCTCACTCATCTCCAAAGTTACCAAAGTTATTATCTATCTCCCCATCAACCTCAGTGAGATGGTTTTATACAATTGTAATAGAATTAGGTTTTCTTGTCACAGTCTGCTGTCCTTCCTGGGATCTCTTGACTTTCCAAGTGATATTAAAAAAAAGAACATAGATTGAGGTTCACTCTGTGCTCTGAGGTGAAACAAATGTGTAATGCCATATATCCACTATTATAGCATCATACAAAGTAGTTTCACTGCTTGAAAAATCATTTGTTCTCTATCCATGTATCCTCCCCAACTCTCCCAAGACCCTGGTAACCAATCACTATTTTATTGTCTCAACAGGTTTGCCTTTTTGTAATTTTGTGTAATTATAAGCATAGAGGATATAGTCTTTTTCAGATATGTCTTTAACTCAGCAATATGCATTTAAGCCTGCAGTTAGTCACTCAGTTGTGTACCGACTCTTTGAGACCCTATGGACTACAGCCCGGTAGGCTCCTCTGTCCATGGGGATTCTCCAGGCAAGAATACTGGAGTGGGTTGCCATGCCCTCCTCCAGGGACATTTAAGGCTGCTCCATGTCTTTCTGTGGCTTGGTAACTCATTTATTTCTAACACTGAATAAAATTCTACTGTGCAGATGAATACATCCTATTAAAGGATATATGGTGGTTTTTCCTGTGGTCATATATGGATGTAAGAATTGGACTGTGAAGAAGGCTGAGCACAGAAGAATTGATGCTTTTGAACTGTGGTGTTGGAGAAGACTCTTGAGAGTCCCTTGGGCTGCAGTTAGATCCAACCAGTCTGTTCTAAAGGAGATCAGCCCTGGGTGTTCTTTGGAAGGAATGATGCTAAAGCTGAAACTCCAGTACTTTGGCCACCTCCTGCGAAGAGTTGACTCATTGGAAAAGACTCTGATGCTGGGAGGGACTGGGGGCAGGAGGAGAAGGGGATGACAGAGGATGAGATGGCTGGATGGCATCACTGACTCGATGGACACGAGTCTGAGTGAACTCCGGGAATTGGTGATGGACAGGGAGGCCTGGCATGCTGCAATTCATGGGGTCACAAAGAGTCGGACACAACTGAGCAACTGAACTGAACTGATGGTTTCCAGTTTGTAATGATTATGAATAAGACTGTTATAAATATTCACATGCAGGATTTTGTGTGGATTTAAGTTTTCAGATCAATTGGGTAAATACTTAGAAGCTCTACCACTTTGTA
Source organism: Cephalophus harveyi (assembly GCA_006410635.1). Lineage (NCBI taxonomy): Eukaryota > Metazoa > Chordata > Mammalia > Artiodactyla > Bovidae > Cephalophus > Cephalophus harveyi. Next base: position 381,430 of record SJYT01003653.1, on the reverse strand, counting down.
TTCTCATACCAAATGACTCTACCACTTTGTATTCTCATCATTTACCCATTCTCAATATTTCTTGTTTCATTTTGAGTCCTTTTTATGTTTTGGAAAAAGTCCTTTATCAGATACAATTTGCAAATATTTTCTTCCAGCCTTTTGAGTCTTAGCAGCATCTTTAGCCAAGCAGAAATTTTGATTTTATTAAAATCTATTTAAGCATATTTTAGCATTTTTCTCTTTCTGGATCATGCTTCCAGTGTTGTATTTAAAAATGCAGTGTCACAATATGTTTAAAATGATGAAAGGGAAAAACCTACAACCAAGAATACTCTATCCAGGTAAGACTCTTGTTCAGATTCAATGATAAAATCAAAAACTTTCCAATATTGTATTGGTTTTGCCATACATCAACATGAATATGCCACAGGTGTACACGTGTTCCCCATCCTGAACCCCCCTCCCACCTCCCTCCCCGTACCATCCCTCACAATATTGTCAAGTAATTAGCCTCCAATTAAAATAAATAAATTTAATTAAAAAAAAAAAACTTTCCAGACAAGCAAAAGTTAAGAGAATTCAGCACCACCAAACCAGCTTTACCACAAATGCTAAAGAAACTTCTCTAAGCAGGAAACAAAAGTGAAGGAAAAGACCTACACAAAATAAATCCAGAACAATTAAGAAAATGGTTCATACTTATAATAGGATCATACATATAAATAATTACCTAAACTGTAAATAGATTAATTGTGCCAAACAGATTTGCTGGGTGGATGAGAACATTGCATGTATACACTTCCTTTTACCACGGCACTCTATTTAACCCCACAAATTGTATGTAATTATTTTATACTGTTAAGTTAATCATGTTTCCATTATTGCTTACAATTATATTTATCTTCCATTTTTTGTCTGGCTATTGATTGTAAAAACTGATAAACATCTTTTACTATTGTGATTATGCGACTGTGCTGTGCTCAGTTGCTGTCATGTCCTACTGTTTTCAACCCCATGGACTGTCGCCCCCCCAAGCTCCTCTGTCCATGGGGATTCTCCAGGCAAGAATACTAGAGTGGGTTGCCATGTCCTCTTCCAGGGGATCTTCCTAACCCAGGGATCAAACCCAGTTCTCCTACATTGCAGGTGGATTCTTTACCATCTGAGTCACCAGGGAAGCCTGATTATGTAATGTAATGGTATTATTTGCTTAATACCTTTGTATCATGATTGGTCAACAGAAAATAATAGAATTCCATAGCACAAAAACTAAAAAAAAAAAAAAAAAAAATCACTGCCAAACTCAAAACCACCTAAATTTTCTTCTACAAAGAAAACAAGAAAAGTAGTTTTCTAGAAGTTCAGTCTAATTTAATCTGGTTCCTGTTGCCAAAAAAACATAAATTTCTACTGATATCATGAATTTTTCATAAATAATTTGATTACCTATTTTAGGTGGAAAAACTAACTTTACATAATGTTCAAAAATACCAGAAGCCCATAAGAGTACTGTTTAAAAGACAGTAGTTTCTGTTATTTAATTGCACACATACTTTTTACATTTTCCTGCTTTTAAGTCACATGTGAAAACAAACACCACCATCAACAAAACTTGACTAAAAAGTCAGCTTGAAAATTGAGAAATTTTAAATTAGATTTTCCATAAGAAAATAAATGACTCTTATAAATTATACCATTCTGCTAACAATATTTTTCACATTTTTATCCAGTCAGAACACCTGACTTTAAAAGAAAATAAAAATACATTAAATTTTTTATGGATTCACATACACTAGGAGATTTATATACAAATATGTACACATATAGAGAGGTGTATATAAACATACACACATGTAGCTTTACCAAGTCTTAAATAACTGTCATTATTGTTGTCATTGGATTGACAATATTGTCATTGGATTGACAATGATTATTGCTTGCATTTTCACCTACCATTTACTAGCCTAACATTACTTCACATTCTCATACTCTTTTTCTTATAGCTTAACAACCAAGGTCATTAAGCTAATCCACAGCTAAACTGGTTTTTAGTTGAGTTACTACACCAGCAAGTGCCTGAAGCTTTCATAAAAGTCCAGACTACTTAAAGCAAACGCTTTTTTTTCTTTCCTCAAAAGTATTGAAGTCATATTTTAAATATTTATCTGCACTTTATTTTCTATAAACTAAACAAAACTTTTTTTAACGTATGAGAGACTTCGTTAACTAATTTTCAGGACTCTTTGAAAAAGAATAAAACATTCACGAAACTTTTGTGACTCAATTTTCTCTTACCTTGAATCTGGCCAACAGGTTTCAATGGCAGCATTGAGGCACGAAATCTGAGAATAAAAGTCACAAACGTTCGTCAGCTTTTACCTGAATCTCTTGGATATCGTTTCCTTATGCCATCTCTTGCAGTTAGGTTTGGGAGTTTTTTTCAGGAAGCGGGGATTGGTGTTTGTGTTTTTAACCTCGACAACTTTATTAAGATGATTCCTGGCTCTGTGGACACTGAGGTTTGCAGATGAACCAACCAACACTGGAGCTAAGCAGTCAGGTGACACCAAGCGAGCTTCCTTTGAATCCCGCGCAAAGCTCTTCACAAAGAATGGAACCCCGAGTCCCCGGCAACCCCCAGGCAGCTCAAACGCTGGCGGGAAACGCCTTCTCCAGCTCATCTCACAGGCCACGTGTGAGTTCCAACTGCTTCTCCAAACCTCGCGTTATTACATGAAGTGAGGGAAGAAATCAAATCAACAATTTAAAATAAATAAATAAATAAATAAAAACCCAAGCTGCTGCCATGTAGTTTCACTTCCCCATATCCCTGATAAGAGAGCAGGCCATGAAGCTCTCAAAGGCCCATGAGGGCTCGGAGCGTTGTCTCCTTGGCGTCCTAAGGCCTGTACAGCCCGGGCAGCTCCTTTGCCAGTGGTGCCGGAGCCACGCCACCTCCCCAGGACCTGAGAAAAAGCCCCAAGGCCCCGCTCGGAGACGAGGAGCCCAGCCATCCCTACAAAGCCCTTTTAGCTGGTCCCCTTTGGTTGACATGCTGCGCATTTCCAACACTCTGGCCTTAAGAAGGAGTGAGATGTTTTCGTCCCAGGTTTGCAAAGAATCGCTCCTGAAGGAGTATTCCATCCATGGTCTCCTCCACCTCCTTCACTCTACTTCCGGGCTCCAGGTCCGGAAGAATGAGAATTCTGGGCCGCTGAGGCTCATGGCCGGCTGGACGGTTGGCGTGGCAACAGCATCAGGTGTGCAGTGGGTGCAGCCTAAGGTTTTGAGAACCAATCATCAAGAGCCAAGCCTCAAAGCCCCGCCCCCGGCCAGCTACCTGCCCCGTGACCATGTAATGAGATTACCCTCAGACCACAAAGCTCTAAGACATTTAAGGTTTATAGTAAGTAAGTAGGTGTTAGTCACTCAGTCATGCCCAACTCTTTGTGACCCCATGGACTGCAGCCCACCAGGCTCCTCTCTGCATGAGATTTTCCAGGCAAGGATAAAGTGAGTTGCCATTTTCTTCTCCAGGGGATCTTCCCAACCCAGGGATCAAACCCGGGTCTCCTGCACTGCAGGCAGATTCTTTACCCACTGAGCTACAAGGGAAGCCTAAAGCTTTACACGGCAAAGGTCGAACCTAAGGAGCTATCAGTAAAATATAGTTTAGGATGAATTCCTGACCCACCATGTGGCTGTTAACACCTTTTCCTACGACCTGAGAAAGATTTCAAGGCAGAGTCCCCTGCTGCTGCTGCTGCTAAGTCACTTCAGTCGTGTCAGACTCTGTGTGACCCCATAGACGGCAGCCCACCAGGCTCCCCCGTCCCCGGGATTCTCCAGGCAAGAACACTGGAGTTCACTTTCAGAGTCCCTTAGGCTGTGGAAATAAAATAGAAAGGTTACTAAGCATCTTAATTGTGTGACCCTAGACCATGAGTGGAGGAGCCTGGTAGGCTGCCGTCTATGGGGTCGCGAAGGGTCGGACACGACTGAGCGACTTCACTTTGACTTTTCACTTTCATGCATTGGAGAAGGAAATGGCAACCCACTCCAGTACTCTTGCCTGGAGAATCCCAGGGACAGGGCAGCCTGGTGGGCTGCCGTCTATGGGGTCGCACAGAGTCGGACACGACTGAAGCAACTTAGCAGCAGCAGCAGCAGACCCTCTTATCCAGATGAAAGTTCTTCTAAAGATATCAATATTAACTGTGTGTCTTCTTGACTTTGAGGGTAGACAAAGTTTTTCTAAACTGCATAAGGATATTTTTCCATAGTACCCTGATTCCCAAGACAGAGAGAAATATGTCTGAGATTTAGGGCAGTGGCTTTTAACCAGGAGAATGAATTCCAATAAGATCCCTGGGAAACTCAAAACCATTTTAAGAGTCTTGTATTAGTAGAAATGTTATCTGTCGACTTAAACTAAAAAGGCTAGAGGCAGTTCAAAATGAAAAATAAGCTTCTAAAAGCAGAGACATTACTTTGCCGACTAAGGTCCGTCTAGTCAAGGCTATGGTTTTTCCTGTGGTCATGTATGGATGTGAGAGTTGGACTGTGAAGAAGGCTGATCGCCGAAGAATTGATGCTTTTGAAGTGTGGTGTTGGAGAAGACTCTTGAGAGTCCCTTGGACTGCAAGGAGATCCAACCAGTCCATTCTGAAGGAGATCAACCCTGGGATTTCTTTGGAAGGAATGATGCTAAAGCTGAAACTCCAGTACTTTGGCCACCTCATGCGAAGAGTTGACTCATTGGAAAAGACTCTGATGCTGGGAAGGATTGGGGGCAGGAGGAGAAGGGGACGACCGAGGATGAGATGGCTGGATGGCATCACTGACTCGATGGATGTGAGTCTAAGTGAACTCCGAGAGATGGTGATGAACAGGGAGGCCTGGCGTGCTGCGATTCATGGGGTCGCAAAGAGTCGGACACGACTGAGCGACTGAACTGAACTGACCTCAATCTTCTATAAACAGGAAGCATGCTGGAAAGCTACTCAACTACAAAAACAAGACATTTTTCATAAAGGAAAGGATCATTCACGATGAAGAATAAAGAATCTGGCTCAGGGAACCTCACTTCTACCTTACACCTGCATCAGGATTTGAAATGATGAGCTCCTCCGGCAGCTCATGCCTGACCCTGATGCTATAATATATGGAGAGTTTAAGGGCCTTGAGGGGAGATGAGTGTCTGTTCCATGTGTGAGAAACAAATAATTTCAGCAGAGTGGTTGATTAAGACCACAGTTGAATGCAACACTCCTATTGGAAGACAGAGTCTGTATCATCTCTTTCTGAATTTCTTCTGAGCCTGTGAATTGCTTTGACCAGCAGAATGTGGTGGGAGAGACAGTATAACTCCCAAGTCTGGGTCATAAGAAGTCTCGGTGTCTTGGAACTTTTGTTCTTGGGACATTCCCTTGCAGAACTCAATTGCCAAATCATTAAGAACCCAAGCCATGTGGATAAGTCAAGTGTGATTGCTCCTGCCGACAACACAACTGAACTTCCACATGAAGGGTAGCATCAGCTACCAGCTCTGGGAGCCATCAGTCCACTGGAGCCTTCAGTTCTCTGCAGATTCATCCACTGAGTTCAATGCCTCAAACCAGAACCACCAACCAAGTCTAGCGGACACAGATCCAATAGATATAATAATAAATTGATGTTTTCAGCCACAGAATTATGAAGTGGTTTGCTAAGTGGCAGTAAGCAAGCAAAAAAAAAAAAAAAAGGCAAAGTTATAGCAATCCATCCAGAAAATCTATTCATACGTGAGAATAATCTTAAAATGGAAAGCAAGCTGTGGAAATCTGAGACTATGACTGAGTTTCTCCATTTATACATTATTCTCTTCAATAACTGTCAAGGTTGTAGGTGAAGATTAAAGTTCAAATTTTAAGTTTATTAGCATACTGTTTTCAGTGAATATGGCATTTTCTCACATATTGACTTGGCTTATTATGTATTTCTATAAGGATTTTCTATTTTCTTTTGAGAAGAGAGGGAGGAAATGCTGTGCACTATGAATCCTTTTGATGTCTCAAGAGGAGATGAAGCTCTCCGCAGGCCAGAATCAATCAATCCTGTATCATTCAATCCTCATTTCAGAACCCCTCAGGCTGCTCGATAGAATTTTTAACGTAACCAGCAAAGTTCTTAGTAAGAATCAAAGCTATGTATTTTCTAAGCTGCAATTTTTATAAGTGCATCTTTTTAAGTAATAATAGATACGTCTTTGGATTAGACACATCTGAAAGTAGACAATTTGTTAAAATTTTTGACAGATTAATAAATATAAGTCTCCCAAACACGAAAAGAGGTTAAAAAAGAGAGAGAGAGAAAAGGAATACGCAAGCTACAGACACAGAATGAGTTAAAAACAGGTCACTGTGAGAAACAGACAAATTACCTTTATTTTTTGAGAAAAACAAAATTTGTATATCTTTTTCTCATTTAAGCAAATACACATATGCATTGGTAGCCTCAGTGTTACAGTTTCAGCCATGGGTCAAATAAATATGGACAGATTCTTGTGTCTTTGTAAAATTGACTGGATGGTTCTATCAGTTCCAGAACAGAAGGCAGAATGACACAGACAACCTCAAAAGCATAGTTATCCTAGTATTCCCTGATCTATTGGCTGCTTTTTATTCTAGTGAATATAAATTTGCTTTTCCTCTTTTTTTTTTTTGGCTCTGACTTATTTGAGCTCACAGTGGCACACAAGAAAATGAATAACACAGGATTTTATTGACAATTGGCAGCCAAAAAGGCACTGTAGGTAGTGACAGAAACTTTACTTTCAGCATCACTAAACCATCATTTTGGGAAAATGATGAAAGAGAAGCAGGTGTCTCAGAGGCCAGAAGAAATCAAAATTCTCAAAACAAACAGAAAAATCAAGAAACAAAAAACTCAAACATTAAAAAGGTAAAGTTGGTTGGACCATGTAGTCGAAACCACTGAAACCAAAAGTAGGAATAAAAATGGCCCCCAAATAAAAGCCAAACCAGATTTGGAACCAGAAACAGTTTTGGGGAAGAATTTACGCTAATCCAGAAAAAGAGTTAGTGAGACACACAACACCTGATTCAGAAAATGGAACTGAATTAGGAATAGAGTAGAAGCTCTCTAGTAGAATGATGAAATCCACCTTGGGAGCTAAAGAATCCTGTGCATCTGGGTTCAAGAGGTCCAGGAATGCTGTCCTCAGCAGCAGCACAGTATCATCAGGGCTGATGACTAGATCCACTGGGGCAGCTCAGTGAAAGCGTAAAAGATACAGTGAAACTCTGTAACTTTCTTCCATGGCATTTGAAGAATTTAACAAGTGATGACAAGTTACAGAGTTAGGCAAAAAGAATATCATAAAAATTCTGTTCTGCTGCCACCAACAATAACAATTGTAAGAACTGGCAATGAAGTAATTATAATAAATCTGTATTAATGGTTAGTAAGTTAGCTACTTACAATGTGCCAAAATTTTACCTGCATAAATCACATTTTTCCTTAACATGACACCATTAAATAGAAATTATTTTTATGGTTTTAAGTTATCACATATTGCTAATATAAAAGCCTCCAATATTCAATTCAACAAATGATCAAGTTGCTGAAGATCCAGTTATCTAATGATCAATTTCAAATTCTCAATTTTCCAAAGTTGTCAAATGGAAACATTTATCCATTGATCAAAATGGTTTCAATAGAATTAACAGGAGATTGAATAGCATTACCAAGAATGTGAAATGATTGTAATTGATGTATTTTGAATATTGAAATATTAAATTTGAGGATATTATTTATAATAAATATCACATTTCATCAATTGAAAATAATTATTATTTCTTAAAGGAATTCTTAATAGTGACTTTAAATCAGATGTGTATAAGAGACAGTTCTGAGCCTGTGAATTGCTTTGACCAGCAGAATGTGGTGGGAGAGACAGTATAACTCCCAAGTCTGGGTCATAAGAAGTCTCGGTGTCTTGGAACTTTTGTTCTTGGGACATTCCCTTGCAGAACTCAATTGCCAAATCATTAAGAACCCAAGCCATGTGGATAAGTCAAGTGTGATTGCTCCTGCCGACAACACAACTGAACTTCCACATGAAGGGTAGCATCAGCTACCAGCTCTGGGAGCCATCAGTCCACTGGAGCCTTCAGTTCTCTGCAGATTCATCCACTGAGTTCAATGCCTCAAACCAGAACCACCAACCAAGTCTAGCGGACACAGATCCAATAGATATAATAATAAATTGATGTTTTCAGCCACAGAATTATGAAGTGGTTTGCTAAGTGGCAGTAAGCAAGCAAAAAAAAAAAAAAAAGGCAAAGTTATAGCAATCCATCCAGAAAATCTATTCATACGTGAGAATAATCTTAAAATGGAAAGCAAGCTGTGGAAATCTGAGACTATGACTGAGTTTCTCCATTTATACATTATTCTCTTCAATAACTGTCAAGGTTGTAGGTGAAGATTAAAGTTCAAATTTTAAGTTTATTAGCATACTGTTTTCAGTGAATATGGCATTTTCTCACATATTGACTTGGCTTATTATGTATTTCTATAAGGATTTTCTATTTTCTTTTGAGAAGAGAGGGAGGAAATGCTGTGCACTATGAATCCTTTTGATGTCTCAAGAGGAGATGAAGCTCTCCGCAGGCCAGAATCAATCAATCCTGTATCATTCAATCCTCATTTCAGAACCCCTCAGGCTGCTCGATAGAATTTTTAACGTAACCAGCAAAGTTCTTAGTAAGAATCAAAGCTATGTATTTTCTAAGCTGCAATTTTTATAAGTGCATCTTTTTAAGTAATAATAGATACGTCTTTGGATTAGACACATCTGAAAGTAGACAATTTGTTAAAATTTTTGACAGATTAATAAATATAAGTCTCCCAAACACGAAAAGAGGTTAAAAAAGAGAGAGAGAGAAAAGGAATACGCAAGCTACAGACACAGAATGAGTTAAAAACAGGTCACTGTGAGAAACAGACAAATTACCTTTATTTTTTGAGAAAAACAAAATTTGTATATCTTTTTCTCATTTAAGCAAATACACATATGCATTGGTAGCCTCAGTGTTACAGTTTCAGCCATGGGTCAAATAAATATGGACAGATTCTTGTGTCTTTGTAAAATTGACTGGATGGTTCTATCAGTTCCAGAACAGAAGGCAGAATGACACAGACAACCTCAAAAGCATAGTTATCCTAGTATTCCCTGATCTATTGGCTGCTTTTTATTCTAGTGAATATAAATTTGCTTTTCCTCTTTTTTTTTTTTATTTGTCATTTTTATGAATTTATCTTTGAATTCTTTATTTTTTCCTTGTAATTAAATTATCAAAGTTTAAGTATGAAACATAAAGATCACTACATTCATATTAGTATTCTTTCCTTTTTCTATATTCAGCAGTTTCTGTTTTACCTGAAAACTGCTTCTAGTTGTCAGATCCAAACTGCTGTGTCTTAGAGGCATGAAATTTTAATATCTGATTTAGCCTAGATACTTTAAAATTCAAATTTAATTGTAATGTATGTTTTATTTCTGATAAAAATTAAGATTGATAGTAAATGCTTTAAATTTGAAAATTATAAAATGCCCTTCAATCATTTGAAATTAATAAGAAGTAGATAAACAAAAATCTCATGGACAGAGGAGCCAGGCAGTCTACAGTCCTTGAGGTCACAAAAGAACTGGACACAACTTAGCAATTAAACAACAAGGTAAACAATCCTATTATACTTCTTAAATTGTGTATTTATAAATTATGTTTTTGCAAAATTTATATGACTTTTCCTAAATTTATATGACTCTTCAGAAAATTGTATTTTCAAAAATTGGCTTTTAGCAAATTCCTTTCATGAATTATTTTGCTTGCTGTGTTATACCCACCCTATAGAAGTGAAAGCTGAATTGTGAAGGGTTTCAATGGCTTCCCCAAGATAATTCAGATAGTAAGAGGGAAACCTGATTTTCAGGTTCTTAGGTTCTGTATCATTATTCCATGCTGTTTTTAAGAGTATTAAAATTTTGATTTTTTAAAATTAATTCATTTCAGTTTTCATTGTTTAAAATTCTACTTTAAATGACATCATGAATTTAAAGAGTGTGTGGCTTCCTAGTGAGAAATTATTCTAAACTACCTTGAGGGTCTTCACTAAGTAGGCCGTCAGGATATGTACTGTCAAATTGGGGAAATTTCTTAATGATCTAGCACCAATCAACTAAGGATAGCTTAGATGATTAATGATACTAGCTTTTATCCTAAAAGAGAAAGAGAGACATTGAAATATATATATATAAACATAACAGCATGCTGCTGCTGCTGCTGCTGCTAAGTCACTTCAGTCGTGTCCGACTCTGTGTAACCCCATAGATGGCAGCCCACCAGGCTCCCCTGTCCCTGGGATTCTCCAGGCAAGAACACTGGAGTGGGTTGCCATTTCCTTACACATGTATACTTTAGAAATACTGACCTGGCAGCATTGCAGAAAAGAGAGATGAGGCTGGAATCAGGAAGGTCAGATAGGAAATGCTGACATACTTCACAGTTAATGACAAGAGCCAACATGAAAATGTTAGAAACAGTGATAGATAAGCACACAGAAAATAGAAATAGATTAAACAGGATTTGATAATTTTATGGAGTTAGATTATAGGAAGAGCGGCGAAAGGTTATGGTCTGAGTATTGAGATAAATTGCCCTAGTTTTCATCAGCGGAGAAGGCAATGGCACCCCACTCCAGTACTCTTGCCTGGAAAATCCCATGGACGGAGGAGCCTGATGGGCTGCAGTCCACGGGGTCGCTAAGAGTCAGACACAACGGAGCTACTTCACTTTCACTTTTCACTTTCATACATTGGAGAAGGAAATGGCAACCCACTCCAGTGTTCTTGCCTGGAGAATCCCAGGGATGGGGGAGCCTGGTGGGCTGCCGTCTCTGGGGTCGCACAGAGTCGGACACGACTGAAGCGACTTAGCAGCTGCAGCAGCAGTTTTCATCAGAATAGTAAATTGAAATGACATTTTTGGTAGAAGAGATAATGAGATTGATTTCATATCTGTTAAGTTTAAATGATTGTGACTCTTCAATGGAAAAATACACTAGGTAATATTAATACTAGCAGAAGTGTGTGTGTGTGTGTGTGTGTGTGTGTGTGTGTGCACGCGCGCGCGCGTGTGCGTGCGCGCGCATGCGCGCATGTGAGCTCAGACAGAGGCTGCTACAGTCTCTATAAGTAAATGTTCTTGAATTATCAGCATATATGTGGTCATTGAAGCCATGGATATGGATAAGGGTGAAAAACAAGAATGTCAGAAAGAGGGTAAGATCAAAAGAGAACTTCAGGAATCTCACATCTTTAAAGCATAAAAGGAATAAAAAGATACCAGAACACTGAAAATGAACAAGTAGATGAACAGAAAGAAATCTACAATAAAATGGTGACTTAAGTGCCAAGCAATATGAAGGAATTATTTCTTAGAATTTAACTAACAAAATAAGCACATGCCCAATACGTACTGAAAAAACATTCAATGTGTTCCTAAGTTGACCATTGGTAATATTGTTGAGAGTAATCACCATGGTAGGGTGGAAGGAGCTGTGAACTTCCAATTAAATATTTTTGTTGTTATTGTTGTTTTTATTTTTTTATTAAAGGATAATTGCTTTACAGAATTTTGTTGTCTTCTGTCAAACCTAAACATGAATCAGCCATAGGTATACATATATCTCCTCCCTTTTGAAACTCTCTACCATTTCCCTCTCCACCCCATCCCTCTAGGTTGATACAGAGCCCCTGTTTGAGTTTCCTGAGCCATACAGCACATTCCCATTGGCTGTCTATTTTACAGATGGTAATGTAAGTTTCCATATTACTCTTTCCATACGTCTTACCCTCTCCTCCCTTCTCTCCATGTCCATAAGTCTATTTTCTATGTCTGTTTCTCCACTGCTGCCCTATAAATTAATTCTTCAGTACCATTTTTCTAGATTCCATATGTGTGTTAGAATACAATATTTATCTTTCTCTTTCTGACTCAATTCACTCTGTGTAATAGGTTTTAGGTTCATCCATCTGATTAGTACTGATTCAAATGCATTCATTTTTATGGCTGGGTAATATTCCAATTATGTATATGTACCACAACTTCTTTATCCCTTCATCTGTCAGTGGATATCTAGGTTGCTTCCATGTTCTAGCTATTGTAAAAAGTGCTGAAATAAACAATGGGATACATGTGTCTTTTTCAATTTTGGTTTCCTTAGGGTATTTGCCTAGGAGTGGGATTGCTGGGTCATATGGTGGTTTTATTCCTAGTTTTTTAAGGAATCTCCATACCATTTTCCATAGTGGCTGTATCAATTTACATTCCCACCAACAGTGCAAGAGTGTTCCCATTTCTCCACAGCCTCTCCAACATTTAGTGTTTGTAGACTTTTCGATGATGGCCATTCTGGCTGGTGTGAGGTGATACATCACTGTGGTTTTGATTTGCATTTCCCTAACAATGAGCAAGTTGAGCATCTTTTCATGTGTTTGTTAGCCATCTGTATGTCTTCTTTGGAGAAATGTCTGTTTAGGTCTTTTTCCCACTCTTTCATTGGGTCATTTATTTTTCTGGCATTTAGTTGTAAGAGCTGCTTGTATATTTTGGAAATTAATCCTTTGTCAGTTGTTTCATTTGCTATTATTTTCTACCATTCTGAGGGTTGTCTTTTCACTCTACTCATAGTTTCCTTTGCTGTGTAAAAGCTTTTAAGTTTAATTAGGTCCCACTTGTTTACTTTTGTTTATAGTTCCATTACTCTAGGAGGTGGGTCATAGAGGATCTTGCTATGATTTAGCCCATCCAGTGTTCTGCCTATGTTTTCCTCTAAGAGTTTTATAGTTTCTGGTCTTACATTTAGGCCTTTAATCCATTTTGAGTTTATCTTTGTGTATTGTGTTAGGGAGTTTTCTAATTTCATTCTTTTACATGTAGCTGTCCAGTTTTCCTAGCACCATTTATTGAAGAGGCTGTCTTTGCCCCATTGTATATTCTTGCCTCCTTTGCCAAAAATAAGGTACCCATAAGTGCTTGGGTTTATTTCTGGGCTTTCTATCTTGTTCCATTGGTCTGTGTTTCTGTTTTTGTGCCAGTATCATACTGTCTTGATGACTGTAGCTTTGTAGGATAATCTGAAGTCAGGAAGGTTGATTCCTCCAGCTCCATTCTTCTTTCTCAAGACTGCTTTGGCTATTCGGTGTGTTCTGTGTTTCCATATGAATTGTGAAATTTTTTGTTCTAGTTCTATGAAAAATGCCATTGGTGATTTGATAGGGGTCACACTGAATCTGTAGATTGCATTTGGTAGTATAGTCATTTTCATAATATTGATTCTTCATACCCAGGAACATGGACTATCTCTCCATCTGTTTATGTCATCTTTGATTTCTTTCATCAGTGTCTTATAATTTATGTGTACAGATATTTTGTTCCCTTAAGTTAAGTTGCTCAGTCGTGTCCGACTCTTTGCAACCCCATGGACTGTAGCCCATCAGGCTCCTCCGTCCATGGGAACCTACGGATGGGGAATCCTGGTGGGCTGCCATCTCTGGGGTTGCACAGAGTCGGACACGACTGAAGCTACTTAGCAGCATGTACACTATCATGTCATCTGCAAACAGTGAGAGCTTTACTTCTTTTTTCTGATCTCAATTCCTTTTATTTCTTTTTCTTCTCTGCTTGTTGCAGCTAAAACTTCTAGAACTATGTTGAATAATAGTGGGGAAAGTGGATACCTTTGTCTTGTTCCTAATCTTGGAGTGAATGTTTTCAGTTTTTCACCACTGAGAATAATGTTTGCTGTAGGTTTATTACATATAGCATTTACTATGTTGAGGTAAGTTCCTTCTATGCCCATTTTTTGAAGAGTTTTAATCATAAGTTGGTGCTGAATTTTGTCAAAGGCTTTTTCTGCATCTACTGAGATGCTCCACAATCCCTAAATTCCAGCTCCCAGCCACTGCACCTTCCAGGGAACCCGTGTCCCTGTCTGGGATATGTATGGCTACAGGAAGGACTGTCTTATTCTCATTCCATTTTGGCTGCCACAGATCAGCTGTTTCACTGCCAGCCTTAAATATTTCTCCTCTGACAAAGACAGTTGCCCCGATGTGGGAATCGGGCCCCGGTTCAGTTCCCCTACCAACCCAGGGCAGGTCCAGTCCTTCTAACATTCCTGTTTTTCCTCCTATATCCTTTGTCCTACTGAGTTTTGCATGGGTTTATATATTCCTTTTGCTGGTCAGGTAATCCTGTCCGCTCTCAATTGGTGTTCTGCATGCCCTTCTGTATCTGAAGGTGTAATCCTGATGTATCCATGGAGAGAGAAGACTCCATATCCATCTATTCCTCTGCCATCTTGTCTCCCAATCTTAATATTTTTTTAATCCTCTGCCTATAAAAAAAACAGATTTTCAATGCATTTCTTTGAAAGAAATTATGATTTTTTTAATTGCTTTTAAATAGGAAGATACAGAATGAACCAGATAAATACTGGATAATACATAGTTACTACATTGTCTTTCTTTATCCAAGACTTTGATGTTTCAATGTCATATATACCTGAGAAATATAATAATGAACCAAGGAAAATGCCAACTAAAAATCAGGAAATTTTAAATATATAATAAGGAATTGTTGCACTTTAGTAAGTACATATGATATTCATATTTGTATATATTACATATAAATATACATATTTATTTTCATATGTATTATATATATACTTTTATATATATATATATAATAGAAAAATCAAGAAAGTTCCAGAAAAATATCTACTTCTGCTTTATTGACTATGCCAAAGCCTTTGACTGTGTGGATCCACAAACTGTAGAAAATTCTTAAAGAGATGGGAATATCAGACCACCTTACCTATCTCCAGAGAAATCTGTATGCAGGTCAAGTAGCAACAGTTAGAACTGGACATGGAACAACAGACTGGTTAAAAATTGGGAAAGGAGTACGTCAAGGCTGTATATTGTCACCCTGCTTATTTAACTTATATACAGAGTACATCATGGGAAATGCTGGGATGGATGAAGCACAAGCTAGGATCAAAATTGCTGGGAGAAATATCAATGACCTCAGGTACACAGATGACATCACCCTTATGGCAGAAAGAGGAGAAGAACTAAAGAGCCTCTTGATGAAAGAGAAAGAGGAGAGTGAAAAAGTTGGTTTAAACCTCAACATTCAGAAAATGAGGATCATGGCATCTGGTCCCATCACTTCATGGCAAATAAACTGGGAAACAATGGAAACAGTGACAGACTTTATTTTGGAGGGGCTCCAAAATCACTGCAGATGGTGACTGCAACCATGAAATTAAAAGATGCTTGCTCCTTGGAAGAAAAGCTATGACCAACCTAGACAGCATATTAGAAAGCAGAGACATTACTTTTCCAACAAAGGTCCGTCTAGTCAAGGCTATGATTTTTCCAGTAGTGATGCATGGATGTGAGAGTTGGATTATAAATAAAGCTGAGCTGTGAAGAATTGATGCTTTTGAACTGTAGTGTTGGAGAAGACTCTTGAGAGTCCCTTGGACTGCAGCAAGATCCAACCAGTCCATCCTAAAGGAAATCAGTCCTGATATTCATTGGAAGGACTGATGTTGAAGCTGAAACTCCAATACTTTGACCACCTGATGCAAAGAACTGACTCATTGGAAAAGACCCTGATGCTAGGAAAGACTGAAGGCAGAAGGAGAAGGAAGGGGACGACAAAGGATGAGATGGTTGGATGGCATCACCGATGTGACAGACATGAGTTTGAGCAAGCTCCGGGAGTTGGTGATGAACAGGGAAGCCTGGCATGCTGTAGTCCATGGGCTTGCAGAGTCAGACACGTCTGAGTGACTGCACTGAACTGAACTGAGTAAATATATCTGATGGAGATTAGAATAGATTTATTTACTGTCATTTGATTCTATAGAATAAGTTATAACTCTTGTCATTAAAACATGATTATTAACTATGAGTTATCACTTATGGAAGATAAAAATTCATGTGCATATTTTCAAACTAAGGAATCTATCTTTTAAAAAAAAAACTTTGGAAATACATACTGAAAAATGAACCACAGTTGTCATCATGTAATATTTTAAACCTTTGTAGCAGAACAGAAGGTATTTAAAATAACTCCAGAGAAAATTTTCAGTTTCACAATAACAGAAGTTTCTTGAGTTGAAAGTTGAAAGCTTCAGACAAAACAACTCTGCTTCCATTTAGACAATAAATTGCCTTATCTTGTAATGAGCACTGTACCACTGGTTAACAAGATAAAAAGATGCTGTGCCTCTCTCTATAAAACTCACTATAAAGTTTTAAAAAATGTGGAAAGTCATACAAATAAATAACCACAGTTGAGTGTGACCAGGTGTTATATTAATATGCAGGTATAAATTGGATATTTACTTCATATTTGATTATCAAAATATATCTATGGTAGACAAATGTTTTCTCTATTTTATTAGTGAGGAAACTGAAGGTCAGAAAGTGTTCCTTTTACAGTGTTAAAACGTCATCATTATCTGTTTCTCATGCAAGACTATCTGTCAAAACCAGTACTCCCATCCACCAACCTACGTTTCAACTAGTGAAGAAGTGCATATTCATGGTAGGTTGGTTTATAACTTACAAGCCCAAATGAGGCCTACATGAATAAATAAATGCCATGAACCCACACATCTTCACCAAAAAAGAGTTGTAAACATGCTAATAGTGTAGATAACATAAAGTTCCTATACATACAGGTGTTTGAGCAGGACCACAAGTTAGTCTAAAGTATAAACTTATGGGGTGGAGCAGGCTGAATAAAAAAGTTAGTCATGTAAAGAATTTTCTATGTTCAGTTCAGTTCAGATCAGTTGCTCAGTCATGTCTGACTCTGTGACCCCATGGACTGCAGCACGCCAGGCTTCCCTGCCCATCACCAACTCCCAGAGCTTACTCAAACTCATGTCCATTGAGCTGGTGATGCCATCAAACCATCTCATCCTCTGTCACCCCCTTCTCTTGCCTTCAATCTTTCTTAGCATCAGGGTCTTTTCCAATGAGTCAGTTCTTTGCATCAGGTGGCCAAAGTTTTGGAGCTTCAGCTTCAGTATCAGTCCTTCCAATGAATATGCATGACTGGTTTCCTTTAGGATGGACTGGTTGGATCTCCTTGCAGTCCAAGGGACTCTCAAGAGTCTTCTCCAACACCATAGTTCAAAAGCATCAATTCTTTGGTGCTCAGTTTTCTTTATAGTCCAACTCTCACATCCATACATGACTACTGAAAAAACCAAAGCTTTGACTAGACAGACCTTTTTGGAAAATTAGTATCTCTGCTTTTTAAAATGCTGTCTAGGTTGGAGAAGGAAATGGCAACCCACTCCAGTATTCTTGCCTGGAGAATCCCATGGATGGAGGAGCTTGGTGGGCTACTGTCCACCGGCCGCAAAGAGTCGGGCACGACTGAGCGACTTCACTTTCACTTTCATTATGCTATGCTAAGTCACTTCAGTCGTGTCGACTGTGTGCGACCCCATAGACGGCAGTCCACCAGGCTCCCCTGTCCCTGGGATTCTCCAGGCAAGAACACTGGAGTGGGTTGCCATTTCCCTCTCCAATGCACGAAAGTGAAAGGTGAAAGTGAAGTCACTCAGTCATGTCGACTTAGCAACCCTATGGACTGCAGCTTACCAGGCTCCTCCATCCATGGAATTTTCCAGGCAAGAGTACTGGAGTGGGGTGCCATTGCCTTCACTTTCACTAGGTTGGTCATAACTTTTCTTCCAAGGAGCAAGCATCTTTTAATTTCATGGCTGTAGTAACCATCTGCTATGTAATTAACAGTAAAAACACTGTAAGAGCAGAGTAGTATTTCCACATGAAAAAAGTGAAAGTGTTAGTTACTCAGTTGTATCTGACTCTTTGTGACCCCGTGGACTGTAGCCACCAAGCTCCTCTGCCATAAAATTCTCCAGGCAAGAATACTGGAGTGAGCAGCCATTCCCTTTGGCAGGGGATCTTCCCAACCTAGGATTCAAACTGGGGTCTCCTGCATTGTAGGCAGATTCTTTACCATCTGAGCCATCAGGGATTTCCACATATATTAGACAAATTGTCAACTTGTATGCTATTCAAAAAACAAAATGTGCCTAATGCAGAACAGAAGGGATATCCTAGAGGGCTGTGTATAACTACTTTACACTATTAAAAGGAAGGAATGCTTCATTTGTGACTAAATGTTTACTGATATCCTTTTACTCATTAGCAGTTTTGCTATTGGCAAGATCTATTTTCCTGTTGGTCTCACTTGATTAATCAGGTAGTCTAAGGAGCACAGAGAACAGAGCATCAGCTTTGCCTGAAGCAGAATTACAGTAAGTTCACAGAAGAGATGACTGCTGAGATAGTCTGGTGGAACCCAAGTGCAGTTTGCCAATTAAGGCTGTAGGTGTGAAGTGAAGATGGCTTAGGGAAATCATGGCAAGCAATTCTTTATTATTTGCAATAAAATTATTTAATACAATTTTTAATAGCAACATGTTTATAAGTCTTTTTCCTTCAAAATAAAAAAAGAGGTTTGAAATGGATAAAGGTGGGCTGTTTCCTCTAATTGAGATATTTATTCATGAAAACAAAATGATCAAAGGCTAAATATAAAAAAAATCAAATTAATGGGTGATCTCAAGAGCAATTATCATACCACCATTGCAATTACTATGTTTGTATAACTAGTATTAATTACTAGGCATTATCCTAAGCACTTAAAATGGATCACCTTACTTAATCATGGAAATACCTCTGTATATTTGTGCAGCATATATTTCATATCACAGATGAAATAAAAAGTCATTTAATACAATCTAATATCCACCAAAGGTAAAAACTCTGTCAAACTAATCGCCTAAAACATTTTTTTCAAACAGATAAAGTCTAGCTACAAAACAAGCCTATAGCTAATATCTTAATAGTGAAACATGCAAGCAATTTCCTTTAAAATTACAATTAGGAGAAGAATACTGCTCTCGTTAATCCTATTCAGCTTTTGCAAGATGTTCTAGTCAGCTACATTAAGTAAACATATATTTTAAAAATCATAAATAAATAAAAGAAAACTGCAAATATAAGATATAAAATTCTCATTATTTATAATTAATATGATTAATGTCATAAAATCCTGTAAATAATCTAAAGAAAAATTATCAAAAATGAGTATTTAGCAATGTTGCAAGATTTCAGGTCAATTTACTAGGTAGTTGCCAGATATAAGATCAACTGCATTTCTGCATATCAACATACAGTCAGATATTATAATTTCAGAAAGAGACGATTCTAACAGAATCATCAAGTACCCAGGAACAAAAGCAAAAATATTATTTATAGTTAAGACTTGTATATAACTAATGAGAAATTTCACTGATAGACACATTAAAGGACAGAAAAATAAATAGAAAAATATTTCTACAAATTGTCTCAAAATCAAAAGATTCCTTCAATATGCCATTAAAAAATAATTTCCAGTAGGTGAAAGCAAGGTTTCTTAATAGCAGCACTGTTGACATTTTGGGTCAAATATCTCTCTGTATTGGGAAGCTGCTTTGTGGCATTTTTTAATGTTTAGCAATATCCCTGGCCTCCATCCAATAGATGGCAGTAGAACTCCTCACTTTACTATTATAATAAAATTGACCCAGACACTTGAAAATGTCTCCTGGGGGGCAAAATGACCCCCAGTTGAGAACCACTGGGTTAAATATATAAATATGAATTACAGTTTTTAAAATATAAATATAGAAGATTTATTTGAGACCTTGAGATAAGAAAAGATTTCTTCAAAAGAAATAAAAATATATAACATAAAGGAAAAATGATGATAAATTCAGAAATTAAATTTGTTAGCATACCATAAAGAAGCTAAAAGCTAGATGAAGATTATATATTTGCAACATATCTGAAGGAAAATATTATCTTGAGTGCATAAAAGCATTAACAAAAAGAGTCAAATAAAGAATAAAACCAATAAGCTACTATGAAAATACAATTTAAAATCATTAGATCAAAATTTATATACTTCATACCCTCACTCTAATCTTCAGAAATGGAAAAAACCTGCCAATATTAATAATTGCTGGAAAAGTTCAACAATTGAAACACTCAACTTTGCTAATGGTAGCATAAATTGCAGCAACTTTCACAGTATTTTGTAGCAATATTGAATACTTGAAAAACTCTATAAGCCAAAATGACATTTCCAGCTCTATACTCTTGAGAAATACTTTCATCTCAGAATGGACGTATCAGCAGTTTATAATATGTAAAATTTTAAATAACACAAATATGAAATGAACAAAACATCAGAAATTGAGTTATATATCTTTAGTAAAATCGGGCAAAAAATAGTAATCTATGTGAAACTGAAAATTAATGAATTAAAACTATACATTACAATCTGGACATACTTCACAAACAGAATAAAAAGAATAAATCACAAAAGATTAGTATATATAGATCAACAGATGCTAGATACAATGATAAAATGGTTCTAGTCACATAAATTTCAAAATGTATACTAAATCATGTGATTAAACAATATATTAAAAGTGCATGCTGCTGCTACTAAGTCACTTCAGTCATGTCCGACTCTGTGCGACCCCATAGACGGCAGCCCACTAGGCTCCTCCATCCCTGGGATTCTCCAGGCAAGAACACTGGAGTGGGCTGCCATTTCCCCCTCCAATGCATGAAAGTGAAAAGCATACATAAATGTTAATACTGCAAAGGGTAAATAAGTGTAAAATTTAGACTTGCAGTTACCTTAGGGAAGAGAATTTAAGATATTGTGGTTGTCCTATTTTTTAAGCCAGAATTTAGCAAATATGTGCTTGCTTTTTAGTATTTTTTAGACCATACACATAAATTACAGACAACTTTTTGTAATATGACTATTTCATCATAAAAATAACACTAAAAAAGTTGTTCAATCACTAAGTTGCGTCCAACTCTTTGAAACTCCATGAACTGCAGCACACCAGGCTTCCCTGTCCTTCACTACGTCCAGGATTTTGCTCAAACTTGTATAATTGATTTGGTGGTGCCATCCAACCATTTCATCCTCTGTCGCCCCCTTCTCCTCCTGCCCTCAATCTTTCCCAGCATCAGGGTCTTTTCCAGTGATTCAGCTCTTTGCATCAGGTGGCCAAAGTATTGGAGCTTCAGCTTCAGCACTGATTTGATATCCTTGCAGTTCCAGGGACTCTCAAGAGTTTTCTCAATCACCAGAGATTGAAAGCATCAATTCTTGGGTGCTCAGCCTTCTTTATGACATTCATATATCTGTCACACTCATAAGATTTCACCAACCAAGCAAAGATCAGTTCAGTTCAGTCAGTTCAGTCGCTCAGTTGTGTCCGACTCTTTGCGACCCCATGAATCGCAGCACGCCAGGCCTCCCTGTTCATTACTATCTCTCGGAGTTCACTCAGACTCACGTCCACCGAGTCCGTGATGCCATCCAGCCATCTTATCCTCGGTCGTCCCCTTCTCCTCCTGCCCCCAATTCCTCCCAGCATCAGAGTCTTTTCCAATGAGTCAATTCTTCGCATGAGGTGGCCAGAGTACTGGAGTTTCAGCTTTAGCATCATTCCTTCCAAAGAAATCCCAGGGTTGATCTCCTTCAGAATGGACTTGTTGGATATCCTTGCAGTCCAAGGGACTCTCAAGAGTCTTCTCCAACACCACAATGAAAACTGACCTTTTCCAGTCCTGTGGCCACTGCTGAGTTTTCCAAATTTGCTGGCAGATTGAGTGCAGCACTTTCACAGCATCATCTTTCAGGATTTGAAACAGCTCAACTGGAATTCCATCACCCCCACTAGCTTTGTTCATAGTGAATTTTTTTAAGGCCCACTTGATAAATATTGAATTTATTACAGTTCTTCTTGTGTGTTAATTTGATGCATATATTTAATATAAAATACTGTAACAGCATTAAATTACTGCTGCTGCTGCTGCTGCTAAGTCTCTTCAGTCATGTCCGACTCTGTGTGACCCCATAGACAGCAGCCCATGAGGCTCCCCCGTCCCTGGGATTCTCCAGGCAAGAACACTGGAGTGGGTTGCCATTTCCTTCTCCAATGTATGAAAGTGAAAAGTGAAAGTGAAGTCGCTCAGTCATTCGACTCTAGCGACCCCATGGACTGCAGCTTACCAGGCTCCTCCGTCCATGGGATTTTCCAGGCAAAAGTACTGAAATGAGATGCCATTGCCTTCTCCATTAAATTACTGATAATTCTCAAATGCCAGTCAAATTAGATATCAATTTTTTAGTTAAGCATTTAAGCTAGCACTTTTATTTGACAATCCCAACCTGTTGCTAATGACAGCCAGGAGATGCTATAACTGAGTGGCTATACCAACAACAAAGCAGACTTCAAACAATGCAGACTATCATTAGGGGAAACAAGAGACATGTGATAAGGATAAAAGGAGAAATCCATCAAAGACATAAAAATTCCAAGTATTTGTACATCTAATAACAAAGCTTCATCTTACTAAAAACACAGTTTGACAGAACTAAAAGGAGAAATATATAAATGTGTGATTGTAGTTGGTGATGTCAACATTTCTTTCTGATAAAAACATGGAATTGCATAGATTTAGTAGATAAAAATTAATAAAAATATAAGATATCTGAACAAAATTATTAACTAATTTGACCTAAATAATATTTATAGAACACACCAACAAATAGAAAAATCCATATTTTTTTCCAAGTGTTAGTATAAAAGGAAATGCTCACCAAGAAAGACTACAGATGGGGCAATGAAACAAGTTTTGATAAGAATAAAATGACTAACATGCTAAGACATGATTGAAGTACTTGTACTTCAAGTACAATTCTTGTACATCATGAAAATAAAGGTCTTGTATCCTTCTGTTGAGCCAACAACATTGTAAAATATTTTTAAACCCCTGAAATAGAATAAGATTTGCATTTGAGGAAAAAAAAGGATTATATGAATCTTCATAAATTATGTGAAATATGTCACAACAAATAAATTTAACAACAGTAAGTGAGAAATCAGAGAAATTACCCAATATTTAGAAAATAAATGAAACAAACTTCTAAATTATTTTTCAATCAAAAATGAAATTGCAAAGAGACATTAGAACATCTTTTCATCAAATGGCAATAAAAATACTTTATATAAAAATTTCACAGCTATTTGTAAGGCCTCCCCAGACAGCCATTTTGCTTTTTTGCATTTCTTTTCCATGGGGATGGTCTTGATCCCCGTCTCCCGTACAATGTCACGAACCTCATTCCATAGTTCTTCAGGCACTCTATCTATCAGATCTAGGCCCTTAAATCTATTCCTCACTTCCACTGTATAATCATAAGGGATTTGATTTAGGTCATACCTGAATGGTCTAGTGGTTTTCCCTACTTTCTT
Organism: Cephalophus harveyi; assembly: GCA_006410635.1. NCBI lineage: Eukaryota > Metazoa > Chordata > Mammalia > Artiodactyla > Bovidae > Cephalophus > Cephalophus harveyi. The sequence continues at coordinate 357,928 of SJYT01003653.1, read as the reverse complement.
CAATTTGAGTCTGAATTTGGCAATAAGGAGTTCATGATCTGAGCCACAGTCAGCTCCCGGCCTTGTTTTTGTTGACTGTATAGAGCTTCTCCATCTTTGGCTGCATAGAATATAATCAATCTGATTTCGGTGTTGACCATCTGGTGATGTCCACGTGTAGAGTCTTCTCTTGTGTTGTTGGAAGAGGGTGTTTGCTATGACCAGTGCATTTTCTTGGCAAAACTCTATTAGTCTTTGCCCTGCTTCATTCCGCATTCCAAGGCCAAATTTGCCTGTTACTCCAGGTGTTTCTTGACTTCCTACTTTAGCATTCCAGTCCCCTATAATGAAAAGGACATCTTTTTTGGGTGTTAGTTCTAACAGATCGTGTAGGTCTTCATAAAACCGTTCCACTTCAGCTTCTTCAGCATTACTGGTTGGGGCATAGACTTGGATAACTGTGATATTGAATGGTTTTCCTTGGAGACGAACAGAGATCATTCTGTCATTTTTGAGATTGCATCCAAGTACTGCATTTCGGACTCTTTTGTTGACCATGATGGCTACTCCATTTCTTCTGAGGGATTCCTGCCCGCAGTAGTAGATATAATGGTCATCTGAGTTAAATTCACCCATTCCAGTCCATTTTAGTTCGCTGATTCCTAGAATGTCGACGTTCACCCTTGTCATCTCTTGTTTGACCACTTCCAATTTGCCTTGATTCATGGACCTGACATTCCAGGTTCCTATGCAGTATTGCTCTTTACAGCATCGGATCTTGCTTCTATCACCAGTCACATGCACAACTGGGTATTGTTTTCGCTTTGGCTCCATCCCTTCATTCTTTCTGGACTTATTGCTCCACTGATCTCCAGTAGCATATTGGGCACCTAATGACCTGGGGAGTTCCTCTTTTGATATCCTATCATTTTGCCTGTTCATACTGTTCATGGGGTTCTCAAGGCAAGAATACTGAAGTGGCTTGCCATTCCCTTCTCCAGTGGACCACGTTCTGTCAGCCCTCTCCACCATGACCCGCCCGCCTTGGGTTGCCCTGCAGGCATGGCTTGGTTTCATTGAGTTAGACAAGGCTGTGGTCCTAGTGTGATTAGATTGACTAGTTTTCTGTGAGTATGGTTTCAGTATGTCTGCCCTCTGATGCCCTCTTGCACCACCTATCATCTTACTTGGGTTTGTCTTACCTTGGGTGTGGGGCATCTCTTCACGGCTGCTTCAGCAAAGCACAGCCGCGGCTCCTTACCTTGGACGAGGGGCTGTTCCTGACCTTCAACGTGGGATAGATCCTCTAGGCCCTCCTGCTGATCCTTGGGTTGTTCCTCCCGGCTGCCGGCCCTGGCCTCGGGCGTGGGTGGCTCCTCCCAGCTGCCGCCACTGTGTTAACTGGGTTTCAAAGGGCAGGTTTCGACAGTTGCTAATCAAGGAATGTAGAAACAAGGAAGGAGATCCAACCAGTCCATCCTAAAGGAAATTGTTAGGGGAAGCACACTGATTGAAACCGCCCACCCTGGCCAGAGGTTAAAGCGTCTGCCTCTGATGCGGGAGACCCGGGTTCGATCCCTGGGTCGGGAAGATCCCCTGGAGAAGGAAATGGCAATCCACTCCAGTATTCTTGCCTGGAGAATCCCATGGACAGAGAAGCCTAGTAGGTTACAGTCCACGGGGTCGCAAAGAGTCGGACACGACTGAGCGACTTCACCTCACCTCACCCTGGCCAGGCACCATAGCAACAATTTGCATGAGTTGTTTTACAACAGGAGGTCTTGGTAAGGAACATGGAACTAATAAGCCTCCACCAACCGGAAGAACTCGGAAAAGGTCAAAAGGAGACACCACATGTCTGACCACCTCCCAGAATCCTTCTCTCTGACATCCGTATTGGCTGAACAAGGTGTGCACCACTAGGAAGGACTCTTGAGTCAGAATGATTGGCTAAAGACAACCCAGAAACTAATCCCATCACCATAAAACCCGAGACTGCAAGCCATGTGACAAAGCTGTTCTCTTGGGTTCCCTTACCCTTCTGCTCTCCACCTGGGTGCCCTTTCCCAATAAAATCTCTTGCTTTGTCAGCACATGTGTCTCCTCGGACAATTGATTTCTGAGTGTTAGACAAGGAGCCCAGTTTCAGGCCCTTTGAAGGGGTCCCCTTTTCTGCAACAAAACCAGTCCTGAATATTCATTGGAAGGACTGATGCTGCTGCTGCTGCTGCTAAGTCGCTTCAGTCATGTCTGACTGTACGACCCCATAGATGGGGCTCCTCTGTCCCTGGGATTCTCCAGGCAAGAATACTGGAGTGGGTTGCCATTTCCTTCTCCAATGGATGCATGCCTGCTAAGCCACTTCAGTCGTGTCCAACCCTGTGCAACCCTATGGACAGCAGCCCACCAGGCTCCTCTGTCCACGGATTCTCTAGGCAAGAATACTGGAGTGGGTTGCCATTTGCTTCTCCCAGAAGGATTGATGCTGAGGCTGAAACTCCAATCCTTTGGCCACCTGATGCAAAAAACTGACTCATTTGAAAAGCCCCTGATGCTGGGAAAGATTGAAAGTGGGAGTAGAAGGGGATAACAGAGATGGTTGGATGGCATCACTGACTTGGTGGGCATGAGTTTGAGCAAGCTCCAGGAGTTGGTGATGAACAGGGAAGACTGGGGTGCTGCATTCCATGGGGTCGCAAAGAGTCGGGCATGACTGAGTAACTGAACTGAACTGAGAAACAAGGAAGCAGACAAGAAATGAAACAATAGTACAGGCTTGGGTCAGGTTCCTGGTCCCTCCTCAGGGAATAAACATATCAATACCTTTGAGTTCTTCTGCAGGGACTAAGATCCCTACCCAGGGGGAGGATGTAAATTCAGGCTGAGCACCAGATTCCTGGAGCACCACCCTGTTACCTTACCACCCACCAATCAGAAGAAAGTCACACACCTTGCAGCCCTCACCTCAAATTTTGCCTGTAAAATAACTTCTTCCCTCAGACCATTAGGGAGATCAGGGTTTTTGAGCATGAGCCACCCATTCTCCCTGTTTGACCCTGCTTTCTCTGCTCTGAAATTTAGCGTTTTGGTTTGTTTGGCCTCACTGTGTGTCAGGCACATGACTTTTTGTTCAGCAACACTTGCTGGTAGAGCCAGTTTCCAACTACTCTGCCAAGCATTGTGAGCAGATCTCAGGGAACGAGATGTTCAGGCTGTCTTCCAGATAGTACAACTCTATCATAAAACTAAGAGAAAACAAAACAACACCTCCCAACACAGTCACTGGAAAATTCATTTATCTCCATGATAGACACCAATCTTACCTTGATGACATCAAATATATTGCCTTTAACATTTTCAAAATATGAAACTTCTTTGACTCTTGACATATATAAAAGAGTTCCCCTAAATACAAGCAAAAATCCCAATTATAGGATTACTAATTTGAATTACAAATTTTACATACCCCAATGATTTGTTGTTATTGTTGTTTGTGATTATCAGGCCCCAAAGGGCTAGGTACAAGTATATATCTCATTTGGTAGCACCTGCTGGACACCCAGGAGGAAAAGAATAGTACAGAGGAAGTCTCTTGTTAACAATAATTCTAAGAGAAAATAGAGACAAACTACAAAAACATCTAAAGAGCATCCATGTGCCAAGCACTATGCCCATCACCACAGAGGATATCAAAGAAAAGAGCCTCTGACTTTAAGGGCTGAAGAGTGTAATGGGTTTAAAAGCATAAATACAAGTGCCAATAAATCAGTTAATGCTTAAATAATTGTTGGTCACTGCATGTCCAAAAGATGCGATTCAGTAGGTTTGGGAATGTCCCCCTGAAATCTGCATTTTTTAAATGATTTGTGGCAGATTATACTGCACAGACAAACTTGGAGACAACTGGCCAGGTACATAAAAACACAAACCAAGTGCTTGGCAAGCACCAACAAGGCATGAAATCAGTTAAAACTTCACAGAAGTGATGACATTTGAACTGAGATTTGAAAGCTTTTTAACAGACATGTGAGGAGAAGGCAATTCTAGAATGAAAGGAAATTGTATGTTCTATATTTGTTTGTACTTCTGTCCCTTACAGCCAATTGTCAATGCCATACAGCAAAAACTAAAATGTGATAAAATAAAAAGAGAGGAATGGAGTTAAAAGAAGAAAAGCAAGTATGCTAGCCCAAGTATTCAATATGATTTCTGTGAATGAGCATGTAAGTCTGACTTTACGCAGCTTGCCATCATATAAACAGTATCGCCAAAGCAGCCACCTAGAAGGGCATATAAGTTAAGTAACACCAAGTAGTTCCACAGAATGTTGGAAAATAGATAAGTAAGGCTATGAAGAACCTGATTCTTCAGAATCCTTCTGCATTTCTACACTGTACACAATCTTGTAGTTTCTAAAAATACCTATTCCAAACCTTCCTTTTGCATTTTTAAGTCCCTCACCACCCCAATTCTCTGATATTTCTTCCAAGGAAAGATGAGATCTGTGCTTCTCTTCCTTGAATATGAACTCACTGACCAAAAGAGAATGAGTGAAACAGGACGGAAGGGGGAAGGACACGGCATTTGGAGGAATGGCAGCATAAACTCTCATAAACCAGATCAGAGACTAATCCCATGAGGACACAGCATAAACTGACTAGAACCAAACAGGTCCAAGATGGGAGACAAATTAACTTCCATTAGACCATGAGCCTCAGTATATACTCATTATCACACATCAGCAAGCTAAATGACACACCCACAGGCAAACAGTTACAAGACTGTCCATAAAGGTCAAAAAATGGTCAGTGATCCAATTTCTGGAAATCCTCACCTCTTCCCCAAAATCAGTGGAATATTTTTTCCACTCATTACGCTATGAAATTGTTAGGTGAAGCACAGTCACTGAAACTACTCACCCTGGCCAGACACTATAGTAACCATTTGCATGAGTTGTTTAACTACAAGAGGTCCTGGTAAGGATCATGAAACTAATAAGCCACCACCAACTGAAAGAGTTCAGGAAAGGTCAAAAGGAGACACCATGTGACCGACCACTTCCCAGAATCCTTCTTGTTGGCATCCATCTTGGCTGAGCAATGTGTGCACCACCAGGAAAGACTCTGAGTCACAATGATTGGTCAGAGACATCCTGGAAGCTAATCCCATCACCATAAAACCCAAGACTGTGAGCCACATGGCAAAGCAGTTCTCCTGGGTTCCCCTACCCTAGTGCTCTCTTCCCTGGCACCCCTTCGCAATAATATCTCATGCTTTGTCAGCACATGTGTCTCCTCAGACAATTCATTTCTGAGTTAGACAAGACACCATTTTGCAACAAAATTACCCACCCCAATAAAAACTGACAACCCCATACCCTAGTGCCACGCTCATCTATTAAGATGGCCCACACTCTGTGGAGTGTGTTTCTCTCTAAATAAATCAACCTTTTACCTATCACTTTGTCTCTCATTAAATTTTTCTGAACTGAGACATGAAGAACCTGAGCTTCGTTAAGTCCTGAGACCAGATGTGATCCCACTTAAAAGACCATGGGTTCAAGTCCCCAGGCTGAATTTTGGCTGGTTTGAGTCTTTGACTTTGGGTTCAAGTCCCGGTCAGAGATACGTGGTTTCAGGAGGAGGGATGTTTCTGGGGCCAAGCCTCAGAAACTGGCAGCCTCCACTCCCAATCTCTTGGGACATTCACTGTTAGAACCCAGTCACCATACTGTGAGGAAGGCCAGACCCACGGTGCGGGCACACATGTGTGTCCAGTTTGCAGGCCCAGCTGCGATCTCAGCAAAGAGGCAGAATCAACTGCCAGAAGTGCAAAGGAAGAATCTTCTAGATGATAACAGCCCCCCAGCCATCAGGTTACCCTCAGTTTTCACATCTTTCTGTTGGAATCCCAAACATCAGGGAGTAGAGACAGACTATCCCTATGTGTTCTATACAGATTCCTGATCATGGAGTCCATGAGCACAAATTATTAAACCACTGCATTAAGAGGTGCTTTGTTATAGGTGGTAGAAAACTGGAAGACTCTGTATTTCTCTAGTCCATTGAATCCTCCTAGTAACACCCACTCCCTTCACACACAGAAAGTCATAGAACCGCTTTTCTTACTCTTAGGAAATTGCCTTATTTCCTACTTTCCATAAAAATAAAAGCATCAAATTAGAACCCTCTGTCTACTTCCACCAAACATACCACGTCACCTACAGCTGTAGTTCCCCTTCTATCACAGCAGGAAAGCACTTTTCTAAGGTAATTTGAGTTGCCAATGGGTGTAGAGTGGAGGATGAGAATTCAAACTTAATCTTGAATTCAGATATGAATTCTTGAATTATCTTGGATTCAGATATGAAACCTTCCCATTCATATTTAATCAGGTTCAGCTAATTCTCATTAAAACTAATAAGCAGACCTCCCCAGACCCCACATCTCTCTTCTAGCCTCTCCCCTGCCTTTTCTTCTTCCTAGACTTCAATAACCTAAACAGATGAACCATCTCCCTTTTATGCTCTCACTCACTTTCCCAGCATCTCTAATCTGACTTCATTCCATTAATCTTTTTGAAGGATTCTCACTAATGTCACAGAAGACCTCCACTCCACTAAATTCAGTGGATATTCTGAACCTCCTACATGTGACAATGTTGACCAATCTCTCTTAGTCCATTTAGGCTGCTACAACAAAGTCCTATAGAAGGGGTGGATTGAACATCTATTTCTCACAGTTCTGGGGTCTGGAAGTACAAGGTCAAGACACCTACAGAGCCATTGACTGGTGTCAGCCTGCTTCCTGGTTTGAAGGCCAAGAGAGCTCCCTGGAGTATCTCTTATAAGGACACTAATCTTATTCACAAGGGTTCCACCCTCATGACTTCATCACCTCTAAAAGTCCCCACCTCCTGGGCCTCTCACTTTGGGGGTTAGGGTCTTAATATATGAATTGGGGGAGGGGGAAACATGCAGTGTCCATATATCCTGTTTCTTTCTATTCTATTTATTTATTTTTGCCTGTGCTGGGTCTTCATTGCTGCACTTGGGCTTTCTCTAGTTGCAAGAACAAGGGCTACTCTCTAGTTGGGGTGTACAGGCTTCTCATCGTGGTGGCTTCTCTTCTTGTGAAGCACAGGTTCTAGGACAAGTGGGTTTCAGTAGCTGCAGCTCCCCAGCTCTCAAGCTCAGGCTCGGTAGTTGTGGCACATGGGCTTAGTTGCCCCTTGGCATGTGGATCTTCCCGGGCCAGGGACTGAACCAGTGTCCCCCACACCAGCAGACAGACTCGCAACCGTTGGACCACCAGGGAAGTCTCATAACACCCTGTTTCTTAAAACATTGCTTTCCACTCCTGATTTCACACCTGCTGGTCTGGTCACCCCTTCTCAGCCATATTTCTGGCTCAGTCTCCTCCCCTGAGCCAGTAAATTTTGAAGTCCTCTCTCTTTCTTAAAATATACTCTTTTCCTCAGAAATTTCATCTGCATCCTCCATCTAATTACCGTATAAAATCACAAATTCACATCTCTAGTCCAGATCTCTACTGTAAGGCATAGACTCATGTATCAAACTGCCTATTAAGCACCTATCTTCCCTCTTCAGCCTGGTCTTCTTCCATTCACGTGTATGTGAATGTACCACCATCTGTTCACTTATCCAAGTCCAGAAACCTAGCAATTATCTATAATACCTCCTTTTCTCCCCATACCACATATTCAGTTTCTTATCAAAACCTATGTTATCCACTAAATATCCCTTGTAGCCTTTATTTTTTAACCTACCACTGTTTCTTTACAAAAACCTGATCCATTCCCCAGAGGTAGAACAATCCTTTCAGTGAAAACATGATCAAGTCTATATAAAACATCTCAAACAGCTTTTAAAACGTCTCAATATAAAAAGCAAACTTTGACATGGTTTGCAAGTTCTGCATGGTCCTTCCTATGTGTGTGGAACTTAAATTACCCTCTCCTTTCTGCCAGAACCACCCTTAATCTTTCCCTTCTACTACACAGCCTGTATTCAGAATTATCTCTACTTTCTGCCCAGAATGCTCTCCAAATCCAGACCACTCAGTTCATCCCTACTCAATAGAATATAAGTTTCAATTGATAAGAACCTTATCCATTTTACTTGACATTGTACTCCCAATGCCTAGCACAGTATTTAATAGATGTCTAAAGTATATCTGTCAAATCTATAAATACATGTGTTTGATTTGGTAAAAAAATACCTTTATGCCATAATACTGAACAGTCCAAAATGCAAGATGGGGCCCAAGAGAAAAGTCAGAGCCAAAGAAGTAGGTCTGGGGATCATCCTCATGAAACTGAGATCTGAGGAAGGGAAGATGACCATGATTCCCCAGGGGCAGTGTGGAATGAAAAGAGAATCAAGAACTCACTCTTGAGAAACATTTTCATTGAAGCGTTGAGGAAAGGCCAGCAAGGAGACTGCCAAGTCCTTTTGTCACTAGCACATAACAGAAGAAGTGAAAATTTCCAGGAAGTCAAGGGTACCTAGGAGAGTCAGATACTGTGAAGAAGCACTGAATATGAGCGCTAAGGTCTTGGACCTATAAAAGAAAAGATTTTGTGTTCACCTGCCCCATTTCCCTGCTCCACTCATTCACAAACCCAACGTGTAAAGACAGTGCAGAAACAAGATAACCATGAGAAAACTCCCACGTGAGAAAAGGAAGAATAGGAAACACACAGAGGCCACAATGCATAGGAGTGATTGACTCTCAAGCACAAAACCATAGAACTTCACCAGCCAGGGAAAGAAGTTGTCTGGTCAGCCGAACCTGCCCTCTGCAAATAACTCTCATGTCTTCCATAGACTCAGTTTTGCATTATAGGAGGTTCTTTCCTGTCCTTTACCACCAGAGCCAAATCTAAAGTGGGTGTTGGAATTTATGTCTTATGTCAGAACTGGTTTAGAGTTGAATGATAGCAAGCTTTCACAAGCAAGGCTTGTCATTTCTTTGGCAGTATAATTCCTTCAAAATCTTTATAGGCTTCTGGGTATATTTTTTTATAAACTTTTCCATATGCCATGCCCACACCCAACATTCCTTTCCCGCTGTATTTCTAGAAAATGCTTTATGTCTTATCCTCTGAGATCAATCTTGGCTTCTCCTCTCTGTCTTAATGAAGGTTACCTGGAGGCCATGTGAAGTCATTGGCTGGGTAGGAAAGCCACACCCCAACCAAATTGTACCACAGGCCTGTCTTCCTTTGTTTACAGAAAGATGTGAATGGGTCTTTGAGAAAAACTTTGAGGAGTTCAATTGTAGGTAACCCTTCTAATCTCATAAGGCTTCAAATATAAGGACTATTTCCCTTAACCTCTATCATTTCAAACTGGCCAATTCTTTTTTTTTTTAATTATATTTATTTATTTGGCTGTATTTATTTGAGCAGGATAGTTGCAGCATGCAGGATCTTTCATTGTGGTCTGAGGGCTCAGTAGCTGTGGCACTCAGACTTAGTGGTCCTGTGGCATGTGGGATCTTAGATCCCTGGTCAGGGAACAACACTGTGTCCCCTGCATCGGAAGGTGGATTCTTAACTACTGGCATCACCAAGGAAATTCCCCAAACTGGCTAATTCTTGCCTTAGCTCTTTGCTGAAATCCTTGCTAAAAGTTGCCAAGAGAACCCAAAGCATACTCATATTCTGTTCTTTCCAATCATTTCCCTTAGAAAAAGGTAATGTGCTTTCAAGTAAAAGTTATAGAAATATTTTGCCATGATGTAAACAAATATACTTTTCCAGCCTGCACTGTGTGTTATCTGTTGTTCTTTAGTTGTTCAGTTGTGTCCAACTCTTTGCGACCGTACTGACTGTAGCCCACCAGGCTCCTCTGTCCATGGGATTCTCCAGGCAAGAGTACTGGAGTGGGTTGCCATTTCCTTCTCCTGTGTGGTATCTCACTGTTGTCAAGCATTTTATAATTAATTATAGCCTTACCCTTAAACTTAGCCTTAGCCTTCAGTTCAATTCAGTTCAGCTCAGTTGCTCAGTCGTGTCCGACTCTTTGCAACCCCATGAATTGCAGCACGCCAGGCCTCCCTGTCCATCACCAACTCCCAGAGTTCACTCAGACTCACGTCCGTCGAGTCAGTGATGCCATCCAGCCATCTCATCCTCTGTCGTCCCCTTCTCCTCCTGTCCCCAATCCCTCCCAACATCAAAGTCTTTTCCAGTGAGTCAACTCTTCTCATGAGGTGGCCAAAGTACTGGAGTTTCAGCTTCAGCATCATTCCTTCCAAAGAAATCCCAGGGTTGATCTCCTTCAGAATGGACTGGTTGAATCTCCTTGCAGTCCAAGGGACTCTCAAGAGTCTTCTCCAACACCACACTTCAAAAGCATCAATTCTTTGGTGCTCAGCCTTCTTCACAGTCCAACTCTCACATCCATACATGACCACGGGAAAAACCATAGCCTTGACTAGACGGATCTTAGTCGGCAAAGTAATGTCTCTGCTTTTGAATATACTATCTAGGTTGGTCATAACTTTTCTTCCAAGGAGTAAGCGTCTTTTAATTTCATGGCTGAAGTCACCATCTGCAGTGATTTTGGAGCCCCCAAAAATAAAGTCTGACACTGTTTCCACTGTTTCTCCATCTATTTCCCATGAAGTGATGGGACCAGATGCCATGATCTTCACTTTCTGAATGTTGAGCTTTAAGCTAACTTTTTCACTCTCCTCTTTCACTTTCATCATGAGGCTTTTTAGTTTCTCTTCACTTTCTGCCATAAGGGTGGTGTCATCTCCCTTAGCCTTACTGAAGGCTAAGTTGCTCTGGCAGAGACCCAAAACTACAGTGGGTTGAAAAACGATGAATTTTATTTTCCTATCAGGTAATAGCTCCAATTAAGCAGGGGCCCTTCTCTAAATGGCTATTCATGGAGCCAGGACTTTGTCATCACATGCTTGATCAAAGCTGTGTCATAGCCATAATCTGGTTCCATAACCTGATGTGAATGGGAAAGAACAACCCAATGCCTAAGCCCTATCCTAGCAAGGGTCAAATACCACTTCCCCTCGTAAACCACTGACAAACCCTTAGTCTTATTCCAAGAACTTTCTGTCATATGTGGATGAAACAAGAGATATTGAACATATGGGAAATTCTCATAAATTGCACATTGCTTTTCCCAGACCAAAATTTTCTCCTCCTAAAATAAGGTTTTCCAAACTGACCTCTGCAGCTGACTTTTCAGAGAGGAAGCTGGCTGTATACAAAATTCCATGGACTCCAGCCATGGCCTTATGTGGAAATCGGTTCTCATCAGTGACACTCTGGGACCCCTACTGCTCAACCATGTGAGCAGAGAGCAGGGGTCTCTCCAACCGCAGAAGCCAGAATATCAAACTTGCTGCTTTTTGTAATTTAGTTCAGTTCAGTTCAATTCAGCTGTAATTTAGTTCAGTTCAGTTCAGTCACTCAGTCAGGTCCAAATCTGTGCGACCCCATGGAATGCAGCACCCCAGTCTTCCCTGTCCATCACCAATTCCTGGAGCTTGCTCAAACTCATGTTCATCAAGTTGGATGGTGATGCCATCCAACCATCTCACCTTCTGTCCTCCCCTTCTCCTCCCACCTTCAATCTTTCCCAGCATCAGGGTCTTTTCCAATGAGTCAGTTCTTCGCATCAGGTGGCCAAAGTATTGGAGTTTCAGCTTCAGCATCAGTCCTTCCAACAAATATTCAGGGTTGGCTTCCTTAAGGACTGACTGGTTGGATCTCCTTGCAGTCCAAGGGACTCTCAAGAGTCTTCTCCAATACCACAGATCAAAAGCATCAATTATTTGCCATTCAGCTTTCTTTACAGTCTGACTCTTATACATGACTACTGGAAAAACCATAGCTTTGACTAGATGGGCCTTTGTCAGCAAAATAATGTCTCTGCTTTTTAATATGCTGTCTATGTTAGTAACAGCTTTTCTTCCTAGGAGCAAGCATCTTTTAATTTCATGGCTGCAGTCACCATCTGCAGTGATTTTGGAGCCCAAGAAAATAAAGTCTGTCACTGTTTCCATTGTTTTTCCACATATTTGCCAGGGAATGATGGGACCAGATACCATGATCTTCATTTTTTGAATGTTAAGGTAGCTTTTTCACTCTCCTCTTTCACTTTCATCAAAAGGGTTTTTATTTCCTCTTTACTTTTTGTCATAATGGTGTTATCTGCTTATCTGAGGTTTTGATATTTCTCCCAACAATCTGGATTACAGCTTGTTCATCCAGCCTGGCATTTTACATGACATACTCTGCATATAAGTTGAATAAGCAGGGTGACAATATACAGCCTTGACATACTCCTTTTCCAATTTGGACCAGTCTGTTGACCATGTCCTGTTCTAACTGGTGCTTCTTGACCTGCATACAGATTTCTCAGGAGGCAGGTCAGATGGTCTGATATTCCCATCTCTTGAAGAATTTTCCATTAGCATCTTTTAATTTCATGGCTGCAGTCACCATCTGCAGTGATTTTGGAGCCCAAGAAAATAAAGTCTGTCACTGTTTCCATTGTTTTTCCACATATTTGCCAGGGAATGATGGGACCAGATACCATGATCTTCATTTTTTGAATGTTAAGGTAGCTTTTTCACTCTCCTCTTTCACTTTCATCAAAAGGGTTTTTATTTCCTCTTTACTTTTTGTCATAATGGTGTTATCTGCTTATCTGAGGTTTTGATATTTCTCCCAACAATCTGGATTACAGCTTGTTCATCCAGCCTGGCATTTTACATGACATACTCTGCATATAAGTTGAATAAGCAGGGTGACAATATACAGCCTTGACATACTCCTTTTCCAATTTGGACCAGTCTGTTGACCATGTCCTGTTCTAACTGGTGCTTCTTGACCTGCATACAGATTTCTCAGGAGGCAGGTCAGATGGTCTGATATTCCCATCTCTTGAAGAATTTTCCATAGTTTGTTGTGATCCACACAGTCAAAGGCTTTGGCATAGTCAACAAAGCAGAAGTAGATATTTTTCTGGAACTCTCTTGCTTTTTCTGTGATCCAATGGATGTTGGCAATTTGATCTCTGGTTCCTCTGCCTTTTCTAAATCCAGCTTGAACATCTGGAAGTTCTCGGTTCACATACTGTTGAAGCCTGGCTTGAGAATTTTAAGCATTACTTTGCTAGCGTGTGAGGTGAGTGCAATTGTGTGGTAGTTTGAAAATTCTTTGGCATTGCCTTTCTTTGGGACTGGAATAAAAGCTGACCTTTTATAGTCCTTGGCCATTGCTGAGTTTTCCAAATTTGCTGGCATATTGAGTGCAACACTTTCACAGCATCATATTTTAGGATTTGAAATAGCTCAACTGGAATTCCATCACCTCCACTAGCTTTGTTCACAGTGATGCTTCCTAAGGCCCACTTGACATCACATTCCAGGATGTCTGGCTCTAGGTGAGTGATCACACCATCATGGTTATCTGGGTCATGAATATTTTTTTTGTATAGTTCTTCTGTGTATTCTCACCACCTCTTTTTAATATCTTCTGCTTCTGTTAAGTCCATACCATTTCTGTCCTTTATTGTGCCCATCTTCTCATAAAACACTCCCTTGGTATCTCTAATTTTCTTAAAGAGATCTCTGTCTTTCCCATTCTATTTTTTTCCTCCATTTCTTTGCATTGTTCACTTTGGAAGGCTTTCTTATCTCTCCTTGCTATTCTTTGGAACTCTGAATTCAAATGGATATATTTTTCCTTTTCTTCTTTGCCTTTCACTTCTCTTCTTTTCTCAGTTATTTGTAAGGCTTCCTTAGACAACCATTTTGCCTTTTTGCATTTCTTTTTCTTGGTGATGGTCTTGATTCCTGCCTCCTGTACAATATCACAAACTTCCATCCATAGTTTTTCAGGCACTCTGTCTATCAGATCTAATCCCTTGAATCTATTTGTCACTTTCACTGTATAATCGTAAGGGATTTGATTTAGGTCATACCTGAATGGTCTAATGGTTTTCCCTACTTTCTTCAATTTAAGCCTGAATTTGCCAATAAGGAGTTCATGATCCAAGCTGCAGTCAACTTTCAGTCTTGTTTTTGCTGACTGTATAGAGCTTCTCCATCTTTGGCTGCAAAGAATATAACCAATCTGATTTTGGTGTTGACCATCTGGTGATGTCCATGTGTAGAGTCTTCTCTTGTGTTGTTGGAAGAGGATGTTTGCTATGACCAGTGTGTTCTCTTAGACAAACTCTGTTAGCCTTTGCCCTGCTTCATTTTGTACTCCATGGTCAAATTTGCCTGTCACTCCAGGTATCTCTTGACTTCCTACTTTTGCATTCCAGTCCCCTATAATGAAAAGGACATCTTTTTTTGTGTTAGTTCTAGAAGGTCTTATAGGTCTTCATAGAACCATTCAATTTCACCATTACAGATTGGGGCATAGACTTGGATTACTGGGATATTGAATGGTTTGCCTTGGAAATGAACAGAGATCATTCTATCCTTTTTGAGACTGCACCCAAGTACTGCATTTCGGACTCTTTTGTTGACTTTGAGGGCTACTCCATTTCTTTTAAGAGATTCTTGCCCACAGTAGTAGACACAATGGTCATCTGAATTAAATTCACCCGTTCCAGTCCATGTTAGTTCACTGATTCCTAATATGTCAATGTTCAGCTGTAATTACACATCCTGAACACCCAGCCCTGACCATACCAGGGCAAAGGCCAGTATTTTCCCAGTCCTAAATGCTAAACTCTCAGGATAGGGCTGACCTGGGATTCTCAGTGTCCTGGTCACACGAAGGACAGGCTGGTACTTCCCTGGTCATGCATTTTTAACAAGACTGAGTCTAGATGTTGAGGTCTGTCTGTCATCCCGTGGTGCTGGAACTCTTTGCACTGGGCCAGGATGAGATGGCTGGATGGCATCACTGACTCGATGGATGCGAGTCTGAGTGAACTCTGGGAGTTGGTGATGGACAGGGAGGCCTGGTGTGCTGTGATTCATGGGGCCGCAAAGAGTCGGACACGACTGAGCGACTGAACTGAACTGAGTAGACAACAGGCAATGATGGAATGCACTCCGACTACTGCCTCGAGTCCCCAAGTCTGGCCATGCTGCTCTGCTGGCTGAAGTGGATACGCTTCCTGGCTGTTTGTCCTCTAACAAACTCAAATGTGGCCTTGTTTCTAAAAAACACTCAAAATCTTTCTAAGGAAGTACTACAGGGAAAGATCATTCACAGAGGCTTGGAGGATGGGAAACATATGGGTAACTGATATTAGGGTTCTAACAAATATCAAGCACCATCGGATGATTTTTGTTCCCCCAAAGTCTTACGATAAAGGAAGGAAGCCCTTCATAACAAGACACTACATGGAGCAGTTAGAGAAAGCTGAAATCTAAACAAGGTGATATATCATTACAGTCTTACTATTAAAAGACTAAAAGCAGCAATCTCCTTCAAATAAACATTATCAATACCCTTCACAAATAGGCTTTTTAAAAAAATATGGCTCCACATCTTTTAGGACTTTAGTTTCCGGACCAGGGATTGAATCCAGCATTGTAAACATGTAGTCCTAACTACTGGACTGCCAGATGGTTCCTGAAATAGGCTTTCTGAAATCTGCTTAACAGGCTTATAGTCCACTTTCCCTTGCGGTGTGAGTATCACAAGTTTTTTTCTAGTCCACCTGGACATGACAAGGCCCTTTTCCTTCTGTTGGTGATAAGGCAGTTCTTAGAATGGGTCTTAGATTGTATCTGTTCCTAATGGAAAGTCTCTCGTTTCTAAACTGACATATAGTTGATTTATAGAATACTGTATTAGTTTCAGGTGTTGTTGCTGTTGTTCAGTCACCCAGGTGTGTCTGATCCGTGGACTGCAGCACGCCAGGCCTGTCTGGCCTCACCGTCTCCTGAAGTTTGCCCAAGTTCCCACCCATTACGTCAGTGATGCCATCCAGCCATCTCATCCTTTGACACTCTGTTCTCCTTCTGCCCTCGATCTTTTCCAGCATCAGGGACTTTTCCAATGAGCCAGCTGCTCACATTAGATGACCAAAATACTAGAGTTTCAGGTGTACAGCAGAGTGATTTGATATTTGTATAGATTATACTCCATATAAAGTTATAAAATATCGGCTCTATTCCCTGTGCTGCACAGTACATCCTTATATCTTTTTATTTTATACCTAGTTGTTTGTACTTCTTAACCCCCATCCCTATATTGTCCCACCTTCCCTCTCCCCATTGGTAACCACTAGCTTATTCTCTTTAACTGTGAGTCTCTCTGTTTTTTCTTATATTCGCAGTTTGTTCTATTTTTTAGATTCCACATGTGAGTGATACTAGATCGCATTTATATTTGTTGTCTTTTTGATGGTGGCCACTCTGACGGGTCGCACAGAGTCGGACACGACTGAAGCAACTTAGCAGCAGCAGCAGCACTCTGACGGGTGTAAGGAGATGTCTCATTGTGGTTTTGACTTGCATTTCCCTGATGATTAGCAGTGTTGAACATCTTCTTGCCTGTTGGCCACGTGTATGTCTTCTTTGGGAAAAGGCCTATTCTGGTCCTCTGCCCACGTGTTAATCAGGTTGTTTGGGTTTTTGATACTCAGTTGTATAAGTTCTTTGTCTTTGTTGGTGACATAGGCCTTGGAAATGTTTTTTTGGCTCTATCTCCTTAGGAAAGCCTCTCATTTTGATGTGTGAAGGAACTGGGACGTGATATTTGCCCAGTTACTGACTATTGAGTCATTCTTTCTTTCTTCCCTGCAACGCAGTGCTTAGTAAATGACAAAGTCTTACTTTAAATTCTGAATCCATGTTCTTCATTTCTGCTAAACTAGTGATTGCTAATTATACTCTTTTGAAAGTCTTTCTGGCCATGGAGACATTAGACCCCACAATCTCCTTAGCATCAAATTCTGTGAACCACCTGGACTACTTTCCCCCAACCATCTGCACAAACCCAGCTCTGAAGATTGAGTAAATGAAAGAAGACTAACGTAGCTCAGAGGATGGGATATGAATATACAGTTGGTACAGCAATTACAAAATTTTGTTATAAAGAATGAATGAAAAAAATCACCTTAGAAATCCAGAGAATCGGCAGACCAGAAAGTAGGACAAGTGGAACAGATGGGGCAAATGTATTCATGCTATTTTTGGTTACTAATTTGTAACCTATGTCATTTTAATAACCTATGTTATTTTATTTTTTTATTTAAAAATGTATTCATGCTATTTTTGGTTACTAATTTGTAACCTATGTCATTTTAATAACCTATGTTATTTTATTTTTTTATTTAAAAAAATTTCATTGAAGTGTCTTTGATTTACAATGTTGTGTTAGGTTTGGGTGTACAGCAAAGTGACTCAGTTTTATATATTTATATATGTATGTATATATATATTCTTTTTTCAGATTCTTTTCTGTTATACGTTATTATAAGATATTGAGTATAGTTCCCTGTGCTATCCCGTAGGTCCTTCTCACCTATATAACTTTTTAAAGATTTTAAATCTTAAATGGATCTTCTGCAAAAAAAATTAAACATTATATGCTTCAGTTTACCTAACGATAGTTAATGTATGTGTGTGCCCAGTCGTGTCTGACTGTTTGCAACTCTGTGGATTGTAGCCCACCAGCCTCCTCTGTCCATGGAATTTTCCAGGCAAGAATATTGGAATGGGTTGCCATTTTCTCCTCCTGGGACCCAGGAATGGAACTCATGTTCTTGTGTCTTCTTCCTTAGCAGGCAGATTTTTTACCACTCTGACACCTGGGAAATGCCAAGTTAACTTCTTTGTAGGTAAATCATTCTACAATTAATAAAAACTATTTGTCATATCTATTTGTACACAAATCATTCTACAATCTATACAAATAGTCATATTTATTAAAATGGATCAAAGCTAACATCTCTACTTAGTAACAGCTAATCAGCAAATCAGTTTTAAATACTAGAATTGAATTTTATAATTTAGTTCTGTCATTAAACTACTGTCCTTAATCATAGTCAAAAATCTCAAAGTAATTTTTAAAAAATAGATACTTCATAGTAGAAACAAAGTTGTCATAGGAGCTCAGAGGAAAAATTTGCATACTCTGTTAAATAATAGTGAAATATCATGTAAATGATATTTCATTTACATACCATCACCGAGGTGATTAACTTATGGGGAGGTAACTGCCTGATACTTAAGAAAATAACTTTCTTCCACAAAGTTACACATTTTTATAAATTATATTAATAGCTATACTCCCTGAAACAATGATTCACTAAAGTTATGCTTTTTAAAAATCATCAACCATAGACTTCCACTCCATGAAAAATTTCAAGAAGTGGTTAGCAGCTGCTTTCAAATAAGCATTTTATATCCAAGTTGAATAACCAACTAGATGTCAAGATTAAAAAATATAACTAACCTACAGTCCATCATCATGATCTCCAAATGTGTACTGTGCTTGAAAAACTAGTAACGGTGAGAAAGCACCTTGGTATCTCTGATTTGAAGTCATAGTCTATAAGCTGCATGAGAGCAGGAAACTCAGCTTGTCCTCTGAGCCTAGGATCCTGGCACTAGACAGATGCCCAGTGAGTATCTGTGGATTTGATGAATAAACCTGCCTTAAGACATCATCTCTTGAATGTTCAGAGCTTCTACCATCACTTCAAAGCTAGACCAGATCTTTCTAATCAAGCAGCAGAAAACCCAAGTTCTTTTCCTTTGTAGTTTATCAACACAACTTTTCTGTGTGCTCAATACTCAGATCTGTCATGATCAAAGGGACCAAATGACTCCGTTGTTTGTAAACTTGCCTCCCAAGGAGAACAGCAGGACAGTGTGGGCCTGGCAGCATTTGGTAGGAGTTCTTCATAATTCTGCAGTGAAGATTTTCCATTCAGTTGATATTTTTCAGAGCATGCACACTCTAAATATGACTCAGAAGATGAACATTTGTATAATCTGGAGGCTTTTGAAACAGAGAAAATCCCCCAAGCTTCCCAGTGGATATTCCCAGAAAGCTTCAGTGCTGATACATAGTTAAAGATCCATCTTTAGGGGCTTACCTCATGACTCAATGCTAAAGAATCCACCTGCCAATGCAGGAGACACAGGTATGATCCCTGATCCAGGAAGATCACATGTGACACCGAGCATGTAAGCCTGTGTGCCACGACTACTGAATCTGTGCTCTAGGGCCCACAAGCCACAGCTACTGAAGCCTGCACACGCCCTAGAGGTCTGCGCCACAGGAGAAGCCACCACACTGAGAAGTCTGTGCACTGCCATGGACTGATCACTGGTTTGCACCCCCAGATGGGCCCTGTCTGGCCTTCGGGTGTTGTTGGTGCCAAGGCTGTGTAGACCCCGCAGGTTTTCAGGTGGTTCGAGTCTCTCATCCACCTTCAGCTCCTAGTTTTCTTTTCAGTGATGCTGGAGAGGGCTGTGTCTCACAGGTAAAATTTAAAAGCAGTTCTGCATCTGCTTCAGAGGGAGTCGCAAAGGACGACGACTTAGTGATTTGGGGTCCCAACTGCTTTAAACCAAATATGTATTTGAGGTGGTTTGGGGGAAGTGTGTGTGTGTTTAAGGAAGTTCAAGGGGAAGAAACTGACATTTGTCAAAATAACGTGAATGGATGTTCAAGAAATGGTGGCTGACGTTCTCTGTCACAGTCACAGACAGCAGCAAGCTTACAGAACAACAAGTCAAAGGAGAAAGCTGTAAAACAATAAGGGTGGAGGAGAAACAGGGGGAGTACAGGATCTCTACCAGTGGAAGCAAGTTGAGGGAATTCCCTGGTGGTCCAATGGTTAGGACTCAGCACTGTACTGCCAGGGCCCCGAATTCAATCCACGGTCAGGGAACTAAAATCCTACAAGCCAGCAGCATGGCCAAGAAAAAAAGAAAACAAAACAGCAAGTTGAACACAATGATAAAGTTCATTTCTTCAGCCCTTGAAGTGAAATTGAAATTCCAGTACAAAAACATTAAGAACTGTCCATTTCTGATCAACTATTTTGTTCTTTTTTCTACTTTGTTTTTCAATTACTGTCTTCATTAAACTATCTACAGCTTAAAGTGATGATAGATAGATAAATTTAATGAATTTATATTTTAAATCAGTGAAAACAGATAAAAAATTGAGTAATATGCAACCAAGTGTACATGTATATGTGTGTAACTATATACACATATAATATGGCACACATAGTATATACAAAATCTCACTTTGTTCTTTCTTTGTTACCTAGATAATTTACAGGTCTTCTGTAAAATCAGTGTTTTCCCTCACCTCAGATTTAGCTCTGGGAAATTTAAAATCTCACTAGAGGATTGCACAGCAGTGGAAGACAGACAGGATAAAAGACCTTCAATAAAATATCACAGTAGTTGTCTCTGGTTCATCCTGCCTTAAATCAGCACGGCCATCACCTCCATGTCTTCAAGGGGGAACAAAACCAATATGACCCCAGTCATTCATCATTCAGAAAATTCCCTGAGCACCCCCTGGAAACTTTCTTCTCAACCTTCCCTACATATGGTGCCAAGCAATCATCCTAACATCCTTGTGAGGTATAGAGTATTGATATTGTTTCATTTTTAGAATTAGGGTTAGGATTAGGGTTAGGGGTAGGACATAAGCTCTTAGAGAAGTTAAGTACCTGCCCAAGGTCACATGGCATTTGAAGGGCAGACAGGGCATAGACATTAACAGCAAGCCCATGGCTTTTCCATGATATGAAGTGGATAATCCAAGGCTCAAAGTGAAAATAAATGAAGAAATTGTCAGAAGGAAAACACTAAGAAGTCTTCTTTGAGCACAGTTATGTTCCAGCCACACAACCCTCTCTTACATACTTCTTTGGCACTTGGCCTGGTAATTATAAGGAATTTTCTTTCAGGGAATCAGTTAAATTGCATATTAGAGAAGTTGTTCAAAACTGACTATAGTCTGTTTAGTAAATTAAAAGGCAGATAGGGTGGGGGTGGCATTTATGAAACTAGGTAACTAGGAAATTATGAAACATCTAACAACGTTTAATTAGCTTTTTAAAAATGTGTTGCTAGGAGGCAAGGGTTGTCTTTAAAATGCTTGAATTAGCTTTACTGTAAAAGTTATTTGAAATAAGGAAAAGCGATTAATTCCTTCTGAAACTTTCATGGACAGCATCTGTTACTAAGAAATAAGTTGTAGGGGAAAAACTCAGAGCTCCCCTGAATGGGATCATTCTGGTCAAGGAAAAGAGGCTAGGTTTTTCCTCGGTGGGAATTTTATACTAACAGGAAATAAACAAAGAAGCAAATATTGTTTAAAAATATCATGTAAGGGAGGGATAAGTGCTAAAAATAAGAAAAAAAGCGGCGGGAGGAGGCAGAATCATGCAGGGCCCTCTTGTGGATGGGGTGGTTAGGGGCTACCTCTACAGAAGGGGCTGTGCAATAAATACCACAAGAAAAGAAAGCACAGAGATGAGCATGTCCAGAGAGCCTGAAGTGAAGAGAAATAAGCAAGGCCAGCGTGGCAGCAGCAGAGTGAGGAAATATGCAGATGCCATCACGAGAGGCACTCAACCCACAGGGTGGAGTTTCATTTCATACCAAGCGTACTTGGAGAAGGAAATGGCAACCCACTCCAGTATTCTCGCCTGGAAAATCCCATGGACAGAGGGGACTGGCAGACTACAGTCCTTGGGAACACAGAGAGAGTCAGACATGACTGAGTGACTAAACAACAAGTGTTCTAGTCATGGTTCTCCAGAAAAACAGAAGCAGTAGAAGATTATATACATAAATTCATGTATCTACATATACATAGAGAATATAAGGAAAAGGCTCGTGTGATTATGGGGCCAACAAGCCCCCAAATCTGCAGGTGTGGAGCTGCAGCCCCAGGAAAGCTGCTGCTACTGCATCCGTACAAATCTGAGGACCACAGAGCTGGTGGTATGGCTCCAGTCTGAAGACCTGAAAGCTTGAGATCCAGAAAGAGCTGATGTTTCAGATCCAGTCTGAAGGAAGGATTAAACCCCACATCCTAGCTTGGAGTCAGTCAGGCAGGAGGAATTTTCTCTTACTTAGAAGAAGTTCAGCTTTTATGTTCTCTTCAGACCTTCATCTGATTAGATGTGGCCCACCAAATCAGGGAGGGCAATCTGCTTTGATCAGTTTACTGATTCAAATGCTAATCTCTTGCAGAAACACCCTCACAGGTGCACCCAGAATGCTTGACTAGATGTTTGGGTACCCTGTGGCAAATTTATGGTTAATCCATAGAATGAACTTTGCACGAGTCCAACCCTTGTCATGTGGCACCCATACTTATCTCCTTAAACCATACTTAATCTCAAAATAAAGGCATTAACAAGACCTTGTTTCTTCCCCACATGTTAAAAGTGTCCTGTTTAAAAACAAAAATGCAGAAAAGGAGGTAAAGTCATTGGGTGATGTTTTCTCTTCTCCTTGAGCTCCTGTAACTTAAATACCATGATGTAAAGTCAATACTTCTTATGTTACATGATAAGAGAATAACAGAGCTGGAAGAAAAAAAAAGATATTTGAGATTATATTCACACACACTTAAAGAAGGAAATCCTCATGATGATTACAGTCCTCATTTCTATAACTGGCCACATGGCTGTAGCTGGTATTTATAACCATCTTCTTCCACAAACCATTCTGTGTCCCCTCTGGTTCAGCAAGCACATCAGCTCGTTCCTTATCTGGTGGGGGTGACCTGAACCTTCATTGCTGGAGAGTCTTGGGCCATTAATAGGCCCACCTGGATTGCACAGCTGTAGTTTTCCACTGGCCTTAATCACAGAACATGGTAATTAATACTAAGAGATGCCTTAAGGGAACTCCAGTATCCCAGACATAGCCTGCCTTGCATACTCTATCATGGGGTAGTTGTCCAATTTCCCCCTGGTGATTAATCACCCCAGCTAGCACAGTAACTCTCTTTTGCCCATTGATTCAGAGGCATAAGGAGCCCAAACTGGCTGGGCTGTAGTTCTAACATCCAGTTCAATGGAATCATTGTTGAACCTCCTGGTGGAAGCATTCTTCCCTTTGGAATTAAGACTTCTAGGCCAGAAGAATATAAGGTCATGGGAACAAGAAGCAAAAAATTTGCTAATGAGTCACCAGGGATAAAAAGAGTGGGCTGTGCTGCTCTCCTTTTCACCCTTTGATCCCTAGACCCATGAATCCTGGCCATGGGAGAAACACCACCATATCGTGGACACTGATTCAGAGCATATTTTAGAGCATTGCCCCAGCTATGCCGGTGCTGCCGCCCATCTGGCACTGTCCCTGAGGCTTCAAAAGGCCACTCCACCATTACACCAAGCCAGCTGCTTCAAGACCATGGGGAGCATGGCAAGCATGAGCACGGACCCAGTGCTGGGCTGCATTTGCTGCATAGCGAGTTTTTTGATCAGAAGCAGTGTTGTGTGAAGCACAGCTTGCCCAAATGTCTAGGCATCTCGTGGCCTAGTCAAGTTGATGAGAGGATAAAATTAAACAACACTATAAGCTAGGCGATCACAGTTGTCAGAAGATCATTACATGATCTGATTACACTTCAGAAGGGTCCATCTCACAGCTGTGCAGAGAATAGACTAGTGGGGGAGAAGGAATATGACCAAGGAGGTTATTGAAGGAAAGAACTGGGATTTGGACTACATCGTGGTGGGGAGATGGAGAGGATGTATATTGAGTCCATCAGATGTGATGATGGGGTATATGTGAGTCCTGAGAAAAAGAAGGGAATCCATTCCATATTTGGGGAATTGTGCAATTAACTGATGAATACGGATGCATTTACTAATGTATGGACCACTGCTGGGAGAGGGCGGGGAGATTTGGGAAGGAAAACAAAGAGTTTGGGTTTAGATATGTAATAATCAAGATTCCCACTAGAAATCAAGCATAGATGTGGAACGGGCAGTTTGATTTAGGAGTTTAGAGATTTAGAAAGATTCCCAAGCTGGGAAGCTACCCTTGGATGTTCTGAGCATATGTAGAGGTCTTTTAAACCACAGAACTGTATGCGGTTGATTCAATTAACTGATGAATACGGATGCATTTACTAATGTATGGACCACTGCTGGGAGAGGGCGGGGAGATTTGGGAAGGAAAATAAAGAGTTTGGATTTAGATATGTAATAATCAAGATTCCCACTAGAAAGCAAGCATAGATGTGGAACGGGCAGTTTGATTTAGGAGTTTAGAGATTTAGAAAGATTCCCAAGCTGGGAAGCTACCTACCCTTGGATGTTCTGAGCATATGTAGAGGTCTTTTAAACCACAGAACTGTATGCGGTTGATCTGGAGAAAATAAGTGTGGGAAAGAAGGAAGGGTCCAAGGACGGAGCCTGTGGATGCTCCGATATTCAAAGGAGAGGAAAAAGGAGCAGGGGTCAGTAAAGGAGGCTGAGGGGAACACAGGGAGGGAAACAGAAAAGCAGGAAACACAGCCCCAGAGGGAATGAGCCATCAGATCAAAGGTGCTAAGCATCCCGGCAGGATGCCAGAGACACAGAAGACGCCGCGCGACATTGCTGCTGACGGTGATGCCAGCCCTGCCCCGTGTGCTTGGATGTCTGCTGGCAGTGGCTCAGGAGAGACCACGTGGCAGAGGAGAGGACAAGAGTGTGGGCACCTCTTCCCAGGAGATTGGTTTTCAGCAGCACAGAAAGAAAGAAGCAATTAGAAGGCAACGCGGTAAAGTCAAGAAAGGTTTTTTGTAAATAAGCTCCTTTCTTTCAAAGGAGCGGGGCTGCTCTCCAGCCCTCTCAGCCCTTTCCCTCTAAGTCACCATCTACATGATGACTCGCCTGCCTCCTCCATTCGCATCCAAGTCTCCACACAATCCCGATGACATCTCCAAAGCTCTCATTTCATTCCCAACTATTTTTAAATATTTAGACATGGGAAGGTATCCATGAGCTATTCTCAAAGGGAAGGTGAAGCCGGGGTCCAGCACCCCTTCTGAAAGAGAGAGGCTGAGAGGGTGAGCAGAGGGACGGCCGGTCTCACAGGAAACCCCCCTCACGCAGGGCACACATCCCCCAGGCAAGTCTCCACACGGTGCGAGAGACATCAAAATCCTCGGGGGATATTTCACTGTGATTAAAAAGGACTACCTCATCCAGCAGCATCTTTGCTCGAAGCTGGATCTAGATTTTGTTAAAGGAAAAAAAAAAAGCCTGTGAAAGGGTTTCACCAGTGAGTCTAATTTTAGAAGAGCAGTTGACAGTTCAGAGGGAAACAATTAACACTAGCTTAGTTGATTCGGGTTGGTTTGATTGCAAAGAGAATCACATTCTCCAGGGAAGTCAGACGAGCCCACCTCAGGCAGAGAGGGCTGTTAGGGTCTGTTCTGAGTGTCAGTACCACCTCCACGCCGCCCTCCACCCCCAGCCCTCCAGCTAGCAGGACGGCCCCCTCAAGCAATCGGACGGGGGCTGAGTCACCCAGCGCCTCCACCCTCCAATCATGGGAGCACAAGCCCGTGGACGTGAATGGTCTCAGCCACAGATTCCCTCTGGCTTGGAAGCATCATTATCTATTCTTTCTTGCTTGCTTTCTTTTTTGGCTGTGCTGGGTCTCCACTGCGGTACTCGGGCTCTTCCTCCTGGCACGCAGGCTGCTCCAGTTGCAGTTTGGGGGTTTAGTGGCAACTGACATGTGGGACCTTAGTTAACCCACCAGAGATTGCACCCTGCATTGGAAGGCAGAGTCTCAACCACTGGACCACTAGGGAAGTTCCCTCAGGATCTGTTCTTGATTGACCCTGTGAACACCCTTTGGTTTTCCTCCTGTGATTCGAGACTTAGTTGGCCTGGGTGCCTCCAGCATTCCATCTGTTAAGTGGAAAAATGACAGGACTTTCAACACAGAGATGCCAGGTGGGTTAAAGCTTGTAAAAGACTGCCTCCCCTTGAGAGCAAGCACCCAGGAAAGATCAGCTGTGTTTATGGGAAATCTTTACTTGCCAACTGGAAGCCTCTGTCTACTCCTGGTCTCTTTTTGCAGCTGCTTGTCTTGAATCTAAGTGCATCTTTCAGTTTAATGAGCACATAGAACTTCAAGAGTTTTGCTTCACACACACACTCCTCACGCCTACACCTACCACCACCACCAACCCTTGAAGACTCTAAGTCAGAAAGGAGAAAGAAAAAAAGAGAAGAATCCTCCAGTGGCACCAGAAAGTTAAATATCTGAAACCATTATCCATCCCCTCTGATCCTGAATCCATGGACAAGGCTGGTTTATTTGGACTCCCCACCTCAGGGTAAGTAATGGCTTGGCCAAAAATTTCACTCAAAAAAAGAGTGAACATTTTGGCCAGCCCAATATCTGCTACTGCTTGTCCACAGTGTAGGGGGGTTTAGGAGAGACTCTAATCCCTAGATTTGCCCAAGAGTTACTGTGTTGAGGCCAATCTAAGGATCAACTCCAGGCCTTGTCTCCAGAAGAAGTTACAGCAGAGAACTGGCACAGAGGCGGCTGACGGGCTTCTGTGCTCTGGGGTGGGCTTCTTCTGGATCTCAGATGTCCATGCTCAGGATGGTTCTTTTAAACAAAACGGCATTTCCACAAGCTAGGACAAGGCATCTGTTACCGTTGAGGTGGAAAGGGAAGTTTTCAGCTGAGGCCTGCTCCTACTGTGCAAAGGTCAGCAGGAATATGGGCTGCGTTTGTGGGGACAGGCCCGTGGCCCTCACAAGCAGTGATGGGCAATGCCAGCCTGCGCAGAGCCACATCTGTGACTGTCCTCAGGCCTGATTTCCCCAGAGTCCAATGTCTACCCACGTCCAAGGACATTTCCAAAAGCCAAAGTCAATAAACAAGAGAAACCTTTCTCCATGGCTCACAGGCAGATTTTCCCAAGTTTTCTCCAGCTATAAAAAGATATGTCAATGGACAGGAAATAGTTTCCTGACTGACACACTGTCTCCTGAGGGGAAGTTTAAAACTTCTTGTCTCTCCCTGTTTCAAGTTAGCTGGAGAATCATCCCCGTGTCCTTGGAAGGCCTCCTAACATGTTTGTCTTGGGTAATTAGGTGTTCAGATCACAAACACCATGATATAATCTGAACCTGACAATTCTTTTAAGTCATCCAACCTCTGGGAAATCCCCATCTTTCTCCCTAATTAGAAATACTGTTTTAATTAACTCAGAGAATAAGGCCCAGGTATATCTGGAGATCGTTCTCTTGCTAATAGGTGCTAGTAGTTCAAGTGGCAAAATATTTGGCCCATTTCAAAAAGATCCACTTACCTTAATGTGTATTAGTTTCCTAGTGCTGCTGCAACAGATTGCCACAAATGCAGTGGCTTGAACAACATGAGTTTATTCTATTATGATTCTAGAGATCGGAAGTCTGAAATTCATCTTACAAGGAAAGCTGATTCCTTCTGGAGGACCCAGGGGAGAATTTGTTCCTTGCCTTTGCCAGAAGCCGCACTGGAATCCTTTGGTTCAGCGTCATATCACTCCAAACTCTGCGTCTGTCTTCTCTTCATCTTTATTCCCCCTTGTCTTCTTGTGTCACTCTGATCAGTGCCTTCTGGTTACATTTAGGGCTCATCCAGGTGATGTAGTATAATTCCCCCACTTCCAGATCCTTACCTTGTTTACTCTGTAAAGTCCCTTTTGCCAAGTAAAGGAACAGTCTCAGGTCCTGGGAATTAAGAAGTAGATATCATCGGGAGGCTATTATTCAGCCTTTCATGTATGGCTTTTATTTTTTTTGAACAATGTGGACCAGCCTGCAATATTTTTTTAAACTATGTCTTGTTTCACACATTACAATATGGATCAACTGATAAAACCAAGTTTTTGCTGTCTGGCAGGCAGCCTCACTATTATAATAGCTAATTTGAAATTCTATCCTTTACTCTGATTTTCTGCCATTATTTTTCTCTAGGACCATAAAAACCTCATAAAAATATTCATTCTTTGCCATGACCGATTATTCCAATTCACAGAAAAGAAGTTGTGTTGATCAAAACTCTTTTGGTGGCCAATGTAACTCAGTTTAAACTGGCTTAAATTAAAAACATAAAAATAAGTATTGGCTTACGAAGCAGTGCAAGGATATGGATGGGACTGGGCCCAGAGCGAAGCAAGTACTTAATCTATTTTCAGGAATTTCTTACTTGCCCAGTCTTTTTGATTTGCATCCTTCTAGGTTGGTTTTTTCTCAGTAAAGGCTAATGCTTACAAGTATTTGCCAAAAACCAAAAAAAAAAAAATGGCTACCAAAAGTGCCAGGTATCAGGTTGGGCACTCTAACTGAAGAAGAAGACACTGCCTCATTCCTAAAAGTTCCAGTGAGAATTCTCCTAAACTCAGCTGAGGTCAGGAGCGCATCCCTGACCCAGTTCATTATTAATGGGATAGAGTACTCTGATTGGCCAGGCTGAGTCAGGTGCTCTCCTTGAAGCCTGGAGTGACCGTATACGTGGTCCAGGCCACATAATAGAGAAGAGTGGGCTCACTCACTTAAGTAAAGGTGCAGTTAATAGAAGAAGGATTCATGGATAATGACCAAACAAAATTAACACGTCCACTACACCTCTGTCAGATTCAAATGGCACCTTTTGTGCAGAACATCTAATGATAAATCTAGACTGTCTCTGAAGGCAAAAATAGCCACTGTTTCTGAAATCCAGACCCTTACCTCCGTCCTTGAGCTACGGTGCCAATCAGTCGTTTGTGGAGTCTCAGATAACACTGGAGTCAGGGGAGACGTGGTCTTTTCCCAGGCTGAATCATGAAAGGACTTTTTTTTTTTTTTTTTACTAAAATGACCAAATACTTCAGGATTGCAAAACCACATCACAAAAATCTGAGCCCATAGTCAGATTTATAAAGCCTGGGGAAATTAAAGCAAAAATAAGTAATTCAGTTGTCCAACAGATTAACAACAATGAAAACATTATGTATAGAGCACAATACTCTCATCTTCAGTAAGACAGAAAATGGTAGGAGTAATTGAACTGAAGTTTCTTGATTTGCAAAACTCTCCTGACTAAATGAAGGAAAAAAGAGACCAATAAAGCTTTCCATATCATAGTCTTCATAAACTTTTAGATTTTCATAAACTAGTCCTTAGATTCTTAAAGTCAAAAGTCTGTTTCTAGATAGGGTATTCTCTCTTTATCCAAGTGTAGGTATATATTTGTAGTTTGATTTCAACTTTTCTTTTATTTGGAAGAGATGACATGGAGAATTAGGAAAAATTATTACATGGATAAAAGAATCTGCAAGATCACGGTTAAAGCATTTTTCATATTGATAAATTTGCTATTTCTATTATGAAATTATAGCCTTGGTTTCTCAGTTTCTTTGTTAAATGATTGTAATGTAGTATAATCAGACACGTGTCTGCTGAATTATGAAATCAGCCTGAAGGGGGAGTTCCTTCCATGATTTTTCTATTTTGAGTGACAGAATTTTACTGCACTTTACCCAGTGGAATTAACTATGAAAATAACAAAGGGGGAGCTGTAATGAGGATGTCATATAAACAACTGAAAAGTTAACAAAAGCAAATCTGAATCACAAATTCTCATAAATATATCTTGTACTTAACTAGTGCACAAAGGATGCACAATAAGTAATAAATCTTGAGATTTTGACATTCCAGTTCTTCTCAGAAGCTACTTCAACCCATGTACAGTTAAAAATGTTTTATTCTTTTCTGATTAACTATCTTTTTCTGGATTTGGGATTCTTCTGTTTCTAAAGTGAAGTCTACAAAATTTTAACTTACAGTTCCATCAACTTGCAATCTTAAATACAAGGTATCTATTCTCTATCTGGTGGCTCAGTGGTAAAGAATTACTTGCCAATGCAAGAGACACTGGTTTGATCCCTGGATCAGGATGATCCCCTGGAGAAGGAAATGGCAACCTACTCCAGTATTCTTGCCTGGGAAATCCCATGGACAGAGGAGCCTGGTGGGCTACAGTCCATGGGATCGCAAAAGAGTCAGACACTACTTAGTGACTGAACAATAACAACATAGTTGGTTTAAAATGTGTTAGTTTTAGGTGTATAGCACAGTGATTCAGTCATATGTATATGTACATTATATATATATATATATATATATTCTTTTTCAGGTTCTTTTACCTTACAAGTTACTGTAGAATACTGAGTAGAGTTCCTGTGCTATACAGTAAGTCATTGTTGATTTTCTATTTTATACATTATAATGCATATATGTTAAGTTTTATCCCTTCAAAACATTCTGTAAAATCCCTGCAATAACCTATCTGCCACTGGAGTTGTCCTTCTCTATCAAACTATGGGAAACCCTAGTAAAACAAGGAGCTCCTTGTCGCAGCAGGTTTCTGCTCACAGCTGCATTCATAAACACCCAACCAGAAAGCAAAAATATTTTGAAAGGGAATCCAATATTTTCTTGCACATATTGAATAATATTGAAAGAGACTAATACTGGGAAACCCAGAAGCTAAGTTAAAATAATCTCCAAAAGGCAAGGAATAGTAGATTCTCTACACAGAAAATAAAATTTCCTGAAGCCAGAGAGAGGTAAATGGGAGAAGTGAACAAGGAATATTACACAGCACTGAGCCTTGTCCATCAAGTTTCCATAGCTTTCAACACTGATGTTTCAGCATTTTCTGCTGCTGCTTCTTGTTCAAGCCTGTGAGACATCAACCAAGAACAGGGTTAGAAGGGATTCAACAGCCATCTGCTTTTTGTAAAGAAAAACTCCAACCTGAATCTGAACTGAAAAGTCTTCCCTATTGCCCAAAAATCATGGGTGCCAAGGAAATTTCAAGGAAAACGATTTGTGCAACATTTTCGGATGTAGCAATTCAAATGTCTACTGTCTAACCATTCACAGAACAATGATTCAGAACATAGAATCTGGAGTTAAGCTGGCTGTGTTCACATTCTGGTTCTAAGTATCCTAACTGCAGCTTCAATAAGATGCTTACCTTTCTGTGCCTCACCCTCTTCATCCGATAAGTGGTTAGAATAAGACCTTCTGTCTTTCAGGGTTGTGACAGATCAACCTGTCCTTAAATGTGACCTGATTATGCCAGTGCCAAGCACACAGGAAAGGCTCAGTGAACCTTGGCTATTACGATTCACATCCACTCTTGTGGAGGCTATGTAGACAGAGTGCTGTAGGACATTAATATATTGTCTACTGTTCATGGTATAAAAAGATTTCTATAGGCTCTAAAACGCACATGCTGTGCACTTCTGGGTTCATATAAAGTATTTACCTAGACTAGAAAACCACAGTAATACTCAGAGTCTCCTGCAAGCAAGATTACCTCTCCTAAGAGAAAAGCCAATGTACGTAGATGTCCATTATATATTAAAGGACAGAAAAGCTAAGAACCTAACAAAAGCAGAAGAGATTAAGAAGTAGCAAGAAAACACAAATGAACTATACAAAAAAAGTCTTAATAACCCAGATAACCACAATGATGTGGTCATTCACCTAGAGCCAGATACCCTGGTGTGTGATGTCAAGTAGGCCTTAGGAAGCATTAACCATTACCAAGAACAAAGCTAGTTGTTGCAACAAAGCTAGGGGATGGAATTCCAGCTGAGTTATTTCAAATCCTAAAAGATGATACTGTTAAAGTGCTGCACTCAATATGCCAGCAAATTTGGAAAACTCAGCAGTGGCCACAGTACTGGAAGAGGTCAGATTTCATTCTAGTCTCAAAGAAGGGCAATGCCAAAGAATATTCAAACTACTGTACAATTGCGCTCATTTCATATGCTAACAAGGTTATACTCAAAATCCTTCAAGCCAAGCTTTAGCAGTACATGAATCGAGAACTTCTAGATGTACAATCTGGGTTTAGAAGAGGCAGAGGAACCAGAGATCAAATTATCAACATTCATTGGATCATAAAGAAAGTAAGGGAATTTCAGAAAAATTTCTGTCTCATTGACTACACTAAAACCTTTGATGGCGTGGATTGAAACAAACTGGAAAACTCTTAAAGAGGTGGAAATATCAGACCATCTTATCTTTCTCCTGAGAGACCTGTATGTGGGTCAAGAAGCAACAGTTAGAAATGGACATGGAATAACTAACTGGTTCAAAATTGGGAAAAGAATATGACAAACTGCATATTGTCACTCTGCTTATTTAACCTATATGCAAAGTATATCCTGTGAAATATAGGGCTGGTGAATCACAAGCCTGAATCAAGATTTCCAGGAGAAATATCAACCACCTCAGATATGCAGATGATACTACTCTAATAGCAGAAAGTGAAGAGGAACTAAACAGCCTCTTGATGAGGGTAAAAGAGAAAAGTGAGAAAGCTGGCTTGTAATTCAACAATAAAAAACTAGGACCATCATGTCAGTTCCCATCACTTCATGGCAAATAGAAGGGGAAAAAATGGAAGCAGTGACAGATTTCCTTTTCTTGGGCTCCAAAATCATTGTGATCAGTGACTACAGCCATGATATTAAAAGACACTTGCTCCTTGGAAGAAAGCTATGACAAGCCAAGACAGCATATTAAAAAGTACGGACATCACCTCGCCAACAAAGGTCTGTATAGTCAAAGCTATGGTTTTTCCAGCAGCCATGTATGGATATAAGAGTTGGACCATGAAGATGACTGAGCGCCAAAGATGTTTTCTAATTGTGGTGTTGAAGAAGACTCTTCAGAGTCCCTTGGACATCAAGGAGATCAAACCAGTCAATCCTAAAGGAAATCAACCCTGAATATTGATTAGAAAGACCAATGCTGAATCTAAAACTCCAATACTTTGGCCACCTGATGGGAAGAGCCAACATCAGGGTTTTTTTTTTTTTGAAAAAACCCTGATGCTGGGAAAGAATGAAGGCAAAAGGAGAAGGGAACAGCAGAGAATAAGATGGTTAGATAGCATCACCAACTCAATGGACATGAATCTGAGCAAATTTTGGGATACAGTGGAGGACAGAGGAGCCAGGCATGCTATAGTCCATGGGATCACAAAGAGTTGGTCATGACTTAGCAACTGAATAACAACAAGAGAAAAGCTGATATACATGGATGTTGCTTCCATAAATAAATCAGAGTGAAACTTTGGTGGAATTTACCATTTGACATACATATAGTTGGCAAGTGTCCTGCTTTTTCCAAATCTGAAGCTGTTGCAATTCCAGGTTCTGGGAACATGGATTTAGTGCTTACATTCCAATCTGAAATTTCAGTCTTGACCCCAGAGCTGCTTTGGGGTCAAGATTAGGCTCTATGATCACCTTGTTATAGTCCTGTTGGCCCCGTTTTCCTCCTTAGACTACTTGATATTACTTGGCATAGAGCCTCATTCAATGTTGCCACAGATTCAGATTCATTCGGTTAACTCCAATTTGCTGATTCTGAAGGTGGCTGTGTTTTTGAACTTTAATGCTTTTATGGCTCTTGGAAGTATCTTTAGTTTCTTCTCTTGTTTTCTGCTCCAAATTTGGACTTACTTTTTATCCTCTGCTCCAAAATTACCATCCCAGATTATATTTATCTCTTCTCTCCAGTAGAAAGAAACAGATAATATGATGCTTTGGCATTTTTAATTTCAATGAGAAATGGTTAATGTAAGAGTTCTGTATGAGTTCCACTCTATCACCAATTATGGGTAGGTCAGTCCACATTTTGAAATCTTAGTGTTCTTATTTAAGGTTTTATCCAGAACTGAAAACATGCCTTTAGCAAGGTGAGGGTGTTCCTGTTGGTTTCTATTTTTCTGAGAATTTTTATCATGAAAATGTGTTGAATTTTGTCACATGCTTTTTCTGCATTAATTGATATCATCATGTGACTTTTGGTTTTGTCTGTTATTATGGCAAAGTTTGCTTATAACTAAAGATGTGGTCACTATGGTATATGTTCCATGGATACTTGAAGCTAATGTGGATTTGTTGTTGTTGGATGGACTGCTCTATTAATGCTTTTTAGATTCTGCTGGTTGAGGGTGTTCTTTTACATCCTTGCTAAATTTCAGCTTATTTGTTCTATCAGTTATTTAAAGAAGGATGTTGGTAGTTCCCTAGTGGCCTAGTGAATAGGATTCTGGATTTTCATTGCTGTGGCCCAGCTTCAATCCCTGGTTGGGTACTAAGAGCCCTCAGAGACATTCAGTGTGGTCAAAACAAACAAAAAACAAGGGTGTTGAAGTCTCCAACTATAATTGTAGATATATCTATATTTTCTTTCAGTTTTATCAGTTTTTGCTTCATGTATTTTGAAAGTTTGTTGTTTGACAAATACCCATTCAGTGCTGCTACATCTTCTTGGTAGATTGATTCCTTTACAATTATATAATATCTTCTCTGTCTCTGACAATTTTCTTTGTTCTGAAGTCTGATTATCTATTACTAATATAGCTTTTCCTTCTTCCTTTTGATTAATATTTGTATAATGTATCTCCTCCTATCCTTTTTCTTTAAGCCTGCCTATATTGTTATGTTTCAAATGAATTTTTTTTTTGTGGACAGCTTACAAGTGGTTCAGGTTTTTTAATGCACTCAGCTAATCTTTATTTTTTATTTGATGTATTTAGGCCATTTACATTTAATGTAATTATTGATGTGTTAGACCTTGCCATTTGTTTTCTGCTTGTTCTGTTTTGCATTTCTTGGTTTTCTCTTCCCTGCCTGCTTGTGTGTTACTTGAATGTATTTTAGTACTCCAGTTTGATTCATCTAGTGTTTTTATTTGTTTGTTTTAAATACTGATTTATTTGGCTCCATCTGGTTTTAGTTGCAGCACAGAGGATCTTCTTTATACTATATGGGATCTTTTCTTGTGGTGCATGGACTCCTCGTGGACTTAATTGCTTCAGGGCTTGTGAGAACTTAGTTCCCCAACTCAGGACTGAACCTAAGTCCCCTGCATTGCAAAGTAGATTCTCAACCCCTGGACCACCAAGGAAGTCCCCATCTAGTGTTTTTTAATGCACCTTTCTGAGTAGTATTTTAGTGATTGCTAGGTATGGCATTATATTTTCATAGCTTCATCCCCTGGTGTCATTATTTTACTAGTTTAAGGAAAGTATAGAAATGTTATCTTTATGTCATTTTACTCTCCCTTGTTAATAGTGTAATTCGCTTAATTTTTTTTCTACACTCATTAAGGACAATATCTAACAGTGTTATGACTTTTGTTTCAATTCTCAAACATAATTTGGGAAATCTAAAAGAAGGGAAAAATGTTTTATATTTATGACATATTTATACTTTCCAATGTTTTTTATTCCATTCAAAAGTTGGAAATTCCCTTCTATCATCATTTCTTTTCTCTTTTAAGAACATCTTTTGGCCATTCTTTTAGAATTGGTCTATTGGTGAGAAATCATCCTTTTTTCTTCATCTGAGAATGTCTTGATTTCATCTCCTTTCATGAAGGATATCTAGCTGAGTATAGCATTATGTGTTTACAGTTCTCTTTTATCACTTCAGAAATGCTGCATCACCTCCTTCTGGCTTCCATGGTTTCTCATGATAAATCTGTTATTCAAATTGTTTTTACTGTAGAGTTAGGATGTCTTTTCTCTCTCACTTTTCAGCCATTATTTTTCAACCTTAATTTTTTAAGTGCTTTTTCACTTCTGTCTTTTTTCTTTGCTTCTTCTAAGGACTCTGATGACAAAAATGTTAAATGCTTCATTATGGTCCCACAGGTTCCTGAAAGCTTGTCTACATTTTAAAATTTATTTTTCTCTGTTGTTTTAATTGGGTAATTTCTCTTGCCCAGTCTTCAAGTTCACTGATTCTTTCCTCTATGCCCTCTATTCTGTTGCTGAGCTCATTCACTGAGTTTTTGATTTGGGTTACTGTATTTTTCAGTTCTAAATGTGCCATTTCTCTTTTGATAGCTTCTATTTCTTTGGTGATATATTCTACATTTGTTTGGTTCAATCACATTTGCAATGCTTGTTGAAGTATTTTTATAATGAATTCTCTAAGATGCTTATTGGATAGTTTGAACATTTTTGTCATTTTAATATTGGCATCTATTCATTGCCTTATTTAATTTAGTTTGAGACCTTCCTGGTTTGTAGTATAAATGATTTTTTTTTTATTGAAATCTGGACATTATGTAATGAGATTTGGATTTTATTTAAATCTTCTATTTTAGGTAATTTCTTCCAGAAGGACAAACTGAAGTGGAGGGTTCACTGCCGCATTCTTCCAAATGGGGTGGAATTCCTCCAGATGGGGTGGTCAAGGTCCTCACTTGACCTTCGCTGACACCTAACGGGAAGGGCTGCTCATTACTGTTGGAACCTCTTTCCCACACTCAGCCACCACTGCTTCCTCCCTGTGAGCGAGGTCAAGGGGCCTTGCTACTGCTCCCCTGTGGCCTCCACTGACATCACAGGGGAGGACTGGCCTCATTACTACTGAGTGGAGCTAAAAGTCCCACCTCTCCAGGCAGCTCCTCTAAAACCACCCCAGCAAAGAGGGACAGGGCATATCGTTACTGCTCATACTGCTGGGCAGGTGTGGAAATCTACGTGGTTCCCACTGACACTTCCTGGGAGGGAGGAAAGCCCCAGCTCCTCCTCGGCTCTCTCTAACACTAGACCAGTAAGGGTTTTAGGGAGGCTGATGGCACTGCCCTTGCAGCCTGAGACAGTGGAAGCTAGGCTCCCGACTCTGCCTTTGCTGGATTGGGTAAAGTAGGGCTCCAGTTTTTTTCTGCAGTGTTTCACTGGAGCAATGCTGTTGTAGCCACACATTCTGGGAAACAAACTCACTCAGGAGAACAATGCAGATAGTGGAGTGCAGTTTATTACACCAGCAGCCCAAGGCAGAGTCTCCTCTTAGCCAAGGACCCTGGCCAGTTTTTGTGAAAACTTTATATACCCTAAGTGTATTTGCTCAAACCCACCTCCCCAAAATTCTTGAAACTAGTCTGGACAAGGTAAAAGAGAGATACGATCAAAGTTAACCCATGATTCATGTGTCACAAGACTATATAAACAGTGGACATTTATCAGTAGGACTGTGGTCATATCGCAGTAAACATAATGGAATTTACCACTTTGTTCTGTTACAGAGATAATTAGCATATTCTTTTAGGCATCGGAGAGTCCATGTACAAGTCCTGAGGCTGTTTTATCCAGGGGGTCTGGTTTCCCATTGGTAGGCCGCTTCTACAGACACCAGGCACAAAGTTGAGTCCATCGGGAGGGTGACCATGCGTGTAGCCTAATGTTCGCAGCCTGGCCTAAGATGGAGTCCAGCTCTGTCTGTTTCCTCCTTCAATGCAATTACTGCCTAACAGTTTTCTGTCTTGCTAGCTGCCCACTCCTTGGTTCTTTGGCTACAGAGCAGGCTTGTTTTGTTTGGTCTGAATTCACTGGCAATTCTGGGTTGCCGGCTCCTTTAGCTCCAAGTCAGAGATATATGAAGCAAAAAGAAAACACAGAGAACACATTACCTCTGACCCTGAGATCTCAAGCTAGCTTGTCTTCTTCTCTGCACCTCCCAGAGTCATCTTATGTTGGCTTTATATATAATGTGAGAGCTTTTAGTTCTACTTAGTCAGGAAAAGTATGCACGCATGCTAAATCATTTCAGTTGTGTCCGACTCTACGCGACCCTATGGACTGTAGCCCGCCAGGCTCCTCTGTCCACCGGATTCTCCAGGAAAGAATATGGAATGGGTTGCCATTCCCTTCTCCAGGGGATCTTCCTAACCCAGGAGTTGAATCCACGTCTCCGAGGCTCCTGAACTGCAGGCAGATCCTTTACCACTGAGCTACCAGGGAAGCCTGGGAAGAGTAGGAAAAATACATTTATTCCACCCTCCCAGAGGAAGACTTTATTAGAAATGAAACTGCAGTAAGCTACTATAAACACCAGAGGTCTCTTCTAACATACTTTAAAAAAATTTTTTTAATTGAAGAAAAACTAATTTTCAGACATAATTCTGAAGGACTAAATCAGTGTATTATTTTTCAATTTTTAAATATCCAACTTTTCTTAAATTTCATCTCTAAAAAAAAACAGCTTTATCTAATTATTTTCTCAAGATAACATTATTCAGTGGGAAAGATTATAGGCCCAAGTAAATTGTGGTATTATATTTATTCCCAGATGGCACTAGTGGTAAAGAACCCACCTGGCAATGCGGGACACATGAGAGACACAGGTTCAATTCTTGGATCAGGAAGATCCCCTAGAGCAAGGCACGGCAACCCACTCTAGTATTCTTGCCTGGAGAATCCCATGGACAGAGGAGCCTGACAGGTTATAGTCCATAGGGCCACAAAGAGTCGGACATGACTGAAGTGACTTAGCACACATGCATTATTATTCATCCACATTAATCAGTTTATTTTTGAAATGTTATAGTCATTAAAGTTTTTGAGGGGCTTCCCCCGTGGCTCAGTGGTAAAATATCCACCTGCAGTGCAGCAGCCACAGGATGCATGGGCTCAGTCCCTGGATCTGGAAGGTCCCCTGGAGGAGGGCATGGCCACATGCTCAGTTACCAAGTCCAAGATCACCCTACTCACCGCATGACAAGTCAATGAATCTGAGAGATAAGGTGTTGAAGCAGGGCAGAGACTTTACACTGGGAGCCAGCAGACTGAGAAGATGGCAGGCTAGTACCTCAAAATAACCATCTTACTGGGGTCTGGATTTCAGGTTCTTTATAGATCAGAGAGAGAAGCAATGAGAAACTAAAGTCAAAACGCAGAATAGAGAGGGAAAGGCAGTGTGGAAATAAAGTGAAAGGGTCTTCAGTCTTGTAAAGCATCTCCAAGGAAATGGCCAGCCTTTGGAAGGGGTGTGTTAATCTCTTCTATTCACAGATGGCCAAGGGCAAACTATCTCTCCATAAGCTGAACAAAGGCACTTTAGTTTACAGTCAAGAAGAGGGGCAGAGTCCCCAGGCAAGCCATTGAGTATGATTATAATAACAAAAGCAACAAAAAGCAAATCAAAGAAACAGTTTACAACATGGAGTCAGAATTGGCTTCCTCCCTGAAGGAAAGGGAATAGACCTCATAGTCAACCAAAGAGTCCAAAATGTAGTACTTGGGTGCAATCTCAAAAATGACAGAATAATCTTTGTTCTCTTCCAAGGCAAACTATTCAATATCACAGTAATCCAAGTTTATGCCCTAACCACTAATGCCAAAGAAGCTGAAGTTGAACGTCTCTTGGAAGACTTACAACACCTTCAAGAACTAACACCAAAAAAAGATGTCCTTTTCATCATAGGGAACTGGAATGCAAAAGTAGGCAGTCAAGAGATACCTGAGTTAGCAGGCAAGTTTCACCTTGGAGTACAAAATGAGCAGGGCAAAGACTAACAGAGTTTTGCCAAGAAAACACACTGGTCATAGCAAACACCCTCTTCTAACAACACAAGAGACAACTCTACACATGGACATCACCAGATGGTCAATAACAAAGTTAAACTGATTATAGTCTTTGTAGCCAAAGATGGAGAAGCTCTGTACAGTCAGCAAAACACAAGACCAGCAGCTGACTGTAGTTCAGATCATGAACTCCTTATTGCCAAATTCAGACTTAAATTTAAAAAAGTAGGCAAAATCAATAGGACATTCAGATATGACCTAAATCAAATC
Organism: Cephalophus harveyi; assembly: GCA_006410635.1. Lineage (NCBI taxonomy): Eukaryota > Metazoa > Chordata > Mammalia > Artiodactyla > Bovidae > Cephalophus > Cephalophus harveyi. The sequence continues at coordinate 318,311 of SJYT01003653.1, read as the reverse complement.
CCTTATGATTATACAGTGGAAGTGAAAAATAGAATCAAGGGATTAGATCTGATAGACAGTGCCTGAAGAACTATGGATAGAGGTTTGTGACATTGTACAAGAGGCAGTGATCAAGACCATCCCCAAGGAAAAGAAATGTTAAAAGGCAAAATGCTTGTCTGAGGAGGCCTTACAAATAGCTGAGAAAAGAAGAGAAGCAAAAGGTAAAGGAGAAAAAGGAAGATATACCCATTTGAGTGCACAGTTCCAAAGGATAGCAAGGAGAGATAAGAAAGCCTTCTTAAGTGAACAATGCAAAGAAATAGAGGAAAACAATAGAATGGGAAAGACTAGAGATCTCTTCAAGAAAATTAAGAGATACCAAGGAAACGTTTCATGCAAAGATGGGCATGATAAAGAACAGAAACAGTATGGACCTAACAGAAGCAGAAGATATTAAGAAGAGGTGGCAAAAATACACAGAAGAGCTATACAAATAAGATCTTCACGACCTAGATAACCACAATGGTGTAATCTCTCACCTAGAGCCAGACATCCTAGAATGCGAAGTCAATTGGGCCTTTGTTCATCACTGTGAACAAAGCTAGTGGAGGTGATGGAATTCCAGCTGAGTTATTTCAAATCCTAAAAGATGTTGCTGTGAAAGTGTTGCACTCAATATGCCAACAAATTTGGAAAACTCAGCAGTGGCCACAGAACTGGAAAAGGTCAGTTTCCATTCCAATCCCAAATAAGTGCAATGCCAAAGAACATTCAAACTACCACACAATTGCACTCACTTCACATGCTAGCAAAGTAATGCTCAAAATTCTCCAAGTTAGGCTTTAACAGTACGTGAACTGAGAAATTCCATATGTTCAAACTGGATTTAGAAAAGGCAGAGGAACCAGAGATCAAATTGCCAACATTATTTGGATCATAGAAAAAGCAACGAAATTCCAGAAAAACATCTACATCTGCTTCATTGACTACGCTAAAGCCTTTGACCTGTGGATGACAACACTGTGGAAAATTCTTAAAGAGATGGAAATACCAGAACACCTTACCTGCCTCTTGAGAAACCTGTATACAGGTCAAGAAGCAACAGTTAGAACAGAACATGAAACAATGGACTGGTTCCAAATTTGGGAAAGGAATATGTCAAGGCTGTATATTATCACCCTGCTTTTTTAATTTATATGCAGAATAAATCATGTGAAATGCTGGGCCAGATGAAGCACAAACTGGAATCAAGACTGCCGGGAGAAATATCACACCACCCTTATGGCAGAAAACGAAGAGGAACTAAAGAACCTCTTAATGAAAATGAAAGAGGAGAGTGAAAAAGTTGGCTTAATAGTCAATATTCAAAAAACTAAGATCATGGCATCCGGTCCCATCACTTCATGGCAAATAGATGGTGAAACAATGGAAACAGTGACAGACTTTATTTTCTTGGACACAAAACAGATGGTGACTTCAGCCATGAAATTAAAAGACGCTTGCTTCTGGAAGAAAAGCTATGACAACCCTAAACAGCATATTAAAAAGCAGAGACATTACTTTGCTGACAAAGGTCTGTCTAGTCAAAGCTATGGTTTTTATAGTAGTCATGTATGGATGTGAGAGTTGGACCATAAAGAAAGCTGAGTGCTGAAGAATTGATGCTTTTGAATTGTGGTGTTGGAGAAGACTCTTGAGAGTCCCTTGGATTGCAAGGAGATCCAACCAGTCAATCCTAAAGGAGATCAATCCTGAATATTCATTGGAGGGAGCTGAGGCTGAGGCTGAAGCTCCAATACTTTGACCACCTGATGTAAAGACAGACTAACTGGAAAAGACCTTGATGCTGGGAAAGAGTGATGGCAGGAGGAGAAGGAGATGACAGAGGATGAGATGTTGGGTGGCATCACCGACTCAATGGACATGAGTTTGAGTAAGCTCCGGGAGATGGGAAGGACAGGGAAGCCTGCATGCTGCAGTCCGTGGGGTCCCAAAGAGTCAGACATGACTGAGCCACTGAACAGCAACTGAAACAACTCCAATGTTCTTGCCTGGAGAATCCCATGGACAGAGGAGCCTGGCAGTGTTGTGCCCGAAGTCCGAGTCCCCAAAACTGAGAGAATAAGACATCCACAGCAATGCAAAATCAAAAAGGGGTTTTATTGCTAGCTCGAGCTAGGGCTCCCATCTCATCCAGCGCAGTGGAGTCTTGACGAGAGCCCCGAGCCGTAAATTACACCAGTATTTATAGAGTTAAGACAAAGACAGGGAGTTGGTAAGGGTGGATTGGTTGCAAGGGTTTTATGGTATCTACTAATTGGCTAAATTTTCACAGGCGCGCGGCTTTCTTAGAGGATTTCCACCCTCGTCCTGATAGGCTGAAACTAGCCCTTTTCTTCCTGGCAATGACTCAGCTCCTCTGCAAGGGAGATTTTGGCCTGCCTTGGCCCCCTGAAGCCTGTCATGGCACCTGTTTGGGTCCTAACAGGCAGGTTATATACAGTCCATAAGTTTGCAAGGAATGGGACATGACTGAAGCAACTTAACACAAACGCACACGAAGTCTTTGAAGGAAACATAACACTGCCTGTAGAAACCTTACAGTCTGAAACTGTTAGGGGAAGCACACTGACTGAAACCGCCCACCCTGGCCAGGCCCTTCAGTAACCATTCGCATGAGCTGTTTTATGACAGGAGATCCTGGTAAGGAATACGGAGCTAATAAGCCACCACCAACCGGAAGAGCTCGGGAAAGGTCAAAAGGAGACACCGTATGTCTGTCCACTTCCCAGAATCCCTCTCGCTAGCATCCATCTTGGCTGGGCAATGCCTGTGCCACCAGGAAAGACTCTGAATTAGAATGATTGGCCAAAGACAACCCGGAAACTAATCCCATCGCCATAAAACCCGAGACTGCTCTCCACCTGGGTGCCCTTTCCCAATAAAATCTCTTGCTTTGTCAGCACATGTGTCTCCTCAGGCAATCATTTCCGAGTGTTAGACAAGAGCCTAGTTTCTGGCCGTGGAAGGGGGTCGGAACAAAACTTCCTGCAACAAAACTACAAAATAAAACTTAAAATAATGTTTCAGGATTTTGAAATTGACTTTATTATTTTATGTATCTTTCATTAAAAAATTCATTAAAAACCTAAATTATTCCCACAACCTGAAGAAAGGCAATTCACACACACACAAACCATTTTCCATTTTAGCAAATCTTGCCGGCTGAAATGAGGCAAAAGATGTCACAATACTTGAATTTCTAAATTTTTGTTTACCCATTGCAGACCAGATCATGAGCTAAATATTGCATCTAGAAAACCTGAGACTTCTCGGGGCTAATCCAATTGATTGTCAGTTCCCACTGGCAGTGTTGCTGTTGTAACCTCTCATTCACATTCTTTCATTTCCTTTCGGAATAGAGTGATCAACTTTTCAAGTGTCACCACAGAAATTCCAATGGGAACTCTTAGTGCCTTTGGAAACAGAGATTATCATTTGAGTTCAAGTGAAGGTAAAGGTCATAACTTCTCTAACCCTGCTCTCATCAGCCTTCAGCCATCCCCAAATTTTAAGCCAATTCTTTCCCTTCAAACAGAGGCATTCCCATGACCTCTAACTGGACCAGCAAGATTTTACTGTTAAATCTCTTCTGTATTTAGAAATCAACAATTACCATAACAAAACCAGGATGCCATTTTAAACAAAGCTTCCCTAAACTTTTGACCTGTGTGCTTTTGTGAGTGAAGACAGTGAGGGAAAAACTGACTTTCTTCAGATAGAAAACTTTTCAATTGCCTGTTACTCAGAATTAGTGGTCGGTCTTGACAGCTTAGAGGGGGAAAAAAAGTCTGCATATTGAAAGACATCCCTGCAGTGAGTTGAAAGTGATCCGTGAAATAAAGGCAGATTTGCTTGGTATTCAGGATGCACTAGAGTGTACCTGCTGGGGTTTTCCAGTACCTTCTTCTAAAACCACCTGCTTACTGCTGCTTCTTACTCATCCACAGAAGCCAACGCCTGCCTTACCTGCTTCATGGAGGGTGTGAAGGAACAAATGAGGTAAGGAATGCAAGCAGGATGTCAAAAAGTCCAAAATAATATTTATGTTTTTTCTGTGAACAAACTTTAGACATTTTACCCTATAAGATAACTATTTTCCAAAGCTGGAAGAGCCATTGCTGGAACTTACAGTTGGCTAGCAGTGTAAGGGAAGGAATCTGGTAAAAATAGAACAACATATAAGAAAGCACAGTCTTCTTACTTAAAACACTGAAGGAAACACAGGTGGTGTTTGTACAGACAGAGGAAGAGGGGAGATTGAAGAAAGAAACAAAATCCAAATCTCAAGAAGCCTAGTTTATTTCGAAAGGAGTGTTTTCCTTACGCTTCAATGACAAGAAGCCACGAAGTGCTTCTAAGCAGAACAGGCAAATGAATTGATTTACATTTAAGGAAGATCTTGATGTTCTTGGAGGAGCAGCTGGCAGGTGAGACTGGAGGTCCCAAGATGCATTGGAGGCCTGTTGCCAGAGACCAGGAAGGAAATGGTGGAGTCCTGAGCTAAGGCAGTGAAGATGGGAACAGAGATACTGGATCCAGATGTTGAGTAGAGAGAACTTTAGATGCTGCTTCTGTTGGGGGAGAGAAGAGGGAAATGAGAATGCCTCCCAGATTTTCTGACTTAGAAACTGGATGGATGGTTTTAAATGTTGTTGTTTAGTTTTGTCCTCTCATAAATCTCTAAGAATAGATTTCTCCCTAATTTTGATCTCACAATTTTATTACAACATACAAAACTAAGGCTCTGCTATGCACTTGTACTTGTGTAAAGTTGTAAATCAACTTACCCTGATGTTATCTATAAGATAAATAAAACAGCATTCAAACATAATTGAAAAATGAGAGCATTTTATGTTGAAATGACATGATATTTTAATTTTCAAAGTATCTGTCTAGAGAGCGGGAGTATAATAGGCCTACATATGTAATAACGTTGGCCATCTGTGAATAAATGATGAAAATGAGCACATGGAGGAGCAGCAGTATACTATCCTCTCTACTTCTGTGTATGTTTTTAAATTTACATAATGAATTGTGTGCTGTGTCACTCAGTCATGTCTGACTCTTTGTGGCCCCATGAGTCCTAGCCCGCCAGGCTCCTCTGTCCATGGGGGTTCTCCAGGCAAGAATACTGGAGTAGGTTGCCATGCCCTCCTTCAGGGGATCTTCCCAACATAAAAGAATACTTATTTTTAAACTAATTAAAAACAAATTAGATAGTTGCACTGCTGCTGCTGCTGCTAAGTCACTTCAGTCGTGTCCGACCCTGTGTGACCCCATAGACGGCAGCCCACCAGGCTCTCTCGTCCCTGGGATTCTCCAGGCAAGAACACTGGAGTGGGCTGCCATTTCCTTCTCCAGTGCATGAAAGTGAAAAGTGAAAGGGAAGTCGCTCAGTCATGTCTGACTCTTCGCGACCCCATGGACCGCAGCCCACCAGGCTCCTCTGTCCACGGGATTTTCCAGGCAAGAGTACTGGAGTGGGGTGCCATTGCCTACATATGTAATAACGTTGGCCATCTGTGAATAAATGATGAAAATGAGCACATGGAGGAGCAGCAGTATACTATCCTCTCTACTTCTGTGTATGTTTTTAAATTTACATAATGAATTGTGTGCTGTGTCACTCAGTCATGTCTGACTCTTTGTGGCCCCATGAGTCCTAGCCCGCCAGGCTCCTCTGTCCATGGGGGTTCTCCAGGCAAGAATACTGGAGTAGGTTGCCATGCCCTCCTTCAGGGGATCTTCCCAACATAAAAGAATACTTATTTTTAAACTAATTAAAAACAAATTAGATAGTTGCACTGCTGCTGCTGCTGCTAAGTCACTTCAGTCGTGTCCGACCCTGTGTGACCCCATAGACGGCAGCCCACCAGGCTCTCTCGTCCCTGGGATTCTCCAGGCAAGAACACTGGAGTGGGCTGCCATTTCCTTCTCCAGTGCATGAAAGTGAAAAGTGAAAGGGAAGTCGCTCAGTCATGTCTGACTCTTCGCGACCCCATGGACCGCAGCCCACCAGGCTCCTCTGTCCACGGGATTTTCCAGGCAAGAGTACTGGAGTGGGGTGCCATCGCCTTCTCCGAGATGGTTGCACAAATTTCTTAAAAATTTTTAAGGAAATTTTGTTGCCAAAAAAAAGGCAAGATGTCAACTTTTTAAAAATGTACAACTTGAGAGTTGCGAGTTAAGTGTCATTTGGGGGAAAATGATGACTGCAGCCTGGGAGATAGCATCTCAGATAGCTTGGGAAACTGCTCCAAAGAGGCAGGGGAGGGGAAAGGTTAATATAGATGTGATTTGGGTGAAGGGAGAATACATGCAATCAAGCACATATTTTTCCAGATTTCTGCTAGTCTCATGAGGCTTTCTGCTAGTCCTGAAGAACAGTCATCACCATGAGTAATTTTAGTGCTTTTCTAGATATGAGGAGATACAAAAATTGGACTCAAAATCAGCTCCTCCTGAAAATATGTATCTGGAGACCTGTCCTACCATTTTCTCCCGAGCACAGAGTGCCTCATTTCTGCTCTCCACCCTGAACTCCTTTCAGGGGTATTGAAGCTCAGTAGCTGCAGCAGCACATGATTTAATCCTTGTGGAGGTAGATGGCAAGTGCTAATTTGTAGTTGACAAAGAAAATGCCATTCTGAGAATTAGGTAGCAATGGCAGTTCAGCTTTTTAATCTCTCTCAATTTCTCTATAAAACAGAGCAACCAAGAAAGCAAAACCAATGACAGACCTACTAAATTACTGTCATTGACTCCCTGAAAACCATGGTAGACTATTCTGAGAACCATGGTAGTAACGGGAGGGCGCTTTGCAGGCCTCAAGGTGGGGAAGGTTCCAGCAGGGCTGCAGGAAGATTGAGGATGCTGGATCCATCCAGGAGCTGGTTCCTGTGAATTGCTGATGGTAACAAACCAGACACACTCTCCCTGGCAAAGCCCTGTGCTGAGGAGAAGGTGCTGAGAGCAGAGTCCTCAGTAAGTAGGACAGGAACAGTAGTGGTGAAGCAAGGGAAGGTCCAGATACGATCAGTGGAGAGGAGCAGAAGAGAAAAAATAAAAAATCCCAGGAAGATCACTTTCTGAAAACAACCAAACAAAAAAGCCTACAGTCGAAGTTAGAAACTCTGTCCTGCCTCATCCATCCCTTTTAAAAAGACAGAAATACTCATCTCACTTAAAAATGAGAATGAAAAGGATTTGCTAAATCTCAAACTCAAGTTCCCTGGTGGTACAGCGATAGGAATCTGCCTGCCAATGCAGGGGTCATGGATATGATCCCTGGTTCGAGAAGATTCCACATGCCGAAGAGCAACTAAAGCCGGTGCACCAGGACTACTGAGTCTGAGACTGAAGCCCTTGTGCCTGGAGCCCACGGCCAACAGCAAGAGAAGCCACAATAATGAGGCACTCACACACAGCAACGAAGAGAGGCCCTGTCCAGGGCAACCAGAAGAAAGCTAGAGCCCAGCACCAAAGACCCAGTACAACCAGAAATGAGTAAACTATAAAAATAAGTAAATAAATTAAAAAAAATTTTAAACTGAAACCAAGATGCTATTATTAGAAAAAAAGAGAACTAAGAGTTTACTAAATCAGTACATGCTATGAAATAATGCCAGAAATTCAAGCTCACAGAGTAAATGAGAACTGTAAACTTAATATTTCAAAATACATTAAATAATATAAGGAAAACTACTGTATATTCAAACTAATATAAACGGATAAAACATAAATCAGAATTTTAAAATTGTATAAATAAGAGTAGAAAAAAAGAAAATGCCAAACAAAAAATGAAAGAACTCAGAAATTACTTAGAAAAAAAATCATTTGAGAAACAAAGATAAACCAAATGAAACACAGTAAGAATCATAACACAAAATGCTTTAAGGAACATAGAAGACAGCAAAGAAGGAAATTTTTAAATATCAAAAGAAAATGAAGAAAGAGATAAAAATGATGGATCGAAAGTGGTAGCTATATATATATATATAATAGCAAAATAAGATCGAACCTGTATTATAGGAGACTCTGGGCTCCCCTGGTAGCTCAGCTGGTAAAGAATCTGCCTGCAATGCAGGAGACCTGTGTACAATCCCTAGGTCAGGAAGATCCCCTGGAGAAAGGCATGGCTACCCACTCTAGTATTCTTGCCTGGAGAATCACCATGGACAGAGGAGCCTGGCAGGCTACAGCCCGTGAGGTGCAAAGAGTTGGACATGGCTGAGCGACTAACACTTTCACTTTTCACCGCAGAGGAAAACCACATAACTTGAATAAACAAATGCTGAAATCTAAAATTCAATAGAATTTTCTTTAAGAAGGATATGACACTATTTACTGAATGTGCCCCCTGCCTGTATGAAATAGTAGCCAACCAATCACAGAACAAAACTAAATTTACAGGGGGAAAATGTCCTTTAGGCATCAATGCAAAAAGACCACAGTGCAGTCAGGCCTCCATATCAAAGGGTTTCATATTTGCAGATTTGACCAACTTTGGTTCAAAGATATTGGGAAAAATTCAAGAAAGTTCCAAAGAGCAAAACTTTAATTTGCCATAAACTGGCAAATATTTACATAGTATTTATGTTGTATTTAAAACTATTTACAAATCATTTACATTGTATCGTAATTAGCCTCCAATTAAAATAAATAATTTATATTTAAAAAAGTAATCTAGAGATGATTTTAAAGTATACAGGAAGATGTGTTTATGTTATAAGCAAATACTACACCATTTAATATTAGGAAGTTGAACATCTGTGGATTTTGGTATCCAAAGGGGGTCCTGTTCCCCACTGATACCAAGGGGCATGCATGCGTGCATTTGTGTTCAGTTGCTTTGGCCATTTCTGACTCTTTATGACCCTATGGACTGTAGTCTTCCAGGCTCCTCTGTCCAAGGGATTCTTCAGGCAAAAATACTGGAGTAGGTTGCTGTGCCCTCCTCCAAGGGATCTTCCCAACACTGGGATCAAACCCGAGTCTCTTATGCACTGCACTGGCAGGCGGGTTCTTTACCACCAGCACTACCTGGGAAGCCCACCAAGGGATAACTGTACTTAAAAGGAAAAGAAACGCAGTTTGTCACCAGATTTTGAGTTAGCACTACATTATGCAAGGAAACAATGGCATACTCTTTTTAACATGCTAAAGACAAGAAAAAAATGTGAGCTACGGATTTTAGATTCAGCCAAACTGAATTTCACATGCCAGGTCTTCCTCTATGAATCTTTCCTAATGAAACTTCTAAACGACTAACTTCAGGTAACCGAAATGACCAGAGAAATAGTATCATAGGGATGGTGAAATATATCTAAGATTGTGAGCCTGGCCCATTTCTTTCAGGAAAACCTCTATAATTTTGCACCAGACCATAAATGTCTGGTTTCAAGCAAAAAATTGTTTGCTTTAGAGAATTTGACATTATTAGTTTAGATTCAGACAACTAGGTCAACTTTTACCAGCTTTCTAAGGAAAAATATTTCTGGGAGATTCAGGGTATGTTTCAAATAACGAAAGTAACCTGTTAGCAAACTGTAGATAAATAATACATATTGCTGCCCAATAAATTACTCCTAAAACATAGTAACTTAAAACAACAAATAATTTCTGTGGTTAAGAAACTGGGAGCAGCCTAGCTGTTTTGTGGCCTCTCAGGCTTTCACGATGTTGCAAGCAAGCTGCCCACCAGGGCACCAAGCGCCTCAAGACTTCAGTGGAGCTGAAACATTCTTCCAAGCTCACTCGCTTGGTTGTTGGCTGTTTTTCACCACATGGCCCTCTGCCTGGGCTGCCTAAGTGGCATTAGGGCATGGCACCTGCTCTCCCCAAGAGCTGTGCTTCAAAAGAAAAGCAAGAACTCAAGACAAACGTCATCTTTTATAACCTAATCTTGGAAGTTATAGTAAGTTCCCAACATACAAATGTTCTGTTCTGAAAGTACATTCATAAGTCCAATTTATTTGTAAGTACAACAAATTTAGTCTGGTACCCAACTGACACAATGATCTATAGAGTACCATATTGTAGTAGGTTATACTTTTCAAACAAATAATACATAAAAAACAAATACAGAAAATAAAGAAAACATTTTTAATCTTACAGTACTGTACCTTGAAAAGTTCAGTAATACCAGGTACAATGGGGCTTCCAGGTGGCACTGGTGATATATTATCCCTGTCACTAAGTCATATCTGACTCTTTCCTTCTCCAGGGGATCTTCCCAGCCTAGGGATCGAACTCTGTCTCCTATGTCTCCTGCATTGCAGGCAGATCCTCTACCCACTGAGCCATCAGGGAAGGCCCAGTGATAAAGAACCCACCTGCAAATAAAGGAGGCATAAGATACTCAGTTTGGATTCCTGGGTCAGGAAGATCTCCTGGAGGAAGACATGGTAATGCACTCCAGTATTCTTGCCTGGAAAATTTCATGGACAGAGGAGCCTGGGGGGCTACAGTTCATAGGGTCTCAGAGTGGGGCACGACTGAAGCAACTCAGCACAGCACACACCAGCTACAGCACCGCTGCTTTTACTGGACATCCTGGGTGGGCTTAGAATAAAGACATTGTACTATTGTACTGTACAATAAAGTATGCAAAAGCACCACCACTTGTAGAGTATGCACACAGGCGACAATGTACACCAGACAAGTGAACTAACCTACTTGATTGGACATGTGAACATATGTTCATATCTTTGAAAATTCACAACATGAGGGTTGTATGTAGGGGACTTACTGTGCATAACTTCACCTCTGCCATACTCTGTCAGTCAGATGAACCAACATCCATGATGAAAGGGACACAAGGGTATAAAAACCAGGAAACAGATTATGGAGGGCTCTTTTGGAGGCTCAGAGATGTAAATTTCAAATAATTGGAAGCAGGAAGATTCAGATTTTAAGCCAAGATCTATGTGACTCCAGAAATTATTCCAGTAAAATCAAACCAAGAAAAAGTGTGGATTGTTACGGTTATAGGTCTTTCTCTTACAATGAAATGACAAGAAAAATGGACTAACTTTTATAAGACTATAATGACTAACTTTTATAAGAGTTCCATATCTATATTTTCTACACATAAACAGGTTTTATCTTATTCTCACATGACCCTAGATATCTACACTCCTTCAAATTTCACCCTCACAGCTCAGCTGCTCATTGCTCTCAAGTAAAAACTCATAATTTTCATGTGTGTAACTTATGTCTAGTTGGTTTTAGTAAGGAAGGATCAAAATGCTCTGGATAATAGGATCCCAACCTAATTTATGGAAGTGGTTTTCAATCTTTTTTATGTTGACATATTTCATTATGTCTTAGTTTGGGCTTCTATAACAAATTACCATAGACTGAGTGCTCATAAACAACAGAAAGTTATTCTTCAGAGTTCTGGAGGCTGGAAGTCTGAGATCAGGTTGACAGCGTGGATGAATTCTGGAGAGAGCTCTCTACCTGGGTGCAGACTGATGAGTTCTCCTAATGTCCTGGTAGGTGGAAGGCAGAAAGAGGCAGCAAGCTCCCTTTTGGTTCTTAGAAGGGCACTAACCCCTTTCAGGAGGGCTCCACCCTCATGACCTCACTTAACCCCGATTACGTCTCATAGGGTCCTCCTCTTAATAACATCACATGGTGGAATAGGGTTTCATCATATGCATTTTTGGTGACAATATGTTCAGTTCATAATATCAAATGTCCAAGTCTGAATAATAGCCATCATTCTTTTGGAGGAAAAATAAAACAACTTTATTCCTGAAGTTCCGTGAAAAGAAGCAGCCAATTAAGCTTACGTTAAATCAAAAAGTTGCACTTGATTTTTTTAAAGAAAGCCTCACTTTGTTGAAATATGATTGACACATAAACAAAAAACGTGCTTTTTCAATCATTGAAATTTGGTATGTAGCAGAAGTGCTTAGTTTATATTTCCATCTCTTCATCCAGAATGTTAAAAAGACAAATACTCAAGAGACAGAATTTCATGAAAATTTAAACATTTTACTGCCTCATCAAACATTGATGTGTTTTTATTTGTTGGCTTGTTTGTTTTACTGAAAATACATGATTGTGAAAAACAATTCAGTTTGGTGCAGCTGCTTTCATTCTTGTTAAGGTACCGCCTTTGCTTCTGAATATAAGTAATATCAGTGCAAATGCCAACAAAGATAAAAGAGCAAAAGATGTATTAGTGTTATTTCCATAATAACAAAACTTGTGAATTTTTTGACCATGCACAATTTGAGTGTCTTGAGAATAACTGCTTTCAAATTGGGACAATCGTTAGACTCTGATCATTTAAAACATCTGCTTGGCTTTGTAAGGGCTTCTGAGACATTTTCCTAATCCTGCTGCCTGAGCTCTTGCTCTGGGCTCACACTCCCTCACCTGCCATGATGGTAGCCCAACCACATCCCATGCCAGGCAGACCATGCCAGCTGGCCCCATGCTCACTCCAAGCATTAGGGAACTGGCAGAAGCAGCTACTATTCTTGTCCACTCTGGACCTTCACAAGAGGTCTGCTCTGTGTTGGCCTCAAGTCCTATAGCAGAAGCTGTGGATTCCAGTTGCGCATCTGGCTTCGGGCCATGAGGTGACCTATTGCCTGATAATGAAAACCCATTGTCCTTAGGCATCACTGGTTCATTCACACTGTTGCGTGTATTTGTGCACTTGTAAACCTCCCTCCACATTTCAAGAAAAAAGTCTGCAAATAATAAATGCTGGAGAGAGCATGAAGTAAAGGGAACTCTCCTACTCTATCAGTGGGAACGTAAATTGGAATGGCCACTATGGAGAACAGTATGGAGGCTCCTTATAAAACAAAAATAGAGTGGCCATATGATCTAGCAACCCCATGCCTAGGCATACATTCAGTAAAAGCTCTAATTTGAAAAAATACATGAACCCCAATGTTCACTGCAGCACTATTCACAATGGCCAAGACATGGGAGCAATCAAATGTCCATCAACAGAGGAATGGATAAAGAAGATGTGGTACATACATACAATAGACTATTACTCAGCCATAAAAAAGGATGAAATAATGCCACTTGCAGCAGCATGGATGGACCTAGAGATTATCATACTAAGTGAATTAAGTCAGACAGAGAAACAGATATCATATGACATCACTTGTCTGTGGAATCTAAAATATGATACAAAGGAACTTATTTACAAAACAGAATCAAACTCACAGACATAGAAAACAAACCTATGATTACATAGGCGAAAGGGTGTGAGGGAAGGATAGTTAGGGAGTTTGGGATTGACATGTACATACTACCATATTTTTAATGGATAACCAATAAGGACCAACTGTATAGCACAGGAAACTCTGCTCAATATTCTGTAACAACCAATATGGGAAAAGAATTTGAAAAGAATAGATACATGTATATATTTTAAAAGAATTATATATACAAAAAGTACAGTAATAAGGACCTACTGTATAGCACAGGGAACTATATTCAGTATCTTGTAATACTCTATAATGGAAAAGAATCTGAAAAAAGAATATATATATATATATAATATAACTGCATGACTATGCTATATACTTGAAACTAACACAATATTGTAAATCAACAGTGTTGTTTTTCAATCATCAAGTCATGTCCAATACTTTGCAACCCCATGGACTGAAGCATGCCAGGCCTGCCTGTCCATCTCCTGGAGTTTGCCCAAGTTCATATCCATTTAATAGGTGATGCCATCCAACTATCTCATCCTTTGTTACCCTCTCCTCCTCTGCCTTCACTCTTTCCCAGCATCAGGGTCTTTTCTAATGAGTTGACTCTTCACATCAAGTAGCCAAAGTAATAGAGCTTCAGCATCAGTCTTTCCAATGAATATTCAGGACTGATTTCCTTTAGGATTGACTGGTTTGCTCTCCTTGCAGTTCAAGGGACTCTCAAGAGTCTTTTCCAGCACCGCAGTTCAAAAGAATCAATCCTTTGCCACTCCGCCTCCTTTATGGTCTAACTCTCACATCTGTACATGACTACTGGAAAGACCATAGCCTTGACTATATGGACTTTTGTCAGCAAAGTGATGTCTTTGCTTTTTAATACATTGTCTTTGTTACAACTTTCCTGCCAAGAAACAATCAGCTTCTGACTTCATGACTGCAATCACCATCCACAGTGATTTTAGAGCCCGAAAAGAGGAAATCTGTCACTGCTTTCGCCTGTTCCCCTATTTGCAATGAAGTGATGGGACCAGATGCCTTGATCTTAGTTTTTTTAATACTCAGGTTTAAACCAGATTTTTCACTCTGCTCTTCATCATATCAAGAAGCTCTTTAGTTTCTCTTCACTTTCTCCCATTAAAGTGGTATCTGCATATCTGAGGTTGCTGATATTTCTCTCAGCAATCTTTATTACAGGTTGTTTCTCATCCAGCCTGGCATTTCACATGATGACAATAAACAGCCTTACTCCTTTCTCAATTTTGAACCAGTCGGTTGCTCTATAAGATTCTAACTGTTCCTTCTTGATGCACATAGAGGTTTCTCAGGAGACAGACAAGAGGATCTGTCATTCCCACCTCTTTAAGAGTTTCCACAATTTGTTATGATTCACATGGTCAAAATTTTTAGCACAGTCAATGAAACAGAGGTAGATATTTTTCTGGAATTCTCTTGCTTACCCTATAATCCAGCGAATGCTGATGATTTGATCTCTGGTCTCTCTGCCTTTTCTAAACCCAACTTGTACATCTAGAAGTTCTCAGTTTACATATCGCTGAAGCCTTGCTTGAAGGATTTTGAGCATAACCTTAATAGCATGGGAGATAAGTGTGATTGTCCCATAGTTTGAACATTCTTTGGTACTGCCTTTCCTGGGAATTGGGATGAAGACTGACTTTTTCCAGTCCTGTGGCTACTGCTGGGTTTTCCAAATTTGCTGACATATTGAGTACAATGCTTTAATGGCATCATCTTTTAGGATTTTAAATAGCTCAGCTGGAATTGAATTTAGTGCTTCCTAAAGCCCACTTGACTTCACACTCTAGAATGTCTGGCTCTGGGTGAGTGACCCCGCCATCATGGTTATCTGGGTCATTAAGATCTTTTTTGTACTTCTGTGTATTCTTGCCATCTCTTCTTCATCTCTTCCACTTCTACCTCAATCTTTTTAAAATGCCTCTAAAAGTATGCTAAAATTTGTTTTCCAGGAAGAGCTCTGTGATACTAAAAATCAACTACAAAACTGAGACCCTCAACCTCAGCAGAGCATTTCCTAGAAAGACACAGTACTGGGGGCCATTATAAGGGACCCAAAGGACCACAGGTCAGTTTTTAAGGATCTCATCCACCATGAGCAGAGGGAAAGTGTGCCTGGAGCATCATCACTGATGAGGAATGTTTCATGAATGTTCCTTTGAGCTACATAGGGACTCCTGCCATCACGAACCTGAGAGCTCCCTCTTTACCACCTGGTGGTTCAGTGGCCTCTGCTATGGATTGAATGGTACCCCTAAATTCCTTACGTTGAAGCCCCCAATCAGTGTGGCTATATTTGGAGATGGGGCCTTTAAAGGGGTTGTTGGGGTTACAATGAGGGCATGACAGTAGAGCTCCAAACAATAGGACTTGAGGTCTTTTAAAAGGAGAAGAGAAGAGACACCAGGGATGCGCTCACAGTGAGAAGGCAGCCGTCTGCAGCTCGGGAGGAGGCCTCAGAGAACCACACTTGCCAGCACCTTGACCTTGGACTTTCAACCTCCAGAACTATAAGAAAATACTTTCCGGTGGTATTTTGTTATGGCAGCCCTAGTACCCTAATTCAGGGAGCATAAAGGAAAGAGAGCAATCCAGGATAAACCCAGGGGCCTTTGTATTCTAACTCCAGCCCTCTCCCTCTGCCAGCCCCCAAGCCATTATATAAATATAAATATATATATACACACACATAATTATAATGTATGTTATATATAATATACATTAATACAATAATATTATAATATATTACATATACATATTAATGTGAAAAGATGTCCCCTGGTGAAGACAAAGCTTGTTCTCAGTTATCAGTTGGGTGCTCTGTGTATCCTCTCTTCCTCTTTCTCTCTCTCTCAAATATATATAAATATGTATTATGTTAATATTAATGTATATTATATTATATACATATTAAAGTATATTAATAATATACATATTAATGCATAGTAATATATATAGAGAGAGCTAGCATAAAATCAGTCCACTCTCTTGGAGGAAAGATTCTGTCTGGAAGCTCATTTATGAGACAAGCTGAGACCTGAGACCTGGGACCCTTTGCTGTAATGGTTGCACCTGGACAGATGTCTCCTCCAGCAATAAAATACAAAGAAACTATTTAGGACTAAAAATAACTGCCTGCATGAGCAGCTGGGGCAAATTATGGATTTCTTATTGTTCACTCACTAAGCTGT
This sequence comes from Cephalophus harveyi, assembly GCA_006410635.1. Lineage (NCBI taxonomy): Eukaryota > Metazoa > Chordata > Mammalia > Artiodactyla > Bovidae > Cephalophus > Cephalophus harveyi. The sequence goes on along the minus strand of SJYT01003653.1, from coordinate 301,846 downwards.
GTCTGACTCTGCGACGCCACAAACTGTAGCATGCCAAGCTTCTCTGTCCTCCGCTATCTCTTGGAGTTTGCTCAAATTCATGCCCATTGAATTGGTGATGCTATCTAACTATCTGCACACAATACCACCAAAGACATGGGCAGACCACCTGTCATGCCTCTGGCCTGACCCATGGACACACCTCTACCCTCACCCCAGTTAAGGAACCTGCCTCCACCTCAGATAATGAGCAAGGAAACTTGTTACTTGGTTTGGCTTCCTCCTGCTGCAGCCGGGCCCCAATAAAGCCTTACCTAAATGTTTTGTCTGTTATCTGAGCAACTTCTATTGATTAAGTAGGCTAAGAACCCTGGCTGATAACAGTGATACACAATTTTATGTACACACACACTACAGGAAGAGTAGATACAGCTGAAAAATTAGAGTCACTCAGCATTTTGTATCTGAAAGAGACCTCAACAGAGAAATAGTCCCTTTGCAGAATGCCCACAAACAATGTACTTAATTTTCAAAAATGAAAGTTTATCATCATTTAGAAAGAAGCCAGGAAAAAAAAAATGGTCTTAAGGGCTTTAGAATGTTTTCCAAATGCACTGTGGTACCTTGACAAAAAAACATTTTTTGAAGCTATAAAACATGTAAGTGTCTATTGTTTCCTTTTTTTTCCCTCTTAACCTATCTTTTTACATCCCTCCCCACTATATTTACACCTGTCCTTCCTCACCTGTACTCACATGTAGAAATACACCTCATCTTCTCTCTCACACTTACATGGGATTGAACACACTTCCAGCTCTTCCACACTGCCAGGAGCGTCTCAGAAGACAAATACCAGCTTGATTTAACAAAGTGATAAATTAATTTAATGAAATGCTGATGCTCATTTGCTGTGAGTAATATCTTAAAAGGGGGAGGGACAAATGCTTATTTTGTTGTTGGGATGGAAAGAACTTTCTCCAGGCTTCTGTGTGGGTTGATGAGAGGAGATCTTGAGAAAGAATGGGCAGCCAAGAGCTTCACCTGGGTTGGAAACACTGGTTTCAAAGATCCTTTTGATTTGTCAGTAGAGGATTCACACTGAACCTGAGGAATTCATGTGTTTACAGACTTCTGTGATGAGAACCACCTTCAGCAAGGTATGGATCAGAGCAGAAGAATCCTTGAAAAGATCTGGGGCAGGATGGGAGGTGGTGAAGGGGGTGGAGAACACAGAGAGAAGGGTGGAGTGGAGAGAAAGGAGAAAGAACTGTTTTATGATAGAAATAAATTAGTAGACTATTCAAAAGAGAAAGAAGTACCACAATGGTTAATAAGTATTATGCACTTCTATCTCACTTGATTCCAAAAACACATTTAAAATGCTGGCTTAGAGCTCACCAAATCCTTCAATGCTCTGTCACCATGGGCTGAGCACTCCTGTCTGGGTGGATAAAGCGTGATTTAGGGCCACAGCAATGCCTCCCCGGCATTAAAACCAGGAAATGGTGGCATTCTGCATCACTGTCATGAGAATAATTCCTCCAAAAATCTGCTACCATAATGTGATCTCCAGTGGGGAGTTCTTGATCAATGTGAAGAGGGTAAAGGGGCAGCTTCCAGGAGAGCTGAGCCAGGAGGGAAAAGCTCCCTTAGTTACAGTCATTGGTCATATTTTAACTCACAAGTTGAAGGCTTTTGGTGTGTGAAGCTGATCAATGCTGGGTTCCTTACTAGGTCTAGAGAAAACAATTGAAAACATTTATAAACATTTTGTCTCTTAAAGCCATAAATAAAGCTTATGCTTCTGCCTGAGCTGACCAGGTCAAGTGAAATGTCAAGTGAAGTGGGCCTGTGTAGCCTATTGCACCCTCCCTGTAAAGACCCCATCATTTGGGGAAACTCTGAGGATCTTGAGCTCCATGGGAGTAAAAGGAAATGTGGCTATTCAAATCTCTTAGGTACAGTCATACTTGACTGACCTTCAAAGGTAACTTGAAATCAAAGAGGAAGCCACTCTCAATGGAAACTCTGGATTCTACTGCCATGTGCAAAATTATGTACTTCAACCCTCAACTAATTCAATACACTGAGAACTGAAAGATACCGTTTTTGCTATTATCAGATGTATCCAATAGGTAAGCCACATTAACTATTATTAAAGGGTAAATCTCAGTGTCATTACTACAACTTCAAATGAGGATAGTGCCCTGCTCTATACCATGTATGTCAGCATTTTAATTTTGAAAAGGTTTGCCATAAACCCACATCATAATTGCCATGGTTACTCTTTCAGTGAAGAAAGTGAGTGTAACAGAGTCCCTTACATTTTTTCTATTAAATGCCACAAAATGCAACCAAAAGAAAATTCTGTTTCTTTTATTGATTTTTTTCTCTTTGTTGTGGTGATAGTCATATTATCAATCAAGTGGTAAGATTTTCATGTATTATAATTAATACATGATATTGAATTAATTGGATGCATATGAACCCTTGTGATGTTTTCTTCTGTTTTGAAGATGTTATTAATGTATTTCTACCATATGGTTCTTTCATATGGTTGCTTTTTCTTCCCACTCTCCCCTTACCTCCTTCTTTCCCTGCTTCTCCCACCTGCTTTCACCACTATTTATTATTTTTCCTGTTTTTGTCCATGTCCTGTAATATTTGGCTATATTCTTGACATCATGTAATCAATGATAGCATTGTAGAGAGTCTGGATTATGTTATTTTCCTCTGAAGAGCATTGGATTTTTTTCTTCAAACAGATTACAAACAGATGCTGAGCTATGGGCTTTGTTGTTCAGAGGACATAGCCCTCAGTTTGGGGACATGGTTTTCACTCCTGCTAATGGACCTTTACGTCAAGGCTGTATATTGTCACCCTGCTTATTTAACTTATATGCAGAGTACATCATGAGAAACACTGGACTGGAAGAAGTATAAGCTGAAATCAAGATTGCCGGGAGAAATATCAATAACCTCAGATATGCAGATGACACCACCCTTATGGCAGAAAGTGAAGAGGAACTAAAAAGCCTCTTGAGGAAAGCAAAAGAGGAGAGTGAAAAAGTTGGCTTAAAGCTCAACATTCAGAAGACAAAGATCATGGCATCTGGTCCCATCACTTCATGAGAAATAGATGGGGAAACAGTGGAAACAGTGTCAGACTTTATATTTTTGGGCTCCAAAATCACTGCAGATGGTGACTGCAGCCATGAAATTAAAAGACGCTTACTCCTTGGAAGGAAAGTTATGACCAACCTAAATAGCATATTCAAAAGCAGAGACATTACTTTGCCAACAAAGGTCCGTCTAGTCAAGGCTATGGTTTTTCCTGTGGTCATGTATGGATGTGAGAGTTGGACTGTGAAGAAAGCTGAGTGCCGAAGAATTGATGCTTTTGAACTGTGGTGTTGGAGAAGACTCTTGAGAGTCTCTTGGACTGCAGGGAGATCCAACCAGTCCATTCTGAAGGAGATCAGCCGTGGGATTTCTTTGGAAGAAATGATGCTAAAGCTGAAACTCCAGTACTTTGGCCACCTCATGTGAAGAGTTGACTCATTGGAAAAGACTGATGCTGGGAGGGATTGGGGGCAGGAGGAGAAGGGGACGACAGAGGATGAGATGGCTGGATGGCATCACTGACTCAATGGACGTGAGTCTGAGTGAACTCAGGGAGTTGGTGATGGACAGGGAGGCCTGGCGTGCTGCAATTCATGGGGTCGCAAAGAGTCGGACACGACTCAGTGACTGAACTGAACTGAACTAAATGGATCTTTGCAGTTTTCACTGGAAGCCCCAGGTGCTCATGAAGTCCCTCTGGAGTGTTTGCTCAACTCCTCAGCCTCCCAGCAGCTGCTTTCTGCTAGATTTCTTAGGCCTTCACTTTGGATGTGCATGGTTCTGGAGTCTGCCAGTGACTGGAAGGGCATTGTTATGCAGACTCAGCACTCTCTCCTCTGTGAGTCTCTCCTCTCATTTTCTGGAGATGGAAGTCTGACCTTCTTGAGCACAGTGGGACTGACCCCCTGCTTGAACTGTGTCCCAAGCAGGCCACAGTGACTGGGAGGGGCCCACAGGGGAAATGCCAGTTCAATGTAGAGGTGACCTCATTTGCTTCCCTTCCTTCAAGGACTGTTGCCTGATCAATCCTGCTTTGGGTTGCTCTCCAGTGTATTCAAACTGGTTTTTTTGTTGTTGTTGTTATTTTCATATCTTGTCCAGCATTTATAATTGTTATCAGCAAGAGGGATAATCCAATACAAGCTATTCTTCCACTACCAGAATTGGAACTCCTACTTCTAATATTAAAGAACAGAATTCGAATTCAATCCTAATTGATGCTATACCCACAGCTTGATTGGTTAGCTAGTAGATTTTCTGTTTAATTCCTTGCATCACACATATGTAGTATCTTTCTGCTTTCTTAAAGCATCAGTACAATGTATTGGACACAGGATGTAAATAAGCAAGGCATTTTTGTTATTTTTTTAGATTTCAAATGTTCTGATTCACAGTGTCTTTTTCATTAAAATGGGTGCAAAAGCAAACCAAAAAAAAAAAAAAGATTCACTTTTTATTTAATTTTTTGGCTGCACTGTACAGCATGTGGGCTCTTAGTTCCCCCGACCAGGGATGAAACTCATGCCCCCTGCTATAAAGTGCATCAACTTAACCACTGGACCACCAGGGAACTCCCCTGATTTGCTTTCTTAGAGGGAAACATTCCTGGTTTCATATTTTCACTCTCAGAGAAGGAGTTTGTACAATTTTGTTTCTATATCTGAAAGATGGGTATGAGGGACAGGATGGTTAGAATTATATATATTAATAGATGTCACATTACTGAAAACTAATGATAAACTCAAAAAAATTATGGTTGTAATATACACATAGCATAAAATTTGTCATAAAATGGGGCCACTTTTAAGTGCTGTCCAGTGGTTGTGAGTACACTCACTTGTGTTGCCAGCATCCCCACCATCCACAGACGTGTTCTCACCTTGCACAACTGAAATTCCAGACTTATTATACCGTCATTCTTCCTCCCCAGCCCCTGGCAATTGCCATTCAACCTTCTGTCTATTAGATTCATGATTCCACGCACCCCACATGAATGGAATCTTATAGTATAGTATGTCCTTTTGTGACTGCCTTATTTCACTTAACACAATGTCTCCAATGCCATCCATTTTAGTGTGTATCAGAATTTTCTTCCTTTTTAAAGCTGAGCAATATTCCATTGTATAGATACACATTTTGTTCATCCATTCATCTGTCAATAGACACTGTTTGCTTCCACCTTTTGGTTAATATGAATAATGGCACTGTGAACATGTGTGTACAAATATCCCTTTGGGTTCCTGTTTTTAGCTCTTTAGGGTATAAATCCAAACATGAAATTGCTCAACCATGTGGTAATTCAATTTTTAAATTTTTGAGGAACTGCTATATTGCTGTTTTACATAGTGTCTGTACCATTTCATATTCCCACCAACAGGGCACAAGGATTACAATTTCTCCACATCTTATCACAAACACAAGTTTCTTCCTGTCCTATTGCTACTTATAGTAACCATCCTTTTTTTTCTTAAATTTTATTGAAGTGTAGTTTATTTACAATGTTGTAATAATTTCTTCTGTACAGTAACGTGTAAAGTGTAAAGTGTGCAGTCACTGTAAAGTGACTCAGTTACATTACATATATATCTATGCACTTTTTCATATTCTTTTCCATTATGGTTTATTATAGGATACTGAATATAGTTCCCTGTGCTATACAGTAGAACTCCGCTGTTTATCCATTCTATATATAATAGTGTGTGTCTGCTAATCCCAAACTCCCAATCCTTCCCCTGGCAACCGCAGTTTACTCTCTATATCTGTGAGTCTGTTTTTGTTTTGTAAATATGCTGACTTGTATCATACTTCAGATTCCACATAGAAGTGATGTCTTGACAGTAGCCACCCTAATGGGTATGAGGTGATATCTCATTGTGGTTTTAATTTGCATTCCTAAAATGGCAGACATCTTGCTGAATTGCATAAAATTTTATGCTTAACAACATGCTTTAATTACAAATCAATGTCTAGGCTATTAATGTGCACATACTATTTAGGAGAATACTTTGTATTATATAAAACCTAACGGCAGCTAACATTTTTCGATGACCTGTGCCACACGCTGCGTGGTGTTTAGTGTGTGATATCTGACTTTCTGTTTGCTTTACTGTGGAGATAGATTCTATCATTTCATTCATTTTACACATGAGGAAACGGAGGTGTAGAAATTCAGGTTCTTTTCCAGGATCTCATGGGCTGAAAAGTCAAAACGAAGCAGTTCAACTTCAGGATTCAAATGCTTGAGCCTAAAAAGAATGGTAACAGGATTGTGAGAGAAACCTTGGCATCTATTCATTGCAAAGCTAACTTTTGGGGGGAAAAATTTTTTATTTTTTTTTGGTTTGTTTTCAGGAACCTGCATCCTGCAGACTTAGTCAGGTCCCAGAACTCTTGGGTAGGGGGTAAGGATTTTAGCAAAGGACACCTGCCGTGTTTCCTGGGTGGTGGAGGGCATGACAGTGGCACGTGAAAGGCCAGATCACCAGTCTCTGCTCCCTGCCCTATACCCCAGCCCCTGCTGCCTCCTCGTCAGGAGAGTTCAAGGATGAAGGACCCTCAGAGATTCCGGACTCTCCACTTTCATCCCCCTGGCCCTCTGGGTATGCCCTTTTGAGGTGAATCTTAGAAATTCCACATGATAAATGTTCCTTTCTGGGCCTCATTTTGCATGCCAGGAAAGAGTTACACTTTAAAAAAAAAAAAAATTTTAATTGTGTGGGTCTGTGGCCTAATCCACCCGCTCACCTTCCCTGTCTGACTCTTTCTATTCTGTGTATTCACATTCTATTTGGCTATTTTGTTTGGTCTTTTAAAGTGCTATGAAAAAGCCTCCCAGTTCATCCAAGATCACACCAGTTCTATCCTTGAAGAGTAACCCTGGGGTCTGCAGGGCTGGAAATAGCTTGGTTGGATGTAGAGATTAGAAACGTAGACTGTGACATGAAAGGATGAATTGAACATGTGTTGGCAAATGCAGTGAATAAGCCATGTGACCTCACTAGGCTCTGTACCTCTGGAGGGGGGTGGGGATGTGAAGCTCTTTCTTCAGCACACACATCCCTTACCCAAGGATACAGGAAGGAAAACGGAGACTGCGTGGAGCTTTGAACCCCTGGACAAGAAGACTTCTTGACCTTGTTTTGAAAATTAGTATCATTTTCTCTTTAAATTTTTTTTTTATTGGGGTCCAGCTGTTTTACAGTGTTGTATCAGGTATGCATGTGCTTGTCATCTGTGGTGTCCTCTTTTGTGACCCCCTGAACTGCAGCCCACTAGGCTCCTCTGTCCGTGGGATTTCCCAGGCAAGAACACTGGAGTGGGCTGCCACCGTCCCCCAGGAGATCTTCCTCTTCCATCTCCTGCATTGGTAGGCAGATCCTTTTATCACTGTGTCACCTGGGACAGCAAAGTTTTATATATATAAGTGTATCTGTTCTTTTTCAAATTCTTTTCTCATTTAGGTTATTCCAGAATATTGAATTTTTCCTGTGCTATACAGTGGGTTTTGTTGGCTATATCTATTTTATATGTGTGTGCTAGTTGCTCAGTCATTTACGACTCTTTGTGACCCCCATGGACTGTACCCGCCAGGCTCGCTCTGCTCATGGGATTCTCCAGGCAAGAATACTGGAGTGGGTTGCCATTTCCTTTTCCAGGGGATCTTCCCAACCCAGGGATCAAACACGGGTGTTCTGCATTGCAAGTGGATTCTTTACTGTCTGAGTCACCAGGGAAGCCCACTTTATACATAATAGTGTGTATATGTTAATCACAAACTCCTAATTTTCTCCTCCTCCTTCCCCCTTTGGTAACTATAAGTTTATTTTCTATGTCTGTTTTGTAAATAAATTCATTTGTATCTTTTTTTTTTTTTCTATATTCCACATGTAAGTGATATCATATGATATTTGTCTCTCTCTGTCTGGCTTACTTCACTTAGTATGGCAGCCTATTCATGTTCCTGCAAATGGCATTATTTCATTCTTTTTGGCTGAGTAATAAGCCATGGTCCAAGAGGATACACGCACCCCAAAATTCACCGCACAGCTGTCTACAATAGCCAACACACAGAAGCAACCGAAACGTCCACTGACAGATGAACAGATAAAAATCAGTATCATTTTCAGCAACGTTCCCACCTTTGTCAATGTTGCTTCTTTCGTCTTAAGCACTCAAAACAGGAATTTTAAGTTTCTTAAAAGTTTTCTCCTGTGTGTGGCAGTGGGAGAGGTGGCTTGATTTTTTTTTCTTTCATTACTCATATCCTGTTGGACATCAAGTGCTACTGATTTTTATCCCCTTGAATTGTTTTTGTTCTTCCCTCCTGTCTTGGCCCCAAGCCTCCCAGCCTGGGTGACCCCCACTTCTCTCTCACCCTTGATTCCTGTTCTCCTTCCAGAACAGATCTTCTTTCCAGATGGTTGTCTCATCACAGATCCTTTCTTCCACTCATTTCCTTCCTTCCTTTTTTCTTTTTATGAGCATTGACTGAGCCCCTCAAATAACAAATACAGTATCTAAAACATTTTTGTCCCACGTAACTGCACACTCCCTTGCTCGTTCCAAATGATTTCTCAGGGTCTCCTAGTACTGAAGCCTCAGCTAGTTAGGCGTGTTTCCTCAATGTCCATGCATCGCTCCAGTCCATCCTGTCCTCCCCGATACTCAGGAGGAGCCGAAGACTCTTCTCTGGATGCCTCAGCTTCTGTCCATTTTTCATTCATCTGAACATCTGTAGCCACACAGAACTTAGCTCCTAAACAGCCTCTTAGTCTTTGCTCCCCTTGTTAATCTTAAATCTTTGCTAACCTTGTCAGGAGTCACTTATTTCCCAAATATACTTCCATAAAGAAATTTTCACTATTTATTTTATTCTAAATATTCACCAGTACTGGCACAGTTATAGATGCCCTTCAGTAAATGCATGTTGTAGAATGTACATCACCAAGAGTGAACCTAATGTAAACTGTGGATTTGGGTGATGATGACCTGTCAGGGTTGGGTTATCCTTTATGACAAATGCACCACTCTGGTGCAGGATGTCAAGAGTAGGGGGGGCTATGCATGTGGGGGAACGAGGGGTGTGTGGGACCTCTGTACATTCCACTCGAGTTTGCTGTGAACCTAATGTTTTCTAAAATATATTTTTAAAGTAATAAATACATAAATGCACGTTGACTAATTTTGATGGCCCAGTTTATCTATAATTTGTATGTATATTGGAATATAGTTGCTTTACAATGTTGTGTTAGTTTCTACTGCACAACAAAGTGAATCAGCTATACATATACATTTATCCTTTTTTTAAATTTCCATTCCATTTAGTCACAACAGAGCATTGAGTGGAGTACCACACGGTATAAAGTGTACGTGCATGCTCAGTGGTGTCCAGCTCTTGGCGACTCCTGTGGACTGTAGCCCTCCAGGCTCCTCTGCCCATGCCAGGCAAGAATACTGGAGTGGGCTTCTATTTTCTCCTTCAGCAGATCTTCCCAATGCGGGGACTGAACTCACATCTCCTGTGTCTCCTGCACTGTCAGGCAGATTCTTTACCCCTGAGCCATGTGTGCTATACAATAGGCTTTCATTAGGTATCCATTTTATATATAGTAGTGTGTGTCGGAGAAGGCAATGGCACCCCACTCCAGTACTCTTGCCTGGAAAATCCCATGGACGGAGGAGCCTGGTGGGCTGCAGTCCATGGGGTCTCTAAGAATCAGATACAACTGAGCGACTTCACTTTCACTTTTCACTTTCATGCACTGGAGAAGGAAATGGCAACCCACTCCAGTGTTCTTGCCTGGAGAATCCCAGGGACGGCGGAGCCTGGTGGGCTGCCGTCTATGGGATCGCACAGAGTCGGACACGACTGAAGCGACTTAGCAGCAGCAGCAGCAGCCAAAATCACTGCAGATGGTGATTGCAGCCATGAAATTAAAAGATGCTTACTCCTTGGAAGAAAAGCTATCACCAACCTAGATAGCATATTGAAAAGCAGAGACATTACTTTGCCAACAAAGGTCCGTCTAGTCAAGGCTATGATTTTTCCTGTGGTCATGTATGGATGTGAGAGTTGGACTGTGAAGAAGGCTGAGCGCCGAAGAATTGATGCTTTTGAATGTAGTGTTGGAGAAGACTCTTGAGAGTCCCTTGGACTGCAAGGAGATCCAACCAGTCCATTCTGAAGATCAACCCTGGGTGTTCATTGGAAGGAATGATGCTGAAGCTGAAACTCCAATACTTTGGCCACCTCATGAGAAGAGTTGACTCATTGGAAAAGACTCTGATGCTGGGAGGGATTGGGGGCAGGAGGAGAAGGGGACGACCGAGGATGAGATGGCTGGATGGCATCACTGACTTGATGGACGTGAGTTTGAGTGAACTCCGGGAGTTGATGATCGACAGGGAGGCCTGGTGTGCTGCGATTCATGGGGTCGCAAAGAGTCGGACACGACTCAGCGACTGAACTGAACTGAAGATGTTCATTTACTAAAACCTCTACAGTATCCCAGGCACTGTTCTAGGTGCTGAAGAGATAGGTAACCAAGAGAGAATGCACAAAGAACAGGAATGACTCTCCATCTGTGTCTCAGGAAGAACAGCTCACAGAGCCCAGCAGCAGGGAACGGTTCTGGGGCCGGAGACTCACCAGCCAAAGGCAATGACACCCTGGCATTTGGTTGCTCCCCAAGAGACAAGTGTCTGCTGCACTTGGCTTTGACCGCCCCTGCCATCAACGCATCACCTTCCTGACCCTGTAACCCTCTTACTCACGGTTTCTGCACTCTTATCACTTCTCTCGTCTCACAGCTTCTGCATCTTGACTAGATACAGCATTTGCTCTTTTTTGCCTTCACGTAGAAATTCCCCAAAGAGAAAGTGATGAGTTCAAGTCAATTTACTTTCCTTACCAGTCACAGTGTCCTTCTAGGAACTTCTTCTAGATGGTTGGCAAGCCAGGCAATTTTGGGGTCAGGCATCTCACATCTTCGATCCAGATGTGATCAAAGCTGATTGATAAGATACTCACTTATGATCCTGAGGTCATGATGTTTTCCCCTCTCAGGTCTGAGAAACGGGAGACATTCAGCCAAAAGAAGACTATAATTGGAGGGCACTTTGGTTCACTTTGGTGATATCTGTAAATATCTGGCATCGAGAAAAGTGCCTGAACCATAGGAAATGCACACAAGTAAAATTAGCTCATTAAACTACTTCTGATAGGTTTGTACATATTTCACCTTCATGTTACATGTGACACTGACTTGATCAATTTTCAAATATTTATTATTTTTTATTATTCATTTTGGCTGTGATGGGTCTTTGTCGCAGCTCGAGGGCTTCTCTAGTGGCAAGCGCCAACTCTAGAGCTTGTGGGCTTAGTTGCAGCAGGAGAATCTTAGTTCCCCAACCAGGGATCGAACTGGGGCCCCCTACAATTGGGAGCAAGCAGTCTTATCCACTGGACCACCAGGTAAGTCCACCTAAATCAATTTTATAATTTTACTTGAAAAAAGGTTTCCAATCTATATAAATTAAGGAAAGTTTCAAATACTGGGATATGCCTTTACTGCATTAGTTCCCATCAGACCACACCACATGTCAACTATGGTCAGAGTTAAAACTAAAAGTTCCTAAATTGAATTAAACTAGCTACAGAAAAAGCAAATGAAACTAGCTTTGACTTTTGCAGTGTTGAATACCCCACATGGAAATTACTTCACTAGCTTCTCTCTTCTGTAAAAATTGGTCATTTGATTCTAAATTTACTTCAGATTTTTAAAAAATTTACTTCAGATATTATATTCTATGCTTACTTTTTCCCATAATGAAAAGTATTATGATCTTATTGAGTGCCTGTAAAGCAAAGCCTTTTCTAAGATTTTTTAGCCTTTCATGCAGTATTTCGATAGCTTCTATAAACGTTCCTGTTATGGAGCCATGGCATTGTAAAATCTATGGGCAGAAAACATCATTTCAAAAACAAGCAGGAATTTACTGTGCTTGCTTTGTCCTTGGCTAAAATGTGAATGTTGAAAAAACTGCAATTCACAAATTGTTATTTTGTTCCAATCAGTGTTTTTTCTGTCAGCTGGGCAAACCCTTATTCACTGTAAGATCTTTCTGGAGGGCCCTGCCCCCCTGGCTGCAGTAAGCCCTACTCATTTCCATTCCATTACTGCCCACTTCAACCTCGGCTGCCTGACATTCTTTGTGAATATTTGCAAGATCATTCGCCTCTCCAATCAACAACTTGACCCTTCCAAGTGCACTTGCTTTATTCTCTGAGTAAGCTATTTTTCAAGGAGAACAGCATCGGGGAATCAAGGACAGAGCTCCTCTTTTTCTTTGGCAAGAATGGAAGTGTGGTAATTCCTTGAAAATCCATAAGCACATAGAGCTACCAGATGTGCTGATACATGCTTGTTTAGCAGCTTGCATCTTTCAAGACCAGTTTGAGAGATTACCAGTGATTTGGAGATCAAATATATTATAGATGAGCATAAACTCTACACCTCCCAGGAGGAGGAAAGGGTTAAAGCTGAGGGAACTATTTGGAGGGCTTTGACCTGCAGGTATGAACACAGAACAAGTATGTTTAGTCTTTTTGATTAGGGAGGAGAGCTTTCGGCAATATCCCTAAAACATGGCAAAGTTCTGTTATTAATATGACACCAAGGAAGCTAGGTCACAGCCACTGATCACATACTTCTTACAGCCCTGGAGTGGAGTGAGTGGAGTCTTAACTACTTAAAGGTAACCTAAAACATAAACACATAAGAACAGGTATCATGGCGGTCATTTTATTTTCAGCAGAATACAAAAAGTGATTAAGAGGTTATTCTTCAAAACATCAGTTCCTTAATATTTTTCTGAACACGTTAGAGAAAAGCAAGCTTTTTGAATGACAGAAATTGACAGCATGGGTTGCTGTTGTGATAGGGTGTCCCTGAGCGAAGGGTTTTTACAGTGAACAGCTGATGGTGGCGAGCACACGAGAACACAGGTGTGCACACAGGGCACCTGCATTCTGAACAGGTATAGCTGAAGCTACAGAAATGGTCTTAATTCTCCAAATTGCTGTGGTGGCCAGATTTTCAAACTTTACTCACCAAGACTGCACAAATGCCTCCGTCAGACTTTTAAGTTTTGGCCATCTTCCCTTTAGCATCAGGCCTGAAGTCCTGCCATCTTTCTAGACGCCTTCACGTTGCCTCGCATTTTGCTTAACTGACTCTCACCTTTTTAAATATAAATGTCCTTCTCATAGACTTTAAGTATTATTCAGACCTACCTTACATGAGGACGCACAGACAGAACAAAGATATTAGATATACTCTTTGTTGTTATTGTTGTTTAATTTCCAAGTCGTGTCCGACTCTCTAGTGATCCCACTGACTGTAGCTCTCCAGGCTCCTCTGCCCATGGGATTTCCCAAGCAAGAATACTAGAGTGCGTTGCCATTTCCTTCCCCAGGGGATCTCTCTGACCCAGGAATCAAACCATGTCTCCTGCATTGGCAGGCAGATTCTTTACCACTGACCCACCAAGGAAGCCCTGATGTACTCATTAGAACTTCCAAATTACTCGTTAGGTTGTACTAACTTACTGGCCATTATCGTGAATGCCAGTTTAAATTCTCCGAGGTCCTATTTCTTAGTACATATATTGGGAATCAAAATATTATGTCCTGCAAAGATTTTTACTGGAAAAGAACTGGGAAGAGATAAATGCTATGTAGATATACAATGATACCATTTTTCACTGAATTTCATTAAACACTGAATTCGGGACACATGAATGATCTTATTTTCTACTAACATGAATGATATTAATTTCTTCTCTCTTAGGCAATGTCATCTGTACCTCCTCAGTGCCCTGAGGACTTGCTCCTGCAGAGACCCAAGGGCTTTCTCACGCTTCAGTTAGAAAAAGCATGCACAAGTCATTAAGAATACAGACAAGGTGTTATATTTATTTATTTTCCAGCTTGTACAAACTGGATGTAGAAGCATAAACATAGTACATTTCTACCATTTTCAACAAAAATATAACCAATATGTACAATTATTGTATTAAAAATACAAAAGGGATACAGACTCCACCAATGTCTTTCTAAAAGACATACAGGTACAAGTAGTATCAAAAGTATGAGGAAATCACCAGTTAATTGTACATTCTGCACTTGACATCACAGAGCGAACTGAGGTTACAGTCCTATGTTCTACGGTGACTTAATGCTTAGATAACATTTGTGCAACTTGTGTAGAGCGAGAGTTCTGTCTTTCTATATGCACATGAGGTCCATAGCCTAGAGAAGAAAACTGGCAAATAATGCATCTTACATGTAAAATTACAAATGCATCATTGACAATGTAATATATAAGCAAGTAGACAAATGCCATGATACAGGAGAGAATCATTAAATAAAGCACTGACATTGCTTTGATACAGTGAAAAAACACTGCAATTCGACTTTTAAAATTGGAAGCTATTTACGTTTATCTACTGATCAATATGATCAGCTGAATTTAATGGAAAAAAAATCCAAGACCAGCAGTTCCTCACATCTGAGTACTACTCGGATTGGCAGCCTTCACTTTTCCGGAGTCTGTGCAAAAATAACACAAAAATAGAGTGGAGGGTTCAGTCCTTCTGGGGTTAATAGCAGCTGTGAGCAGGTGGTTGCTACACTCAGGCCTTCTCCATCTCAGCGTCCGTAAAGCCACTTACGGGCCAGTCTTTGGCCGCCAACCTGCCTTGCAAAGGCTGGCGGATCGCACCGGGTTTTGGACCATTTTGATCTTTTTCATGTTAAAGGCTCGTGTGTTCCCTCGTGCCGATCGATCAATCGATACAGGGAGGCTGTCTTGAAAGAGCAGTGTGAACGGCTGGCGTTAGTGCCAACACCCCAAGCTGCTTTCACTGCAATGCTATCCAGTTATAAACATTTCTCTTTAAAAAAAAAAAGAAGCCCTAAAGCTAAATGAACAGAAATCAAAGAAACATAATTTAAAAAACAGGGGGTCTGCCGTCTGTCTCGATGGAGCAGGGCACGCCCAAGGGTGACGCTGCCCTGAGCTCCATAAGGCTCAGACACAGGACGCTAGAGTCCCAGTCCCTCCCCGGCCATGTGCAAACAGTTTGTACAGTAGGGCCCCAGCCCCTGAGGAAGGAGGGGCGGGAGCCCGGGATCTAGGTAATTGGCTAACATCTCATGCTTCCAGGATAGGGCACTTCTGGGGGCGGCCAGGACGCAGGAAGAGGGGCTGTGCCCCGCCTCCTCTCTTCCTGGTGTGGCCACACCCTGTCCGGCATATTTGGTTTTTGAGAAACCCAGGCTGGCAACCCTACTTAAAGGTTCAAAATAATACTGTAATCATTAAATGGATATAACATTTACTCTCTGAACACAATCTTTAAACTCATTAAAAAGGAAAAAAAAAAAAAAAAGAGGACATTGTAAACAAGCGGACGAGCACTGTACTCAAAGGATTTCGTTTTTGTTTTCCTTGGTGGGTTAAAGGCCCCAAGTAGTTCCGTGGCTGACTTTTCTCACGATTCCAATGAAACCAAGTGCTAGGACTGGATTGAAATCTAAAACGGAGATTTTTAAAAAATCCTTCCCGGCGTGGATAAGTGCAGCCAGGGTGAATCATCGGTGGCGATGACCTTGGAATCTGGAATGATGCTGTGTTACGTGGCAGGCAGCGACGGGGAGCTCGGAGACGGCTGCGCTGTGCATTCAAGCAACGAAGTCGGAAAAGTGCCAGGGCGGTTTCTTCACAGTATTTCACATGCAAAGGGGACAGGAAGAGGGGTCAGGAGCCCCATGCTGCTTTTAAGGCAGGAAAGGAGGCAAACTGGTCCACCATCCTCAGAGTGTGAGTTCCAAGGCTCCGACGCTGGGGGGCGTCTTCTTGTGCTCTCCTTTGGGCGGTTGACTCGGGTCCAGAGAAGCCCGCGCCTCAAACAGCAGACACTTGTTCATCTTCTGCTAAAACAACCATGAAAGAAAGAAATCAATGAGTAAGCAAGTCATTTTCTTCTGCTTAGAGAGAATACATTCACTGATATAAAATAAAAACACCATAGTCATTTTCTAAGTCTAGGTCACTGTACTGTAGCTATTTTGTAAGTCTAGTCACTTACAATACTCATCTTTTTTTCTCCCTAATGATTCACAATGAAAAGTTTAAAATAAAGTATATTGTATATTTACTGATTGGAAATTCACTGAAAGTGAAGTAGCTCAGTCGTGTCCGACTCTTTGCGACCCCGTGGACTGTAGCCCACCAGGCTCCCCCGTCCATGGGATTCTCCAGGCAAGAGTACTGGAGTGGATTGCCATTTCCTCCTCCAGGGGATCTTCCCGACCCACGGATTGACCCCAGGTCTCCCGCACTGCAGGCAGACACTGTAAAGCAGCATGTGACCTTTCATAGCATACACTCACACATAAAGTCTAGAAGGATGTATAACAAAATGCTAATGGTGGTTGTCTGTAAATGGCAGGATTATAAGTAATTTTCATTAATTGTTTTGCTTTCTTCTGTAACAACTTTTTGCAGAATAACGTTAAAGCAGAAAGCGGAGGGGTGGCACAGTCTCTCCCTCTGCATTCTCACCCCAAAAGGGCCCGCTGGGTTCATACAGAGAAGGCAAAAAAAAAGCTCTAGAGAAGTGGGTTTTTC
Source organism: Cephalophus harveyi (assembly GCA_006410635.1). NCBI lineage: Eukaryota > Metazoa > Chordata > Mammalia > Artiodactyla > Bovidae > Cephalophus > Cephalophus harveyi. Next base: position 285,050 of record SJYT01003653.1, on the reverse strand, counting down.
TTCACTAGACTTTCATTTGGAACTTGTTACAAGTTTACACATTTTCCCAGAAAACTGAGGATTAGGGAAGGAAAAGGAGCCATGCATACATGTTATTACAGGGGACCCCACTGCAATCTTTAGTTATTCCTCAAGTCACTTAGGAAGAAGCAAAAAGCCCAACTGCGCACACTAGGTTAGGGACATGGGGTGTGGAGCCCTGAGTGGGCAGCGTCCGGAGGGAGAGCAGACCAGCCAGGATCGGGGATGCTGGAGGTGGGACGCAGAGGCAGGGCCGGAGGGTTGGGGTGGGGGGAGGCGCATGTACCGTCCTCCTCGGCGGTGAGGCCCGGGGGTGCACAGGGGCCGGCGCGTGGGTCACCATCACCAGGCCGGTGCCACTGCGGCCTGGGGGCAGGCCTGGCGCTGCCTGGGGTGGAGGGTTCGGCCGGCCGGGCCAGCATCCTGGACCGCTGCAGCGCCACAGTGTAGTCCGGCGGTTTCCGGGCCGGGTGCGGGTGGGCCTCGGGGAAGTCGGTGATGGGGATGCCCACGTAGCCTGGTGGAGTGGGCGGCGGCTCCCGGTAGCGGCCCTCCTTCCTGGCTGCTGGGAGAGAAAAGGCGCTGCAGTCAGCATCTAGGGAAGCGCATCCAGGGCCACGCGCACTCATCCGGGAGGATGAGGACCACGATCAACAGTGCGCGTGCTACGTAGCAGCACGTAGGCCTGCGGAACGGGATGCGGGGGTGGTGCAGTGGAAGGCAGGACGTCTACCAAACTGGCTATTCACCAGTCATCTCTGGTGGCACAAGTGACTAAGCAATCTAAAGTACCTGTAACTCTAACCGGGTGACTGCAGAGCGTCTCTGCTGGTCACAAAGTAACCAACGCCCAACCCTGGGGTTTACTGGAAACACCAGGCAAAGGAACCAGCAAGGCACCCAGGCCCAGGCCAGCAACCCGGGAGAGGGGCTGGCCAGGCGGGCTGTCACCCTGTGCTGGGCACCACCCTCACCAGGCAGAGGATCCATTCCATGTTGCTTTCAAGCCTTGGGTCTCACTTCGGAAAACAGGGAGTCAAAATAAAGTTGGAAAAGTGTACCCAAAATGATGCAAATTTCAAAACTTAAGACTGTATGTATGTAAGGTATGTATTTTTTCTTAAAATCCTTTTATAGTAACTTCATGATGTAAAACATGAATCTGTAAAGGCAGGTGAAGGCCAAGTTTTCTTATCTTGAACTTTCTACACTCAAATGTTATGAACTTAGATCATTCTTTCTTTTGCAGTAAAAATATTGTGTATGTTTTGTGTAAGTTTGTTAAAACAAAGTGCTTTTTTATTTGTAATTGTCATGATATGGAAGCATTCCAAGTGTCTATCAACAGATGAATGGATAAAGATGTTATATACACACACACACACACACACACACAGGGATATTAGTCAATAAAAAGAATGAAATAATGCCATTTGCAGCTACATGGATAGACCCAGAGGTTATCATACTAAGTGAAGTAAGCCAGATAAAGACAAATATGATATCATTTATATGTGGAATCTAAAAAATAATACAAGTGAATCTATATACAAAATAGAAATAGACTCACAGACATAGAAAACAAATTCATGGTTACCAAAGGGGAAAATGGAGAGGAGGGATAAATTAGGAGTTTGGGATTAACATATACATGTGTATAGCACAGGGAACTATATTCAATGTCTTGTAATAGCCTATAACAGAAAATAATACATATATGAATCACTTTGCTGTACACTTGAAACTAACACAGTATTATAAATCAACTATACTTCAGTTTTTAAAAAGTGCTTTAAAAATTGCAACCTAAGAATAGGTATTGTTTTTTCCTTATACATCTTGAAAAGACAAATTATATTCCAGATTTCTCACTCTGTATCCTATAATGCATCCCTACACTTTAATCATGCAGATGTTGAGTGTGCCATAAAGAATATATTCTGCTAGGGTTAAGGGAAAATAAGAGACCTTACAACAAAAACAGCAGCAGCAAACTGATAGTGACTTTCATGTACTTAGGAATTATCTAGGCACTAGTGTTCAAAGGGTTTTGCAGATATTTCCTTTAAAAGTCACAGCAACTGCACGGATAGAAATTATCAAACTCATATTACAGATGAGGAAACAGACACCATTTAGTGACTCACCCAGGGTCACAAAACTAGGACAGTGGCAAAGCACCGATTCAGCACGACCCCAGCCAGCCTGACTCCCAGTCTCTTACTGATGACGTTACCTCTTAGTACCCTCCCCACCATGTTCTATCCTGTGCAGAGGGAATTTGTGTAGCACAGAAAACAGCTTACCTACATAAAAAACATCAATAGGAGATTTTTAAATATGCAATGTGTAAAGTTCTAAATACAATTCAAGGGAACAAAATAGAATCATAGAACATTTAAAACCGGTTCCAATTAAACAAAAAAACTTCCTCCTCTAGAGAGAATGGCCACCCTTTCTGGTAACTTTCAGCCTAGATCAATACTAGAGCAGAGAATACCCATAATGACAACCTACTGATCCTGACAGCTACAACACATGGAAGGATTCCTGTGCTGCAGAGTATTTATAAGCACTAGAGCGCAGAACCTGGGCTCCTGTAACCATCATTCACTTCAAAATGCTGAGTGCACTGCTAACTCGGAAGCCCTACGGGGCAATGGGTGGGACAGAACGAGGAGAAGACCCACAGACATGTACTTTTACTTTTGAAGTAAGTCAGGGTGCAGCCATGACCCACACACGACAGAGCCCGGCGGTCAGCTTACCCATGAGCCCCTTGGCGGCACCGGGTGTCACGGCTATGTGGGCAGCCACGGCGGCAGGTTTGGCTTCCTCTGCGGTCACGGCCGTCATGCTGCTGCTGTCAGCATCAAGGGAAACGTCCTTACCCCCCCTTCTCTTGATCGTGCCCGTGTCCCCTTCCGAGTCCTCTCCCCAGTACCCCGTGGACGAGGCCCAGCTGGCCCGGGACTGGGCCTGATCGAGACTCTCTCGGCTCTGACTCTGCCTGCTGTACTTTGCACTGTGGTCGGGAAACATGATTTGGTCCATGTGGCTGCTCGAGGCCCACAGCCCTGCAGCATCCCCTGGGTAATCAAAGTGAGTGTGCCCAAAGGGGAGCGTCTCCCAGCTCCTCTGGTGCTGGATGGTCTGGATGTTATCATGGGAGCCGCTCGAGCACGACGTCCAGCTCCCCCGGCCACTGTCAGCAGCGTCCAGGGAGGCTCGGTCCCCCTGGTCCTGGGAAAGCTCCTCTGTGCTGGGGGAAGAAATCACGGTGGCTGCAGCATACAGGCCCCTGCTCTCAGACAGAGGCACACAGGACCTAGGCAGCCCACAGGAAAGAAAAAGGACGAAAGAAGACGGGAAGGGGAGGGGAAGAAAAGAGCAAGATTAATCAATCTACAATAAAACCCCCTTTTCCCTCAAAAGTTGGCTTCCTTTCCCCCCAGGAAGAGGATGAAGGCTCCAATGACAGCAGCCACTCTGGCCTGTTCCGTTTCCTCCCCCTGGCCCTTGCAATGTCAGTACAACATCGACACAGGGGGTAAAAGAGCAACCAGTTGCTTACAATAAAGGAAGCTTCCCCTTACAGGGCTCATCACAGTCAGATTATTTTGGGAGGGCAGCTCATACAAAAGGACTGAGACACATGCCAGAGTTGCCCCCTGCCCTCAGCACAGAGGAACGGGTCCGGTGAGGACCAGCCCTAACTCGAAAGCATTCTGCATGGCAGAGACAGCACATGCTTTCAGGAAATGCTGTGCGTCAGAACTGGGATGGGAGAGCACCCACCACCTGGGCATCACGCACAGTAAACAGCACACACGTGGAGGAGAGGAGCCCGTACCCCAGGCTGTACTGGTCAGGCTCCACCGCCGGCCGCCTCTCCAGCCGGCCCGAGGCCAGGCTGGTCTCCACGATGCTGACCGACGGCCTCTGGCGCCGCTCGTCAGGCAGCGAGACGGGCAATGAATCGAAGGAGGAGTTGCTGACGATGCTGGATCTCGAGGAGATTTCGCTGTGGCCGGAATCTGAGAAGTTATCCACGGTGCCACTCGGAGCCAAAGTGTAGCCTGCGTAGGGACACACCAGTCCTTAGACGCTGTGGGTTCATAGCGTCCACAATGCAGGCTACAGAAGCCACCACAGAGGTGGGGACCAAACACCCTACTCGTGGACTGAGATAGCGCAAAGTTTTACTCAAATGAACTTCAGTGTGGTTAATGAAAGTTTAGGGAGGAAAAAAGAAAACGCCATTATATGAGCCAGGAACTAATGCAGAGATTATGGCATGACTCGACTCATCTTAGTTCTCTTAAATATAAATTATACTGCACCCGTCTATACAAATGAAACTGTGAAGAATGACTAGGATCATATTTAAAAGTATGTCGTTTTTTTTCTCAACCTGAAAAGTGAGTAATTTTGCCTTCAATGGAGTTATTATTTTTTAGAACTTTATGGCAGAGAATAACTCCATTAGGAAGATCCACATTGTAAGTGGACATATAGGAATAATAAATAAGACCTGAAGAAGGTATCTTTGGGTTTTTGCCATTTGATTTTTCAACATTAATAATACATTGGATAGATCACATAAAAGCCAATTGTTTTGAAGAATACAATGTACAAAATCTCCACTTTCTCCCTGAACCATCACTATGTCCAAACAAATGTCCATTTTCTGGTATGAAGGACCCTTAACTCTCCTTTGTTGCTAAAAACAATTCTGAAAGTCACAAAGGAAGAGAGGCTTGTCTTGACATTTTTAACAACAACAAAAAATCCAAATCTTCCTTCTCAGTACTTGTTTCTTTTTTAACATTACTAAGAATCTAATGCTACTTAAAATACTGATTTTACATGATTATACGTGTACAGTGCAAAATTTTCAATGCCACCTACCCAATTAAAAAAAAAATGAAATCTAGAACACCTAAATGTTGCTCATTACTCTCTAAAAGAGTATTTTCTCATCATTTCAGTAAATTATGAATTCCTGATTTATTTTTTAAAGGTTGCACAGGTCTTGATATGATTTAATGTGTTCATCTATGAAATGTCTTTTATAAACCACACTGCAAGTTCTGACAGACAAGATTTCCTAAACAGTCTGCCCAAAAAACATCTGAGAAAACCATCACTCAGGTGGTGCCCTGGACTCGTGGAGGGAGGGACTATTCGTTTTCCTTGGTTAATGAGCCGACTCCTGTCCTTCCCCCTGGCTCTGGGCTCTGTAAACCCCACCTATCCCAAAGGTCCGTGGTGCACTGTTATTCTTGTTCCTGTTCTCACTTCCAAGGGAAGAGGAGGAGCTGGTTAAATCCAACTGCCCGGAGCCAAAAGATCTCAGCTGACTGCCACTGCCACCTAACAACAGGAGAGAAGAGTTCAGATACACCCACTGAACACGGACTACAGACTGATACCACAAAAAATGCACAGGTGTCCAAAAAAGCTAGAAAGCCAAGCAGGAACGGTATTTGTTGTACCAGTGAAATCTCACAATGGATTAATCTCTTTGGCCTTGTCTAGTGAGAATGGTCTGGCCGTTTATTATGGACTTATGCCCATTCAGTGAACGGGTAGGGGGTGGAAATAATTCTGAGGTTAGGCAGCAGAGAATTACCTAGTATTTTAAGATAAGAAAGCATTAATATGGGAAGGTGAGCCCAAGTGCCTAAAATGTAATTTCCTTAAAAATAAGACAAGATAGTAACAAAAAAGATAATCAAGACCCATGTTAATACAATGAAAAAATAAATCAGGAAGATAATAAATTTTTCTTATGTTTATATAGCCTTTTACTCCATAATTAATGCCATATAATCATATTTAGTTAGAACCGTTAGTATAAAAAGAATTATTCCCACACTTATAATCAGTAAAAAATGAATTCTAAAAATTATAACATTACTAAAAATGAATTTTATATAGTTATATAAGCTTAACACTATGTATAGTTATAATATTAAAGAATACCAAATTTCTTCAAAATTTCTAAACTGAGGAGAAAAAAATCCATTGGATATTACACATCAGGTCGCTTTTGTTTTTCTGGTTGCACCTTGTGGGCTAGAGGAACCTTAGTTCCCTAAACAGGGAGGGAACCTCGCCTCAGCCGCAAAAGTTTGGCGTCCTGACCACTGGATGGTCAGGGAATTCCCAAGGTCGTTTTAAGTGTCTATATTGTCAGAAATGATGGAATCTCTAACTGGAATTTATCATGGCTGAAAGAACAGGTCACCAGGAAGGAGAGCATAAGCCACCCAGTCACCTTTCCGTGGGGAGCTCTGTGGGGAAGTGGGCGGGGAGGAGAGCTGGGAAGACGTGTTGGATATTGTGTCTTCTGCTGGCCTCCTATGGCGCTCCAGACCTCCTTCTTCAGACAAAGAAAGAATTTTCTTTAAAGCTTGTGGAGAGTTGATGCCTGTAAGAGAAAGAATTTCAATGTGTAGAATAACCGGAAGAACCCAAACACCTTTCTGTGCTAAGACTTAATATTCTATTCTGTTGCAGGCCGTCTGCAATCTCAGAGGCCTGTGTGCGCTCCCCAGGTAAACAGAGGTGCCTCACAGGAGGCACCAGGGACCGCGGCGCAGCTTCTGACGCCCGCGGGGACCAGAGAGGCTGCTTCCGGTATTCCACGCTAGGTTCTGAATCTTGGCCACCACATTCATTATTCAACAATATGTTGGGCAGCAATGAAGACAAAAAAGAGACAATCTGGAAATACTTTAAGTGAGGACGAAAGCGGTGCAGCTCAGAATTATCAGAGCTCAAGTTTGGGTTGGAAAGAGGTATTTTGGTGTTGGAAAAGCTAGTGTGTGGGAAGTGGAAGTGACGGCAGGAAAGGATTGAGCCAAGAGGCAAAAGGAAGTAGCAGGAAAAAGACTGAAGGAGCATTAAGGAATTCCACACTAATATCTGATCAATAGGCAGATGAAGGAGCAGCAGCAGGAGGGGACCTTGAAAGAGCCAGGAACCAGAAGTTGAGGGAGAAGGTGTCTGGGGAAGCCATCGAGCACCAAGTGCAGGATCAAGCAGGAGGATGTAAGGCAGAAGAAAAAGGATTCCATGTGCTACTAGCAGGTGGTTTTCCCCTAAAAACTACTTTAGATGTGAGGAGGTCACATGAAAAGATTTTTACTAATGCTACTAAGTCTGTAGCATTATTATGAGGCACTCTCAATTACCATATTTTGAACAACAAAGAGACCTAAGGGGAGGCATTAGAGGCTGAAACTACCTCAATTAATTAGTTCTGTGGGGTTTTTTTGGCTGTGCTGGGTCTTCATTGCTGTGCATGGGCTTTCTCGAGTTGAGGCAAGCAGGGACTACTCCCTAGTTGCGGTGTGCAGGCTTCTCATTGTGGTAGCTTCTCTTATTGTAGAGCATGAGCTCTAGGACTCGTGGGCTTTAGTAGTTGCAGCTCCCCGGTTCTAGAGCATAGGCTCAACAGTTGTGGCATCCAGGCTTAACTGCTCCAAGGCATATGGAATCTTCCCAGGTAAGGGATCAAACTTGTGTCCCCTGTATTGGCAGGAGGATTCTTAACCACTGGACCACCACGGAAGTCCTTAAATATTTATTTTTGTCAGCTTGGGTCTCAGTTGTGGCACGCAGGCCTAGCTGCCCTGCAGTATATGGGATCTTAGTTCCTTGACCAGGAATCAAATCCTTAGCCCCTGCATTGGAAGGCAGATTCTTTACCACTGGACCACCAGGGAAGTCCTTATGTTAGTTTTGATGTTCTCAGACTTAACAGAATCCACTAAAAAAGGAGGAATGAAATTTAACCAAGATTTAATCATTCATTTCACCTCATGTAAGTGTCTGATACTACTTTTTAATACAATCTTTAAAAAATCATTTTTCAAGCAATCTTTTAATTATGCGTACAAATAATAATATACACAGGATACATGAAAACACTAGTTACACTAAAGCTACATGAATGAATAGCTTTAATTTGGGAAAAAAAATTCCCAGACATCATCACACACAGAATGAAAACGTACTGCCTTTGAACAATGTAGATGGATGTGAAGATGCTATGCCTTAGAAAACTCTGTTCCACTTTGAAAGTACTTTGATGACAAAGACATTAAAATAAAAAATGCAGGAAGGGGGACTCCCCTGGCAGTCCAGTGGTTAAGACACAGCCTCCCAATGCAGGGGTTGCAAGTCTGGTCTCTGGTCATGGAGCTAAGATCCTGCCTGCCTCATGGCCAGAACACCAAAACATAAAACAAAAGCAATATTGCAACAAATTCACTAAAGACTTTAAAAAACGGTCCACATCAAAAAAAATATTTTAAAAAAATTGTACAAAATATTCAGAATAAAACTTGGTTCATGAATGGGGGTGGTGGGTGAACTCAGCAACTTATTTTATATTATGTGACTTTAAATGTTTGTTAAGCTCTTTTAAGAAGAAACATGACTATTTCATCCATATTCCTGAAGTTCATAAATTCAAATAGGCCTAAAAATATTGGAGAGAGAGTCTCCTTGAGAAAGGGGGGGTTGACTCTCTATTAGGTGTGCCTCCATGTGGAGTAACAGGCTGTGTCCATAAAAGAAGCAGAAAAGAGGCAAGAGAGGTTGACTTGCAGGGGACTTAGAAGTACAAGGATATTCATAACAGGGAAGTAGAGGGACTTCCCTGGAGGTCCAGGGGTTAAGATGCTGCACTTCCACTGCAGGGGGCTTGGGTTCCATCCCTGGTGGGGGAACTAGATCCCATAGGCCACATGGTGCAGCCAAAAATTAAATAAAATTACATTAAAAAAATAACACAGTGGACAAAGAAACATTAATTCAGTTTGTTTGTGATAGAGGCAGCAAAACAAGTATTTCAAAGAGGAAAATGTCCCATAAAGGGAGATATTTCACTTTTCCCCAAATCAACAAATGGGACACCTGCTGATCAGGAGGAAGGAGCCAGTGACGGAGCACTCGTGAGCAGGCGCACAGAGCATCAATGCTCCTGCCTGATGCATGGACAGCCTGCAGCCGGCCGGGAACATCCCAGTTACCGGCACCCTTTTCTATCAAGAGTCAACTCTTTGCTGCCAGTTGTTTTTTAAAATTTCTTTCCTTTTATTAATATTGTTTCCCCTCACACACACACACACACACACACACACACACACACAAATAGAAAAAAGAACTAGAACATTTTATGAAAAATAATTTTTCTCCATTTACATAAAAGGACTAAACTAGTCCATACTTTACTTTTAATAGCAAAGATGAAGCTCCTTTAACTGGAGCTGACTATTTTCCTCCCAAGTTACAGAATCGATGATTCAACAAATCAGAGTTACGCCTCCAGACAAATCATTTCACTTAGAAATATTCTGCCTAAATTCCAGCAACTCATTGATCAAAAGGTTAAACTAGTTTAAATAAGGTGTATGGGCAAAGCAGCTTCTGTACTTGCTAAAAGTTAAATGAGTGAAAGCCCCACGGCCTGCCTCTGCCCCCATCGCTATGACAAAGGAGCATGACTGAATGAGATGCTCTATAAAAACAGTTCTTCCCACTAGCAAAAGTCAAGTTTAACTTCATGAACATTAATGTCTTATTAAGAGGGGACAATCAGGGAAAAGTCAGGTATATCAGATGAAGTTATCCAAAACAAGCACTGTTCCCTAATCTGAGAAGCAGGTAGTGAATGAACAGTGCCAAAAGGGCGTGTGGGTCGTTTGCGTTTTTGTGGTCGCGTTGTATGAGTCGTTTGTATAGTGTGGAAACTAAGCTCTTGTCGGTCACATTGTTTGCAAATATTTTCTCCCATTCTGTCAGTTGTCTTTTCATTTTGTGTATGGTTTCCTTTGCTGTGTGAAAGCTTGTAAATTTGATTAGGTCCCATTTGTTTATTTTTGGTTTGGTTTCTATTGCCTTGGGACACTGACCTAAGAAAACGTTGCTATGATTTATGTCAGAGAAGTATTTTTGCTAATGTTCTCTTCTAGGAGTTTTACGATGATAGGTCTTATGTTAAAGTTTTCAAGCCATTTTGAGTTTATTTTTATTTGTATGGTGAGAGGGCATGTTCTAACCTCACTGATTTACATGGGGCTGTCCAGCTTTCCTAGCACCACTTGAAGAGACTGTCTTTTTCTTAATGCATAGTCTTGACTCTGTTGAAGATTAATTGATCGCAGTAATTAACCTAACTCTGTCATTCAACTATACTTCAGTAAATAAATGAGGGGGGGGGGGAAAGAGGGTGTGAATGGAGTCACCTACCGAAAGGCGGGAGGTCCTTTACGGGAACTTTCTTCCGTGAAGGGTAAAGGGACACGGCGGGAACCTGCAGTCCCTGGTTGAGTTTGTGTGGCGGCTGCGGCGGCTGGGGCTGCGGCTGTGCTTTCGGCTGCAACCCTGCTCTCGGGGCCACTGGGGAGGTCTCCGATTTGACAGGCTTTTTGTCACTGGGATTCTTAGGCACTGGTAATTGTTTGGTTTGAAAATAGAACAAGAAGTTGAAGAGGTTAGTGGCCACATATAAGATAATTATAGAACTGCATGAGCGTTTTCTGCAGTTAGAATACAGAAATGTGTATCTTTTTTCCTGTTCCTCATAAAAAGGATAGAAACAAGGGCAGGCGGAGAACTTTTGTTACAGAAAAAAGGCACAACAGGACAAGATTTACTTTATGAAGCTAGCCATCTCAAAGGATGATTATACTATTAAGTGCCACATTTAAAAAAAAGTGTGGATAGTTTAATATAAGTATGTCTACAAAAAACCAAATATATTATAAAATTGTAAAAGGAAAATTGTTAGAAATTATTTTACTAAAATGGTACCCCAAATTCCATGATATGTTATAAGTTAATGGATAATATTAGCTACAATCTTTTTACTACCAAATTCTCTCTCCTCTGGGTTAGAATTATCTATATTGCTAACAGCACTCAGTACTGCTTGAGTATTATACTGAGTATATAATTCCATGACAGATAGAAGGCAAGCCAATTTAACAGGGCAATCAAATGCTGTATTTAAAGTGTATTAATATTCAAGACAACTCAATGACATATTTGACTTCCTCCATTTTACACATTAAAGGAGCTTAAATAACCTGCCTAAGGTGGCATTGTTAGGACAAGGAACAAACACAATTTTAATTCAGACCAATCTGACTGCTGAGGACAAGCTCTTCACCATGATACACGGTGCTTTTATAGTACTTGGGTAAATCTAATATAATAATCTGAATCTTCTTAATTATCCAACATTTAAACTCTGTAGAAGGTATCTTCAAACTTGCCCATTGTTATTTAGTTGCTAAGTTGTGTCTGACTCTTTGTGACCTCATGGACCGTAGTGCACCAGGATCCTCTGTCCATGGGATTCTCCAGGCAAGATTACTGGAGTGGGTAACCATTTCCTCCACCAGGGGATCTTCCCAACCTAGGGATTGAACCTGTGTTTCCTGCATTGACAGGTGGATTCTTTATCACTTAGCTACCAGAGCAGCCCTAAAAGATTCCAAAGTGTCCTAAATGGAAAATGCCTCTGTCTTACAAATACAAATGCCAAGAGAAAGAAAGCAGCCCCCATTTCTCACCAGGCCAGATCTATGCATTAGGCTGAGCTACGGTTCCCTATGGAGCAGAATTCCTGCCTTACGTGGCAGCTGAACTGACTACTGGGTGCCTTCTGGGCTAAGGGGTAAGGGGCAGCTAGTACACCTCGGTCTGTGCCCCTCCCAGGCTGCCCACCACTTTGCAGGTATCTTTGTGAGAAAACAAGGGATGGGAATGGGCGCTGTATCCGCCCATGTGTCCCTTCCCTGCACTCTGGTGGCACTGGGATGAAACCAATAAGCCAGTCACCCTGAAGTAATCTATGGTGTCGTGGTCTCCACGCTAACCCCACTGGACACGAGCCCAAGCCCAGGACTGCGCTGTGTGCCGTAATGACAGGGAAGGCTAGCGAGTCTCAGGATGCTATATGCCCCTGCACCCTGCCCTGCTGTGCTGGCACAGGAAACCTATCTGCATTCCAACTGGACCTGCAGCCACTTTAAGGAGAAACTCACATGTGTTGGTGGCCGGCTCACACTGCAGGGATAGCGTCTGAAGACTCTCCTCATCCATCTCGAGCTCCAGATTGGACAGGTACTGCTTCACTTTGCGAGCCATCTGGGCATCTTCATATAGCTTTTTGGCATTGAGAAAGGAGCTACGACGCACCCGCTTTTTATGCCCACCTGTCTGAGCAACATCTAGCACGGTTGCGTTTGTACTACCCTGGCTGAGCGACCTGGAAGATGAAAAGGCAGAGATGCAGCTCGCTCCAGCACAGGGTCACCGTACCCACAGGAAACGTGCCAAGACTTCTCTAACAGTCTAGTTCAAGAGGCCACACGCCTCATTCTGGTAAGTAAACTGTCACAAAGGAATACAGAATCATATCATATTCATATAGATTAACACATAATATATAGATTAAAATGATTTTTTTTTCAAATTTAAAAGAATTCTACATATACTATATGTATACATATATGTTTGGTACTTGTTCTGTTCAAACTAAAAATTCTACTTTTTTGCTTCTAGAAAACATCCAAGGCAGTTCTCTTGTAGAAGCCAGCAATTAATAATTATTATATATAAAAGCTCATGCAAGAATACACAGTTACAATAATTAAGAGTGACATTAAATTTATTTCTCCTAAAGGGGATGTCTTACATAGATTTAAAGAAATTTACCCACAATGTTCACAATTGTTTTCTTATTGCTTGGGTTAAGTGTAGTGAGTTTTTTGAGTAATATGGTCAATTTGTTAATAAAATGGTCATGCAAATATAAAAACACATGTACAGGAACTAGCATAAGAGTTGTTAAGAATTATTTTTGAAAAGGACTGGTTTACAGAATGAAAACAGTAGTTAGTTGAGCTGTAAAAAATTTAGTTTTAACATGTAGGGGCACCTTCTGTATTACATAGATTCACTTCACAAAAATCTGTGCAACAGTATTTACATTGCACAATTTTCCCTTCTCACATCCTTTCTCCCCTCACCCCAGGTTAGACTTTTCTCATTTCAAAACACACAAATTGTATTAAATCTTTTTGTAAGCTCAGGAGTAAGGTCTGGCCTGTGGTTCCCCAGAACAGTCATCAATCATTTCACAGCTCTCATGGGTCATGACCTCAAAAGCAAAAGCCCCAGTAGATTAAACTTGAAGTCAGTTTGCCAACTGAAATTCTGCTAGAGCAAGAGGGTTAAGAAAAAAAAAATGCAAAAATGCAAAGCGTCAGGAAACACAGCGCGTAAGAAAAACTCAAGGCCACGAGCAGGATGAGAACTGTGTGGGTGTGCAGTGCCCCACCACTTACCCCAGACTCCTCCACTTCTTCTTCCTGTAAGTGAGAGCCGTGGAGGTTGAAGCATGGGTGTAGAGAGAGACAGAGAGATCACAAGCTCAGAAAGAAAGGACCAGACTTCCGGATAAGCAGTACTAGAAGCCCACAAACCATAAACTGCATAATCGCCTCACGCACACACACAACTGGACCAGCAATAGCTTTCTGGCTCAAAAGACAAATAAAAGTAAATATTCTGCTGTAAAGACTTTTTGTTCTCTCTTTCACTGGATTCATCATTTTTGGCTACACTGACAGCTCAATCCATTGTGTGGACAGTGAGACAATACCACTTGGATCATTTATATATTTTAATTCATACTATCAATTATGCCTTTTAACTCTGCAAATCAGCATTCTGAAAAATAAGAATAGTTGTGTCTCATGGTCAATGAAAAGTGTCTGAGGGACGAACTGTTTTCATTGACAGCCCAAAGTGCACCAGATGTGGAATCAGTCATTCTGAATTACAGTTCAACAGATTCTGTACACACCCTGATAAATCTCGCCACAGATGGATGTATTTGAAACCTTCTCTCATTGATTAGGAAGCTCTAAGCTCAACCTTCTCTAACCCCAGGAACCCTGCTGAGGGAGACACTCACCGAGTCCTGAACATGAGGGCAGGGTCCATGTTCACAGAGGCCATTCGGCCAACATGACGTATTTCTTTTGCAATCATTCTTAGCTTCTCAAAATTGACCAGCCCATCAACCTTGGAGTCATTCCCTGTAATTGGTAAAGAAGGAAAAGGGAATCACACGGCATTCATCCTATACTTCCACTGGTGGAGACAGAAACCTTCCAACTTGTATATTTACCTTCGTGAAGGAACGTAAGATCCTTCTTGATCACTGGGAACAGGGGGATGATAGGAGGCTGCAGGTTCTGACTGTTGAGGACATTGCGGTATTTCGCCATGTTTCTGGAAGGATCAAACAGGTCTTGGAGATCTTGAAACAGCTTTTCGTATTTATTGGGAAGTTTCTCCCAGGTAGTTCGCAGTCTTGCCACTGGTGCCAGGTTTAGGCCACTGAGAGGCAAAAAAGAAAAGTGGTATAAAATTCAATGACTCATCCTGTTGAAGGACGGTAGGAATGTATTGCTTATTTATTAACAACACTTCTGCGTGCTTGCTGTGTATACACAGGAATGTACAGGATTCGAAGGACTATTAATAATTCTGGGTAATGAGAACTGAAGATGGAAGCAGGATTTTCCTCTTTTTCCGTTTATAGCCTCTGGTCTGTTTACGGTAGGCAGAACTACTACAATGTCAAGTGTCATGAGAGCAGGGCTGTGTTTCATTGCTTGTTCTCTGTACATAAAGTACTTGGCACCAAGCAGGCATTTGATAAAGCAGATTAACAAATATCCTGTGACACTGGGTCATTTGTAGAGACGTGGATGGACCTAGAGTCTGTCGTACAGAGTGAAGTAAGTCAGAAAGAGAAAAACAAATATCATATAATATATAATATTGCTTATATGTGGAATCTAGACAAATGGTACAGGTGAACCCAGTTCTAGGGCAGGAATAGAGATGCAGAAGTAGAGAACGAATGTATGGATATGAGAAGGAGGGGGATGCACTGGGAGATTAAGATTGACATATATTAATAAACACTACCATGTGTAAAACAGAGAGCTAGTGGGAAGCTGCTGTATAACACAGGAAGCTCACCTCTGTGCTCTGTGATGACCTAGAGGGATGGGATGGGGAAAGAGGGGAGGGAGGTCCAAGAGGGAGAGGATATATGTATACTTATGATGGACTCACTTTGTTGTACAAAAGTAACTAACACAATGTTGTAAAGCAATTGTACCCCAATAAAACTATGTATATATATATCCTATGATAATAATTTAAAAGCTATAGGAACAATAATAGTATGATCAAATTCTTAGACAGAAAAAATGACTAATCATCAGCATCAATTCTGTTCATTGTTTCAATCTATATTTTCTTTCAGCCTCTAAGCACTTAGAGAAGAAAATTAACATTTAGTAGGCATCCATCTGTCCTGTGTAACTGATGGAACTCTATACACATTATACTATTTAGGTTACTTGATAACTCTTTGGGTCATTGTTATTTTATACAGAAATAAATTGACATTCAGAGAAATTCAAATAATTTGCCCCAAGTCACAGAGCTTAAAAAAAAATGGCAAATACAGATTTTCTGGGCTTTAAATCAGCATACAAGGTTTTGTTTTTTTTTAATTGAAGTACAGCTGATTTACAATGATGTGTTAGTTTCAGGTGTACAGCACAGTGATTTGTCATATATATCAATACACTCACACACACACACACATATATATCTGTTCTTTTTCAGATTCTTTTCTGTTACAGGCTATTACAAAATACTGAGTATTAGTTTCCTATGCTATACAATAGGGCCTTGTTGTTTATCTACTTTAAATATGTTAGTTGCTCAGTCGAGTCCAACTATTTGTGACCCCATGGACTGTACCCTGCCAGGCTCCTCTGTCCATAGGATTCTCCAGGCAAGAATAGTGGAATGGCTTGCCATTTCCTACTCCAGAGGATCTTCCTGACCCAGAGATCAAACCCAGGTTTCCTGCATTGCAGGCAAATTCTTTACCATTTGAGCCATCAGGGAAGCCCATTTTTATATATAATAGTGTATATATTTTAAACCAAACTCCTAAATCATCCTTCCCACACCTCTCTCCCATCTGCTAACCATAAGTTTATTTCATATGTCTATGGGTCTACTTCTGTTTTGTAAATAAGTTGATTTATACATAGATATATATATTTAGGTTCCACATATAAATGATACCATATGATATTTGTCTTACTCTGTCTGACTTAGTATGATAATCTCTAGGTCCATCCATTATAAGAGACTTTAAATAAAGGGTTACAATTAGGATTCAGAGAAAAAGAATTATTCCATATGACGCAATTAAAAAACTACTACACTCCTACAAACTGTATGGCTTTCCTGGATTGACATATATTTCTTAACCTGAAAACTGAATCAACTCTTAGGATGAACATGTGCTCACCTGATGATCGCAAACATGGAGTTAAAATTCTTGCACTCCCTACAGTGCAGAGCTATCTTGATGAAATGCTTAATGATCTTCATCCTCTTCAGCTGGTTTGTCTCCCGCAGAATCTCGGATGCTACCCAAAACGTCTCCTGGTTAATGACTTCCTCGAAGGTCTTCAGGTTGGCACAGCTGGTTTTTGATCTGAGCTTGAATAAGTCATCGATGTACTCAGTGGGCTCGATGTTGCGGAAAAGCTCGAAGTTGCGCATGGAGAGCTGCGTGGCCACCTCCACGGTGCTGAGCTGCAGCAGCGAGATCTGGCTCTCTCGCAGCAGCTCCTGGGCATCCTCGTCCGAGCAAAGGGTTTCCGTCTCCATGTTGTTTTTCAAGTAATACCTGTGAGAGACACAGAATCCAAAGCCTGAGCAGCAGTCTCAAGACATTCCTGGAAGAATGGCGCTGTCTACAGAAGAGCAATGAGAACGTGCTGCTGAACGATGCAGGGACTCTGCTTGGCACACGGAGGAGGCAGTGGCTCTTCAGATTCCAGACCACAGAACCCCATCCAGAAGCCACTGATAGAAGCAAACACATCACACGGAACTGCGTTTGCATCACCTGCAATCCATTTTCTACTACTCTTCCTTCCCTCTAGAGTATTTTATCTTTTTTTTTTTTTTTTTTTTGGCTAATAAGGACAGAAAATAGCTGAACTTAGATAATCAGTTTAAATAAGGAAATGGGATCCAAGGAAAGAAGTGGGAATCCAACACAGAGTGACCACTCTGTTCCCGGAGATCCTCTGTGACCACTGGTCCACCCAAGTTCACCTGTTTATTCAAATACCAAAGAAACCTGTAAGCCGTTTCCCTCTATTTGATGCTATGAGGAGAACGATCCTAAGACAGACTTCGACTTTCGAATATCTGATATTCACAAAAACCCTCCACATAAGTGGGGGGTGTGTTTTTCCTGCTTGTCATATGAAGAAACAGAGGCTCAGAAAGATGAACACCAGCTGCAGAGAGAGCACTCAGGGTCAGTGTACCTTTCTCTTTGTCAGCAACTTGTCCAAAGAGAATGCAGACATTTACTGTTAATTATTTTTGTTATGGATTTTATAGAAAGATGTTTTCTTAAGCCAGACTCCATAAAGGAAGAAAGAGAATGAGAATCGTGGTCCTGTCAAACTGGCCTTCTGCATATTTCACTAAAGCTGATGTGACAGAAGACACAGCCCTCGGGGCTTGACAGTCATAGATGTTCTCAGCTTTGATTACTCACGAAGCCCATGATGTGAATCCATTTATAATTTTCTTGAGCAATGACTGTGAATCAGGACTCTGCACCTCAGTGGAGATTTGGAGAACTCCATCATGATCACAGACAGATCAATGATATTTAAATGATAACAAGAAAAATGGACACTACCTACCAGAGTTGGGGCTGGCAATAAAGTGAAAGTGAAGAAGAGCAAGAAAGTTATAGTTGACAGCAAGCTAACAGAAGTTCTGAATGAATTAAATCAGGTTTAGATGTTTAACACAAAAGGCAAAAATACAATGAAACACTTCATATGATGAGAAAAAAAGAAAAAATGTGATTTATGAAAACACTCAATTTTCAGAAAGTGCAAAATCTAGTCATTATACGAAAGCCAAGACATAACTACTTTTCCAACCTTCCCTAATTTGTGATTTGAGAATATCAGTGGAAACACCATTTAAGAGACTGACAAAACCATTTGAGAGGCTGACAAAATCCCATACACTGTTTTCCTGCAAATACAAGGCAGCAGAAGACCAAGCCCTGAAGCAGCTAAGCTTTGGTTCCAGTGTTAAGAAGGATATTTCATTAGTGTCATGGACAATAATAGGCAGCTTTAGCCAACCACACTGTCATAGATATCTCCACCTAAACAAATGAAGCGCCTAGAAAAGTCAGGTAGGCAGAAGCAAATGACACAGGAAGGTGGAAGGTGTGCTGTGAATGTGCATCTCCCAGGAGAAGGCTGTGCCTTTCTGCCGGCCCCGTGTCCTGACGGGAGCACTGATGAGCAGCAAGGAATGGTCAGGTCACAGCACCCTTGTTTTGCACAAGTTCCTAGGAGATCCTTGTGAGAGTCAACCGTCTTCTGTGTGCATTCCCTCTGATATGGCAGTGCTCAGAGGAAAATCTTTCTAATCGTCAGGGATACTTATTAAAAAAACCCTTCGAAAGTGTTCACCGGCCTCTGGTGTGGGTTTGAGGAGGGGGGTAGAGAAATCCAACAGGATGAATAACGTTTACCTTCCGCTCAGCTGTATTCTGTCAGCAAGTTTGGAAAGCTGATCTGGAAGCCTTCTTTGCTTGATCACTCCCTCTGGGGTGACAGAGACTTCACAGAGCGAGTACTGATCCGGGGTGGCGGTCACGGCAAACTCCCGGATGGCCTGAACGACCACTTCCTTCGCCGTAGTGTCCTTACTGATCATGATGTATCGGCTTTGCTGGTCAGCCTTGAAAACCCTTAGCACTTGATCTGGCAAATCTAGTGGAAAGAAGAGTCATATGTCAGTAGAAAGGATTTCAGTACATGGTAATAAAATTAAACAAAGCAATGTGAAAAAAATTCTCAGAAAAGATAATGCTAAACTTCCATCTCTCCCTTACATCAACAATTCTTCTTCAAAGATGGACTCAGTCAACATACAGGCACACTGAATGAACACATCTGCCCTAGGATAAACAAATGATCCACAAACAGATCAGATCACAACAGCAGCAGTTGAAGTTGTCAGGTTGGCAGCAGAAAGGAAAAAATTTAAATCTAAAGTTCATCTTCATTATAATGAAAAACCCAGGAAGCTGATCTAAAATATGCCTCTTACTTTTAATTTAATATGACCTGGTAATATCTGCATGGTACCATGTTAACTTCATTTATGAAAGGGAACATCTGAGAGATCCATTTGCTTGTGGGCATACTAAAATAGTCTCAGCAATAATAAAAAAAAACCAGTTCAAACTGTTTGGAATTTACATTTATCATGACTTTCAGCATCTGACAGAGTCCATGCCAAAGCAAGAGAGATACATATAGCATTACCATTACATTAGGGGGAAAAAACAGATAAAAAAACAAAACTATATGAGTGGTGCTCACCAGGAGTGGCACTGAAGTCTAAAATGCGATGGTGTGACTGCAGTAAGTCAGGATTACTGGACGATAAGGTTCCGCTGACAGGCAGTGCAGTTGGGATGTGCTTAGTCTGCCTTAATCCTACTATGCTGTCATCTTGAGACTGACCAATCCCGATATCACTGAACCAAGAAAAAAGGTACAAAATAAATGATCAGCAAGTTAAAAAGTTATGACTCACCAATAGATAGTGCACACAGATAAGAAATAAACCATATTTCAGAACACTAGCAGTTAATGTACAAATATCATTAATAAATTTGATTGTAAATTACAAAAGCAACTACTGCTTATGTATCCAACTCAAGTGCATGTTTCTCTAAAACCTGTCTTTTTAACTAGATGAATCATAACGAGTATTAGTAGTTTCTGACTTACAGACATATATTTAAGAAAAGATAAGCCTGAGTTAGTCATGGAAATAGTTAAGAAAAAGCACATTTTAAGAAAGGCATTTAGTCACTCAAATGATGACTTCTGCCTCAGAATGATAAGTTGTTTTATAATCTTATCTTTAAAGAACTGAAGAAATTAAGTAAAATGAACGGAGGGGAAAAAAGTCCAAACTGTCCCAATTTCATCCTCCAGTGTTTCAGAGAGATAAATGAGATCACGACAGAGTCAAATGTAAAGAAAGCCTGACATAGACAGTATTTCTTAATTATATGGAGCATAAAAAAGTAGTGGTGCAGGGTGACATTTCTTGGCACCAAAGAAGAGGCAGTGGAAATCTAATGACTCACTTTTAACTTTCTACTTAAAATTTCTAGTTCTAGATTTAAGCTCCAAGAGTACTGCTTACTATCGATAGCTACAAACTCACTTCCATTTATAAAAGCCTGGGCATAACTTTTGAAACATGATTTAATAATACATAAAAACTATTTCTAGATTTGAAGGGCCAACTATTTCCAAAACAAAATATCAGAATAAAGCAGTAAGCAAAAACACAAAATTAACTAGAACACAAGCAAATGGTTATAGTTCTGACCAATTTCTATAAGTACCGTGAAATGAAGAGAAAGAAGATCATAGGGTTGAGACATAAATCAAGGAGTCATAAAATTAAGATGCAGCATCATTAAGTTTTTAGACATGACAGCTTGATCATAATACCTACTACCTACCATTTTCAATGGCTGTGCAAAAAAAAAAAAAAAACAAACCTAGCAGCATTCTTCCTTTTTATTTGGGAGAGAAATGGAAATTACAAAGGCAAATAAGTAAAGACAAGACTTGGGATGATGTTAGTATAAATTCTTCAAAACTCATATGTAAACATGGTCCAGAGATCCCACTCCTAGGCATATATCTGGAGAAAACATCAATCTGAAAAAGACATATGCACTCCGTTTACATTTACACTGCAGCACTATTTACAATGGCCAGGACATGGTAACAACCTAAGTGCCCATGAACAGAAGAACAGATAAAGATGATGTGGTATATACACACAATGGCGTATTTTTTAGCTATAAAAAAGGATGAAATAATGCCATTTGTAGCAATATAGGTGGACCTAGAGATGGACATATTAAGGGAAGGAAGTCTGACAGAGACTGACAAATCTATTATATTGCTTATGTGTGGAATATTAAAAAAAAAGATACCAATGAACTTGTTTACAAATCAGAAATAGACTCAGATACAGAAAACATATGGTTACCAAAGGAGAAGGGAGGGGGAGGGATAAATTAGGAGTTTGGAATTAACATATGCACACTACTATATATAAAACATAATAAGGACCCTCTGTATATAGCACAAGAAACTATACTCCATCTCTTATAATAATCATGGCAAAGAACCTAAAAAAGAATGAATACACAAACATATATACATGTAAAACTGAATCACTTTGCAGTATACCTGAAACTAGGAAATATTATAAATCAACTAGATTTCAGTTAAAATTTTGAAAATTCTTAGCTATATTCATAACAAAACTATATTTCTATTTAAGTGCATAGAGGCATGTATATATAGACAAAAAGGATTAATGTCCATTAAAACATTCACATTATTAGTGGAACTTTATCTTTCAACCTTATAAAGCAGCCTTCACTGCCCAAAATAAAAGATGTCATACAGGACTCGAGACAACTGCTGTGGACTTAGGCCAAAGACAGAGTCAACTGGGCTCCTGCTGGTGCAGATGCTATCAGTACTGGTCAGACACTCTGGGTATCCCTCAAAGGTGGCCTTCTTCAGACCCGTTTCCTAGCAACAAGTCACACCCAACATGGTGATCTAACACTCTACTCTCACCTGTGTGTCTGCCATCCACAGACACAAGAGTACGCCTGGATTGAAACTCTTGTTAAAGTAAAGATCAGGCTCAGAAAGGGCCAACTCTGAGCGCAGCCTCTTCCTGCTGGACCTCTTGAACTCTGTCATTGTTACTCAGATTTTTTTGACCTCGGTTAGCTTTGTATGTAGTCTGTTGGCTTATTCTCTCTTTCTTCTGGGTTCAGCAGTGTTTCTCCATTTACTCAACAACTGGGCCTGAGCTCTACTGTCCTACCCCCGCTACTCACATCCCTCTACCAGGCCTGTCCTTGCCAGGTGGCCACCATCTGGCACCTTAGCTTCTGTGATACTGATAATGTTTGAGCCAGAGAGAAAAGCAAACAAACAGTATATCTAGAATATTTATCTGCTTGACTGCTTTGATAAACTTTGCTAGAAAAAAATCTTTGTAAACATATGCTGATTATTAGGAAAGAGTTGCAATTTTCAGGCAGAGTACTGGAGTGGGGTGCCATTTTCTACTCCAGGGGATCTTCCCGACTCAGGGATGGAACCTGCGTATCTTGCATCTCCAGCACTGGCAGTCAAGAGTCTTTACAACTAGCACTACCTGGGAAGCCCCAAGTAATGACTACTATTAAATCAAGTCTGTATACCAACATAGAAGGTCCTACAGTCTACTGAGCCTTCTTTTAAATATAATTATTCTTCTCAATGGAGAAGGCAATGGCAACCCACTCCAGTACTCTTGCCTGGAAAATCCCATAGACGGAGGAGCAGGGTAGGCTGCAGTCCATGGGGTCGCTAAGAGTCGGACATGACTGAGTGACTTCACTTTCACTTTTCACTTTCATGCATTGGAGAAGGAAATGGCAACCCACTCCAGTGTTCTTGCCCGGAGAATCCCAGGGACGGGGGAGCCTGGTGGGCTGCCGTCTCTGGGGTCACACAGAGTCGGACGCGACTGAAGCGACTTAGCAGCAGCAGCGGCATTCTTCTCAATTCTATTACATATAGAGATGATTTCAAATATTTTTCATAATAAAATGTTTATTTTTATTGAGTTACAACTGCTTTACAATGTTGTGCTAGTTTCTGTTGTACAACAAAGTGAATCAGCCATATGTATACATATATCCCCGCCCTCTAGGACTTCCCTCCCACCACCTGCCACCCTGCCCCCCACCACCTCACCCATCTAGTTCATCAAAGAGGGGAGAGATCCAAATTTAAACTACAATGAGCTACTGTAAACTCACACTAGTCAGAATGGCCATTATCAAAAAACCTACAAACAATAAATGTTGGGGAGGATGTGGAGATAAGGGATCCTCCTGCACTACTGGTAGGAATGTAAACTGATAAAGCCACTATGGAGGTTCCTTATAAAACTAAAAGCAGAGCTACCATATGACCCAGCAATCCCACCCTGAGAAAACCATGATTCAAAAAGACACATGTGCAGCCTCGATGTTCACTGTAGCAGTATTTACAATAGCCAGGACATGTCCACTGACAGATGAATGGATAAAGATGTGATCCATAATGAAATGTTTAAATGAGTCATATATGTTCTTCATTGCAAATTATTTAAGATGTCTCCTCAGTGCTTCCAAATCAATAATCTATTTATCAGCCTTTTTTCTTTTCCCTTTTCTAGATTTTTAGTATCTTTCCAAATACACATAATAATGTTATGCACAGTATTCTCATCCCGTGTCCTTTGCCAACACCCTGTACTAGGGATGGATTTCATCTCAGCTCTTACATGTCACATTTCTATTAATACTCTCCAGGGTCATGCTGACTTGTGTTAGATTGTTTTAAAGGTTCATATTTAACTCATGGTCAGATATAACTCTAAGTTTTTTTTTAGTTATTGTGCTACTAATAATTCTACATTTAAGTATTTTTCTTATCCACTTAAAAATGTGTTTTTCATTATGAAGGGTGACTTAAAAAATCAATTCCTATTTTCTATAATGCCAGCAGGCCTAATCCACTGTCTCTTAGAAACTTACTTGGTACAAACACATTCTCAAGTCTATAAATACTGCCATTGAACACACTGCTTATCCTTAGGACTCTGCTGTAGCAGTCATTTCTAGCTAATACGAAAGAATCAATCATTATAGTTTAATAGGGACACAAGTTTGACATTCAATCCACTAACAGCATATTCTAGAACATAGCTCTCTAATCTTTGTATGAAATGTTTATCAGAAGTGGAATTAGAAAAAAGACTTGATAAAGTCTGAATGGTTATATGTATTGCTCCTTTGTAAGACCTATTAGATCATGAAAGAAAGAAAAAAAATAACCCTTGTGTTTTCAAGTTATCTCATATTACTGTAGTTAGAGGAATATATAATAAATAAATTTTGGGCATCCATGTAATCTAATATTTAAAAAAATTTTGACTGATGGTAATTGGGATTTATGGGGCTTCCCAGGTGGCTCAGTGGTAAAGAATCCACCCGCCAAGCAGGAGATGTGGGTTGGATGCCTGGGTTGGGAAGATTCCCCCGAAGGAAATGGCAACCCATTCTAGTCTTCTTGCCTGGGAAATCTCATGGACAGAGGAGCCTGGTGGGCTCAAAGAACTGGACACAACTTAGTAATTAAACCACCAGCACCAACTGAGGTTTATAAAACATCCACAGACCTAGAAGAAGCTAAAGTGAAGAAAAAAGTGAGCAAACAAGCAAAGTTTTAAAAGTGTGACGCTTGCAACTCTGTCTGGTATGAGCTGTTGGCATAAACGAACAACCAAGAATACACCTGATATGCTGACTGCAGAGGCCAGCAGGAGGCAAAAAAGGAGTTCTGTGCTTGGTTGGTGATGTCTTGTCAACAGTTAAGTAACTGAAATCAAGAGACAGAAGCAACAAGAGAAAGGCAAGGGCAGATAGTAGCAGCTGTGAGCCACAAAGACTCAGCTGGCAAAAGCAGATGCTGATGGTGGAAAAGACACCTAGAAACAAAGAAACAAGAGCAAAAGCAACCCCATTGTGCCAAGGGGGAGACAGGAGTAAAGTCACATTCTTGCTTTTTAAAAGTCCAAATAAGAAATAAAATAGTTCAAACAAAAGAAATGGTAACTATCCCTAAGAAGACTGGAGTAGGCAAGCAAGTGGCAAAAATGGGATAAAAACAATTGCCCAGTTGCTTCTAAGAGAGCTCTGCCATAAAAGCTAAAACAATTTTTACACTCCTGAGTAAACATTACATCAGTACCTTCGCTTATTATTTTAATACAATAATAGAATGCAGAGAAAATTTATACAGACACTTACTTATATGGTTTCTGTGGCAAGATACTGATCCGAGTCTTGTCAAGTATCTTTTTGAGCTTGTTCCTTCCCCCAACAGTGTTGGCTTTGCTTTTCTTAGTTACTTTTTCAAGTCCTATCACTTGTTCTACATCTACAGCGAGATCTGGAATGGAGTAGCGACTGGCCTTTTTGATGTCTCCAATTTTAGGGAGGTGAGGGGCACCATTTCTCTTCTCTTCTGATAATCTTGTTAGAAGCTCTTTAAATACTGAAAAGGAACAAACACCAAAGAACATTCATTATTGGAAATCTGAATAATTCAAAGACAACTGTAGAACTTGGAAATAGATACTAAGTATAGATTGCAGTGATCAAAACTGTAATCTTGTAGAAAAACACTCCTACAAGGAATGAATGACACCAAGAATCTGTTTTGTATGTTTTCTGCCACTTCTACTCAGAATAAGTTACAGGTATTTATTGACAGATTTTTATTCTTTATAGATATTTAAAATATTTATCAATAAAAACATCAATAAAATTAAATTTTATGGTCCTCAAGTAAGTTGGAGAAGGAAATGGCAACCCACTCCAGTATTCTTGCCTGGAGAATCCCATGGACAGAGGAGCCTGGTAGACTACAGTCCATGGGGTCGCAAAGAGTCGGACACGACTGAGCCACTTAAGTAAAGGCTTTTATTTAGATATAATTATATGCTTACATAATTAATTCTGTATCTATGCATTTTACTATACATTTTCAATTCTTATGATGCGTGAATTATAAGCAATGACTTTTCATGATTAAGACATAAATGTTTAAATAAAAGACCAAAAGGAGAAAAATGAGACTATGCAAAAAATGCAAAATACTTACCAAATAAATTGGTTTTCACAGTGATAGATAAATGTGTGTTATTTCTAAGAATTTCCATGGCTTTTGACAGCTGAATATTTTCAAAGTTTTGACCATTTACTTCTAGTATCTAAAAATGAAGTTATAAAATTAATTTCAGTTTCCCAAATGACTAAAGGAAAAGAAGACACCAATGTTTACCATTATGTTTGCGATACCATACCTGATCCCCTCGTTTCAAGCCTGCTTCTGTTGCTTTGCTAGCTGAATCTACACTGTCAACAAAGATTCCAAATCCTTTCTCTGAGCCTCCAAGTAAGATAAAAGGCAAAGGAGCTTCTCGGGATGGTTTTGTTAGCGTCATCAATCTTCTTTTTGCTTTAGCTGCACATGCAATATTTAATAGCCTTAGATGTCCACCCATTTTCTACAAGAATTCAAAAAAAGTGGTTTCAAGGATGGGCTGAATAAAATGAACTTAAAGCTGTGATTTAAAAAAAAAATCACAAATATTACCTCTCTTTCCAGATTATTTTCAAATTCTTCTAGAAATCGAGTCATTGCAGGATCTCCTTCAAAGTCATTGAAGTGATTATTCACCCACAATAATACTACCCGTGTAACCTGAAAAATCAATTAATTTTTAATAGGTTTTCTTCTTTCTAGTGCTAAAGATTTGTGGTTAAGGTCTTTGCAAAAAAAGATATCTGACAATTTACCTAACAACAATGAACAAGAAAAACAATAACAAAACCTTTAGATTTTATTGATGAGGGTAACTTTCTGAAAATGTATATTAATACTTTAAATGTGGACTTTATATTGAAGGATGGTAATTAACATATATCTTGCTTACTCTCAAAAGATAAGTGAAACAGGTCACAACAAAAACTAAAAGAAAAAAAAGAATCAAAATAAATTAATACACAAGAAGACAGAAACTTTAACATCTACAATTCTGCAGGAAAAATGAGTTGCCTTTTCTTACTCTGCTCACATGTTTTCACTGAGCCCTACACCTTTATACATCACAATACACACACTCAGCTATGGAATATTTGCTTTATACCATCAAGAACTGTGCAACCTTCAATAGACTGTAAGTTCCATGAAGACAACCTTATCTGTTATGTTCTAAAAAGGGCATCCTTAATATTTATAACAACACCTGGCTCAGAGTAAACTCTCAATAAAATTTTACCAAATGAAAGGAGTATAATTGCAACTTTAAATTAAAAAGCACTTGTTTTATATGAGCTTAACTTTCTCAATCTTGAATAATAAGATCAAAGAAATTTTCCATAGCATTGTTTTCAAGCATTAACTAACCTCTTAAAGTGGGAAAATGAAGTATGCTATTCTAGCAGGAAAGATTAAGTGATAGTATGCACTTATCTTCAACTACAGTTAAAATACTTTTTACAGTTAAATACAGTGGGGCAAATTATAGTATACAATCTGAGTAACACTCAGGAGTCAAGTTGATATTTATATTAATTTTTTGTCATTTATTATCACTATTGACCATTTTTCAAGTTGAAGAAACGAAGATTATTGTCTCCCCTGAAACTATATCCTTAACACCGGACCTTTCCATAAAATTAAAATTTTGTAGCTAAGAAGCCACCTTAAAAGTCTACTAGCCGTATTCCAGGTTAGAAAAACGAGATTTATAAATCATAAATTGAATACTCCAACTACCGCCACCAATACCTTTAAGATGCAATAAGAGATCGCTGTGAGCCAGACAGTACCAAGTTATTCATCTTCACAACAAGCCCAAAAGGGCACAGATTGCTATTTTACAAATAGAGATGGGTGGCAGGAGAAAAATGGCAGAGGAAATACTCAAAGCAAGTTTTACAGCAGAGGACCTTAGCTGAGGTCTTCTATGCCTGTGACTCTCAGATGATGACATGAAGAGCATCACTGTCCAATGACTGCTCTCAGGCCAAGGGGTAGTCAGCAGCAGGACCAGCACCGGAGCTGGAAGCCTTTTGCTGTTTGTCCCCAGTTCTGGGTTTCCCACCCTGCCTCTCCCATGTGGGGCCTCATAGAAACAAGGCCGCCATATGGAAGGAGAAATGAGAACAGGCTAGTTAATTCTCAAACCTCACAAGACTACGAACTTCATCACACTCTCTGGCCTTGAAAAAGAGCCTGACTTAAGAGCTGGTGAAGAGGATCCGTTTGGAATTATAAGACAGGGCCCTACCCACCCACAATGGTTGAAAGAAGATGCTGTTTGGGGGGCAACTGAAAACCTGTAACTTCTATGTGGTGTACACTGGCCAGCTACTGAACCAGAGGATGCACATTCCCAAGGAACCCAGGTGTTTGGGGGTTGTGTTTTAATTGAATTTTCAAGAGAACTAGAGTCTAAACATTTGTTGAGGGGAAAGGAATTGAGATGGCAGAGGAGAAGGACATGGAGCGCACCTCCTCCCAAAAATACATCAAAAATATATCTACATATGGAATGATTCGCACAGAAAATCTACTGAAACATTTGTTGCCCAATGTATTGGTCTTTGTGTTAAAAAAGAAAATTCTAGGGCTGATTAGAATCTATAACAAGAACTAGTATTTATAGCATCCCTTTTCTTTTGCTTAAAAAGTACATTCTCTTAACCCACCAACATAATTTGAACATAACTGGTGTAACAATTATATATATATTAAAGTTCTTTAACTTTATATCTGAATGTTTCACATTTGAAAGGAAACTAGAACGTATCTTCCAACCTTATCCCTGAGGCTCGGGTCATTAAACCACTCCAACAACTTTTTGCCCACTTCCATCGGGCTACAGAGAAAAGTCCTATAGGTCAACAGGAAGTCTTCTATGAACGTTGGATCCACCACTGAATGTTCTTCCACCAAATGCATCGTTAACCTTTCTGAGGTGCCCTGTAACAAATCAAATGTGTCATAAGCATCCTGCATGCGTGGCATACACATGTACCTTGATTTCAAATCTTCAACGTAAGATGAACTGGGTAGTAAGATATACAATAATGAATAAGAATGCTATTCATCACAGAAATTCAAAGATTCTTTATAACTGATACATTTAAGAGAAGTTACACTGAAAAATGAGGAGGGGGCATCCTAAATCATCACCAGCGATACTACAAAGACCCTCCTCCCTCGGGTTGTGGCGTGTGTGTCTCACCTTGATGACAATGTGCCCCTTTCTTGTTCCAGTCCGATCGAGCTCTCGGTGCTCCTTCACCATGACGATCTCTCCTTCCTCTTCAACTTTTTGCATGTTCTTCTCTACTTGGTTGAGGATACGGCAGTAATCTTGCTGGGCTATGCAGACAAACTAAAATAAGACGTAAGTCACATGTTAATGATAAAGTGCTTGCAAGAGACCTAGCAGTGCTAATGATTCAGTGTTTTAAATATTTAAGACTGACATTTTTCCATGTCTTTCCCATACTTTCTAAATGAGCTCGGTAATGAACCTTCACCAGACTTCTCTGCTTTTTAATGTATTTCTTCCTTGGTCAAGAAAAGTTTCATTTTTAGAATAATTATATGTAATTTATATTAAAAATCCTAACAATTAAAAAAAATCAGAAGATAAAATTAGAATATTCCTTCCTCGTGTCCCTTTTTTGATGATTAGAAAACACTGGGGGAGGAGAGTGGACTCTTAGGATAGATACCTAAAAAAAAAAAATGATAGGATATATATGTGTGTGTATATATATACATATATATATCTAAATATATTATATGATGTACTTTGCCGTACACCTGAAACTAACACAGCATTGTAAATTAACTATACACCAATAAAAATTAGAAAAAAAGGTGCATATCCTTACAACTGTGGTCAGTCAGTGAGCTCAGTCGTGTCTGACTCTTTGCGACCCCATGGACTGCAGCACGCCCGGCTTCCCTGTCCATTACCAACTACCAGAGTTTACTCAAACTCATGTCCATTGAGTCAGTGATGCCTCCAATCATCTTATCCTCTGTTGTCCACTTCTCCTCCTGCCCTCAATCTTTCCCTGCATCAGGGTCTTTTTTAATGAGTCAGCTCTTCGCATCAGGTGGCCAAAGTATTGGAGTTTCAGCTTCAGCATCAGTCCTTCCAGTGAATATTCAGGACTGATTTCCTTTAGGAAGGAATGGTTGGATCTCCTTGCAGTCCAAGGGACTCTCAAGAGTCTTCTCCAATACCACAGTTCAAAAGCAACAATTCTTCAGCACTCAGCTTTCTTTTTAGTCCAACGCTCACACCCATACATGACTACTGGAAAAATCATAGCCTTGACTAGATGGACCTTTGTTGGCAAAGTAATGTCTCTGCTTTTTAATATGTGGTCTAGGTTGGTGGGCAGAGCAGCAAAAAACCTTTGGAGAGAGTCTACAGGTGGTTGTTTAATTATCTGTTAGGCTCATGGTCCTAACAGAACAGAAGAATATGAAAAGAATTCAGAATAGAAGGATGCAATAATGGATTTTAATCCAGTCCATCAGGACAGCTGCTGGGCGGCGTTTCTGGTTTAAGAATTGTAATGTGCCACCTGAATCCAGGGGACTAAGCTAAGGAACTACCACTTTTTTTAGGCTGTGACTTTGTGTTTTACTGTCAGTGGGCAGGTAAAAAACTGGGACTCTCTGGTGCTTAAGCAATCCTAGCCTGCTAATCAAATCATCACAGAATTGCTTTTAAGAAGAAATTTTCTTAACTGCCCCTGTCCTGCCTCACTGCGGCTTCTAGGGCCAGGTTAACTGATTCAGACATGAGCTTTACTACCTCTCACTGTGGAATCCTGAGAAAAGAACCTGTGGGTCTTATTTTGCATCTGAAAAGGGGAAATAATCCTAATAGCACCAGCCTCAAAGGGTTGTTGTGGAGATTTAATGAATAATCCAGGTAAAGCTCCTCCACTGTGCTAGATACATAATATGTGCTTGATAAATTTTATTATTTAAAAATGATGTAAAAACATAATT
Organism: Cephalophus harveyi; assembly: GCA_006410635.1. Taxonomy (NCBI): domain Eukaryota; kingdom Metazoa; phylum Chordata; class Mammalia; order Artiodactyla; family Bovidae; genus Cephalophus; species Cephalophus harveyi. Next base: position 254,064 of record SJYT01003653.1, on the reverse strand, counting down.
ATCACTTAGTGGGTTTTAAAAATTTGAAAAGATTTTGAGAGCAACAATTTTTTAAAAGATAATTTTAATAAATGATATCGAAATTCAAAGATATCCATGCAGTAGATATTATAAATGTCTGATTACATTATAAGAGAAATCAGCTTAGAAAGTCTGTTCAAAAAGATGTACAAAGGAAGCCACATACTTTTTAAGCTCAAATCATTATTCCTCATAACTGATATTAAGGTTTTTTGTCCTAGAGTAAGCTAGGAAACAGCTCATGTTGGAAGGGTTTTATTTGGAAGTTTTATCAGTTGTGGCCTCTTAAAGCTATGGGCTGAGTAAAATTAATTTTTTCAAAGATGTATTCAACAATGCTGAGAGAAATGACCTTTTAAAGCCTAATATTCTTGGGCTCTGTTGTACCAGCTGTCTCTTATACACATCTAGATGTGTATAAGAGACAGAAGCAATTACTCCTCCATGACCTCAAAGATAAAAAAATTCAGGACTCAGGGAAATCCATTTAATTATATTTCTTAGTAGTTTTAAAGAAAGTGAAGACTGAATTCCAGAAATCACTTATTACACAAAGTAAACAGAAGCCAGTGACGAGGCAAGAATAGATTTTTAAATTAAAATTTTTGTCTTCTATGATTTTTGAATAATTTATTCTTATTTTAGAAATCATTTTTAGGGTAAGTCAAATATACTTCAATAAAATATATATATATTTAAAATTGCAAAAAAATTATTTAGGAATGAAGGAAGAATGAACATTTATTTTCTCCTTTAATGTGAAAAGATTAAAAGAGAGGGAATGGCTAAATTATAGCATATGGCAGATAAAAGATGCTACAGCCATCTAAAATCATGTTTTCAAACAACATCTAAACTTTCAACTCAATATTCTTGATGTAACATCATTTTTTAAAAAATGTTAAACCAAATACTCTAACAATGATTTTAATAGTGATGATGATGTCATTATTATAACATTGTGGCTACCTGACAAGAACTTTCTCAGTTTACCCTCCCAACCTCCCATGGCATTATGGGATGCCATGAAAGTGCTATTATCTCCACTGCACAGATGAGGAGAGAGCCATACCAATGTCATGCTAGTCTCCCAATGTCTCATAAGTATGTGCTTGCTAATTTAAAATTATATACATGCATTAAAAATTGTGGAATATAACAAAATCAATTATTATTACTTTTTAAGAATTATGTATTTTTAAATGAAAAAAAGATGAATATTTTTAATGATAAAGGGTACCAATCACAAAGGAGAATGATTATTATTTCTGAGCAATGCAAATAACAAGCAATTTTCATTAATATACTTTTCTATATTTTGCATACTTTCTGCATAATCAATAAAGCTTTTTTACAGAAGTAGCAGCAGCAGTTCACATGGAAGAAATAGCATACTACAACATTGCTTCTTCCACTGAGTTGGTTGATATAATCTCACTAATTATTTTATTAGTTTAGAATCAAAAAGTTAAAATTCGAAAAGCACAGTCTTTTGTTGTAAGTAAGTATGGATAGCTAAGTAAAAAGAATTTTTAATGCCAAAAACTACCTCCAAACTCATCTTTAACACTGACCACAGGTTTGCATATGTTTGAAATATGTGGTTCTTGCCTGAAAAATATTTTTAATTTTTTTTTTCTTTTTACAGGGTAGCAAGTTGTTCTCAGAGTCTCCAAACAATTTTAGGTGTTCTTTCTTATACTCATTTTTAGAGAATATAATTATATTGTTTATCTCCTAAAAAAGAAATATATCCTTGAGTTAAAACAAGTAGAGAGATAAAAAGAAAATGCATTTTGAAATGTACTAAAATTAATCTTCTTGACTAAGGACTTAAAGAAATTAGAATAAATTTGATTTGAAATTCTTAGTGTCTAGACAGACATTTTTGGCATTTCTTCTGCAGCAAACTGAAATACCATCCAAAAATGAAAAAAAAAAAAAGGAATCCCAAATTGAATTTCCAATATGGCCACATAGCACCGACATCACAAAAGAAATACACTTTAGATGAAAACATTATTTAATTAGCAAATTTATTTTTGCTTTAAGAAATTTTTAAATATAAGATTAAATTCAAAGAAAAAATAGGTATGATAAAGCCAGTTGAAAATTTGTGAGTTGCCAACAAATATCACTGACTCAATGGACATGAGTTTGAGTAAACTCCAGGAGTTGGTGATGGACAGGGAGGCCTGGCATGCTGAAGTCCATGGGGTCACAAAGAGTTGGACAAGACTTAATGACTGAACTGAACCAAGGTGTGTCCAGTCAAAGCTATGGTTTTCCCAGTAGTCATGTATGGATGTGAGAGTTGGACTACAAAGAAAGCTGAGCGCCAAAGAATTGATGCTTTTGAACTGTGGTGTTGGAGAAGACTCTTGAGAGTCCCTTGGACTGCAAGGAGATCCAACCATTCCATCCTAAAGGAAATCAGTACTTTATAGTCATTGGAAGGACTGATGCTGAAGCTGAAACTCCAGTATTTTGGCCACCTGATGCGAAGAACTGACTCACTGGAAAAGACCCTGATGCTTCGAAAGACTGAAGGCAAGAGGAGAAGGGGGCAACAGAGGATGAGATGGTTGGATGCTATCACCAACTCAATGGACATGAGTTTGAGTAAACTCTGGTAGTTGGTGATGGACAGGGAGGCCTGGTGTGCTGCAGTCCATGGGGTTGCAAAGAGTCGACATAACTGAGAGATTTTACTGAACACATAATTGTTTTAGAGAGGTTTTATACTTTAAGACGGCTGTTCACCCTGTATGATCTTGCCACTCTGATATGAAATAAAAACTCAACTAAGCTTTCTTTTATAAAAGGGCAAAACCAATTTATGTCACAGGATAAGTTTCCTTTGGGCACATGACCTCATAGCTTTTATTTAGTAAACATATTGAAAATGACAAAATGAAGTAAAGTTAAACTTTAATCAACAGCTCTCACAGTCTCAGGAAAAGCTGAGTCTCACAGATTTTACCTTAAGAGTTGAGCTCTATTTAAATTGGTACTCTGTGTTTGCGAGGGAGCTATACCTAACTGTTCACATAGGCATTCAAGTGTTCCCTATCTGCTGCAGGGTACAGTGCAGGGTTAAGCCATGCCTGGGTATTTCTGGCAGGCCCGAGACTTAGGTGGGGGAGAGGGGATGAGGAGACAGAGAGTGGAAGAGCAGGAAAGGAAAACAGGGACAGGCAGAGGGTAAAAAAAACAAAGACATGGATGGGGAATGGAAAACTGGAGCCATCACCGGGTACCAAAAGATGTCTGCGTGGTCCTGCCTTCGTCCTACAAACCCAATAGGGGACAAGACTGGGAAAAGAAGCACACAGAAGGGAGCAGGATAGAGCACAGTGTTGGGGGCATCACGGGACCCAAACAGGCAGAGATAAACATCATTTGAAGTATGGTTTCAATGCTCTATGATGACCTAGGGGTTGGATTGGGGTGGGGGGAGCCTCAAGAGAAAGGGGATATATGTATTATAGCTGATTCATGCTGTTGAACAGCAGAAACAACACTGTAAAGCAGTTACTCTCCAATAATAATTAAAAGAAAGAAGTGTCCAGTTGAATCCACTCACACCATGTCCTCAGACTGATCATGGGCTCCACTTTAACCATACTACCCAAGATGTATTTCTGGAACCCACTGGGAGGCCAGCAAATGAGGGTCAACCTGCTAAGGTTGCTTCCTCTTGGAATGAACACCACCTTTGTTCATTTCATTTAATCAATACTGATTATCTACAGTCATTTTATGGTTAAAATGTGATTCTCCCTATTGACTTTCCCCAACAAGAGGAGGATGTGACATGTGCACTTTCTGACAAATACATGACATTTTAACAGAAATACAGTAAAAATACTATCCCAAATAAGCATTAAAATATCTAATTTTTTTCTTCAAGTCTATTCTAATAAGGAAGGAAGGAACTTAGGGTCTGAGAGGGATGAGTGGAAGCACAAGGATGACTCTTGAACCTGATTTATTTCATGTTCCTTTTACAGCATGCAGAGTGGCCTGCAGAGTAAGAAAAGCCTTGCTCTAGCAGGCACTGCACCCATGACGCTCTCTGTACATCCGGAGTCTCATATCAGGAGCTACAGGAGCCTAATATTACCTTAATCAGAGTTTTCCTTCTCATTCAGAGTTTTCTCCTGGCGTCTACTTTACAGACTCACTCTGGGTTTCCTGTTGATTCCTTATCCAGCAAATAGATGAACTCTCCTCCTAATATCCACCTCCTCTTTTCTTTTTCAAAAACTCCCAGATAAATATTCAATGTTACCTAGTACATCTGACATTAGTTAAATACTCTGTAATATTAACTCATATAATATTTTTATCAATTATTCTGAAATATTTCTAAGCCTCCTGTATCATTTCAGTTCCATGATTTACAAAATTTCTAATAAAAGGGGTTGGCCAATTACAAGGTGATAGCATAGTAGCTGAATTCTCAGAAATAACTTTCACTTGCACTTTAAGGACAGAGACTGACTCAGGTGCTGTAGTGACTTGTAGAAGGGCTTGGGTTGGGTGTGGGCGGCAGGACTGAGGAGGATAGAAAAATCCTTAACAATTTTTCTGTTCATTTTGACTCACAGTTTGACTTTGTTTTTTTTGGTGGGGGGACTATAATTCTAAAGCTGAAATGTCATATATGACCCCTCTTAAAAGAAATAATTTGAGATTTTGAGGCCAAAACTTTGAGATTTATCTACCATTTTGTTTTCCTCTAATATGCCAAACAATTGAGAGTTGCCTGTATTTAGAATGCTCCTCTGGCATTACATATTCAACACACTGAATTCATAGCCATATTTTCGTTCTCTATAGTGCTCACTGGAGGAATTATTTAGCAAAATTATTCTCTAGGTAAGACAATTTTATTTATAGCCATGGTCATTTTTCTTTTTAGTAAGTAAACCACTTAAAATTGAAAATTTAAATGAACACTACTTTACATTTATCAGACACTATAAAAATTCAATGATGTTCTTTTAGCATAAACTATTTTCAGATATATTTCAGACTGTAGACTAATAAATACCTGTCTCTTATACACATCTCACCCACAATAATACTACCCGTGTAACCTGAAAAATCAATTAATTTTTAATAGGTTTTCTTCTTTCTAGTGCTAAAGATTTGTGGTTAAGGTCTTTGCTTTTTAAATAATGAATATTAACATAATATCAATATTGACATTGTATTTTTCATTGGCAGTCATTTCTTTACTAGCAAGTATTTTTACTGATTCAACTATGATTAATTTTCATGACTTCTAAAATCAACTCCTTATCTTGCATGTTTTTAAATAAAAACACCGTGTAACTGTATCACAGCAACTTTACTATAATCTCTATATAATTTCTGTTCATGACGGGCATTTCACTTCAATACTTTCTGTTGCCTAGAATATCTATTATTGATGGCAATTTTAAGATATCATATTTATAGAACACCTGTTTTTTAATAGAACACATTTATGGAATGCTTAGTTTTGTGGAGTTCAAATAACTTTACAGGAGATTTATTTTTAATTTCCTGGAGTATGATAACACTAAAAGTCATAGTTGTACTTTAAAATCTTCTTTACAATTCTAAAAGATGACCTATTTATACAGGTCGAAAAAACCCGACCACAACTGCATATGTAAGTGTTCTTTGTTAAGCATAAGACATACATTTTTAATGACAATTTATACCTGGCAGTCATCCACCTTTGTCCTCATCACGCCTTTCATGTACTCCTTGTCCATGGTGGGAGAGACACCAAAACTATTTCCCATACACAGTATTTCTGCTTTTCCATCTGGATAAGTCACTTCCACAGAACCATTCAGGATCACTGACCACGAGTCCAGCTAGTTCCAAAAAACAAAGACAAAGCAGAAAATAACATCATGATCATGAAGCTGTAAATGCTGGAATGGTCCCTACAAATGATTTAGATTTTTTATTTTAAAGAGGGAAAAATACCCCAAGTACAGTTGACTGTTCGCCAAGTTCACAGAACAAGAACTTAAAGCTCAGCCACTGACCCACGGGTTTCCAGATGCCTACACGGGGTCCACGGTATTCCACTTTTCCTAATGACTGGGTATTACTCTCTAAAATGCCACAAGGGAAAAAAATTTCTTCTGTTCCCCAAAACACATATAAACAAGATAAAATAACCACCATTGCCTTGATAAGAACATCATTTTGTTCTGACAAGAAGCATTATATCATAAACATTTAAACTGCAAAATCTGAAAAGCTAAAACCTCAAAATATTTCTTTCAATATCATCTAAATATTGCAAATAATAGAAAATAAAATAGTGGATTTGGAAAAGACTTTGACACAACAATGAGTGTATCATAATTCCAAGTGATGCAAACTTATTGTTGCCCATTGTTTTTAAAGAAGAAAGAGTTTTTGTTTGTTACTGCATTGAGCGAGCCTCACACAGAGACACTGTTAAGTGGCATAAATATTTCCTAACCTCTTCACCGTCGTTTAACACAATGGTCCCAGCTCTTTCCACCACAGCGAACACCATCACAGCACACAGCTCCCGCCTCACCGACATCGTCATGTTGGCAAAAGCAGGCAACTGGTGCATGAATTCCAGAAGTTGTTCTGAAAAGCAGAAGGTGTGCGAAGAAAATGATAACTAATTTCAAAAACAAGCGTTCAGAAACAAGGCTCTGGGGTCCTTTCTTTTTAAATGCCCTACAATTCTGCCTGTTGAACAATACTACTACTTTAAACATCTTTTAGCACACTGAATTTCTTGCAGGTATAGAAAGAATTCTGTCACTGTGGAAAGGGTCACATTTCCTTGTTGATTCAGGAGCAACAGGACTCAGTGCGACTCAAATTCCAACGAAGAGATCAATAAACTTCACTGGGGAATTGCTACTGAAAATGAGCTGTGATCTTGTTAAGGTTTATTACAGGATGAAATGATAAGCTGAAATGAAACAGAGCACTGGGAATTCTCCAGAAAGTCAGTAGGTCCATTCTGGTGCCTCTGGGCAACTGGGTGCCCATAACAGATGGCAGAAACAACCACTCTCACTCTAAAGATACTCCAGGATTTACAAAGCAGGGAATATTTTCTGTGGATCAGACAAACCCAGAATCAATTAACATAACATTATGTGATGAATGCAAATGAAATGGATGTCCTAATTCGGATCTCATAGACTGACAAAGTCTGCTCACTCTTCCCAGTGGCAATGCTGTGGACAAGCAGATTCTTTTTAATAAGAACTCCTTTCTAAGTTCCTTCCTCCTCACCATGGCTCTGTGAGATGCATGGTTTCTTTTTCATTTCACAAGGAGGAAATCGAGGCTCAAAGGCACATAAGGAGGAGGTGGCAGTGAGATGATTCAGGACTGTCTACCTCCATGCTCAGGCTGGACTTCACAGGTAATGAAGAGCACAGGGCATGAGTTAGACAGCGTGTGGACACTTACTGGCTGAATTACTTTGGGGGAGTCGATTCGTCTCCTTTAGACATGTTTCTCTCACTTGAAAAAGAGTAATATAATACCTACCTTCACTGGACAGTTCTGAGGATCAAATGCAACCCAGATGATAAAGTCCTCAGCGAAGAGTAAATACTCGACAAATGAGAACCACTATTATTGTCATTATTATATGTATTATATGATTATATATTCAGTAGTATATTCATGGCATTGTTCAAACTTTTGGCTAAATGAAAATTTCACTCCATTTTCCTTGTCCTCACATAATGACACTGTCTCTATGCACATTCCTTCTGTTAGGATTTAATGACAAGTTTTATGTTGTTGGATATAGTTTGCTAATTGCAAAAGCAATGTATAATAATACAAAGATATAGTTTATGAAAACATTACATCCCTACAAGGTCAGATGAGGCGGTGTTTTCCGGTCTAGCTTCGTAATGTCTGTTCTGTGGAGACCCTTATGTCATCCCTGCTGTGTTGACTTCTCATTATGGGGGTGGCTTTGGTAATCAGAAGAATAACAGTGGTAAGTGGTACCCAGGGACTCTGTCCAGCAAGACAGTGCTCTTCATCCTGACCCAGACTGATGTATCAGGACATCAACTGACTGTTGCAACCAGCATTTTTTGAAAAGAAGGAACAAGAGTATCAAAGTGCATCAAATACAGAAAGAGCTAAGTTTTGTTCAGTGAAACTTTTATTCCTGGGATGAGTAGATGTGTTTGTGTTGTGCCATAAAATATACCCGAGGGCAGCTGTGAGCCAATTCTGAATATCACTGTAAGAGATGACCCCCATCTACTACAGGAGGCAGGACTCCTTGCTTTACAAATGCGTATGTTTTTGATATGCAACATAAAGGCAGATGAAGCAATCGTGGTCCTCTGGCTGACACATCACAGTTAACACTGCTGTTACCACTCTCTGTTTTCTTTAACTACCATCCCCCACTCCTCACTATAAGGTACACAATACTAGCTAATACTAGCTATTAAAATCATAGCTAATTGTAAAGTAAAATAAAGTAAAAATAAAATTTAAAAAAAAATCATAGCTAAAATACAGCTATTAAAATACTAGCTATAACGTATATTTTATTTTTTTCCTCTCCTGGTAGGAGCTAAAATTCCTTGGACAAAGACATATGATGTTAAGAAAAATATGAGACTAGAAATTAATTGTCAGAAATATTTTAAATTTAACATGTTTAGACAAAAATAAAAGTACCACCACATATGGTGGGTGAATATGAAGCATATGAATGTATAAAGCATACTCACTAATACTTGCAATAATGATTTGAAGTGCTTGCATGGACATTTGTCTTACTTTTTAGCAGTGTCCTACCCCATTAATGGATCATGAAATCAGTCTGTGATACGTAAGTGACTAACATTAATAAAATACAATGGGATAGAAAATATCTGTGTATCACATATAATAAGAATAAATAACAAAGAAGACAAAGAAGATATAATAATAGTAAACACAAATTTTTTTCCAAGTTCAATTGAAAAATTAAACACGTAGCCAAACAATATGCAAGGGCTTTTAAAACTCTCAAGGATTCAATAATGATATCATCAGTTGGGTGATAACTTATTTATTACACCAGAGGATTATAAGAATTTAAAAAATAAAGAATTTATATCACCAATCTTTAAAAAAACATAATAATGTCAAACAGAAGCATTTGATTCAGGAGCTCAACATAAACCCTGATGCCACAGGAAACATACAGAGTTACAGGGGTTATGGCAGCTGAGGCTGAGAGCATGGGACAGGTAAGGAGATAGCTCCTAGGGTATGGGGAGAAGTTCTGTGGATGGAGAAACAGAATCACTTTATTCTAAATGGCTTGCAAGACTGTCTGAATAATACATTAGTGTGACCTACCCTACTTCATCAGGAAAAAAATAATCCTGTTTGTAAAAAATATTAGACGCTCAATAAAACTTTTTTTCTACTCAAAGTAACACAAAGAAAAGCCAAAAATCAACTTATAGACACCAGAAGCTTTAGCCAATTCAGAAAAATCCTTATCTTATTACTTTGGTTTAATTTTACATAAGAAATAATTAGGGTAAAACTTGTGGATTTGTGTGTGGGGTACACCAAGTAAGGGAAAAAAAAAAAAAAAAGAGTTCCTTGAAAGGGATCAAAGTAGTTTTCTACTTTTATATGTCAAGTCCTCAAAATCTAAAAAAAAAAAAGTATTCAATAATTGAGTACCTATAGTTACAAAGCTGGAGAGCAAACATGAATAATGTGACTTTCTTCAAAGTACTGAAACAAAGGCACACCCAAGAATCTATGGGACCCCAAGGGGAAATTTTTTAATTCCTGAAATTTTAAAAACAATTTAAATATAAGCAGCATGATTTGATTAAACTTAAAACACAAACACACCCCATCCCTTAAGTCGAGGAAGGTGGTTAGGCAGAGAGGCGTTTAGACAAAGCATCAGTTACAGAGATGTCTGTCGTTCATAAGAAAGGTGTCTGCTTTATCTAAACACTGGAGAATGAGTTAGATTTACCAAGAGTAATGGTAAACAAGCGAAAGTGTTCTCACACATGGCTGTATTTGGAGGAGATGGAATATAAGATCCTCCAAGCCCTTGTGTAGATCAAACAATGCCATTATGCCTTATCGTTAATGATCAAGATTTACTACTTTAAATAAAAATATATTTGATAGGAGTAAGTGTCTGAGTCATCACTGCTTACAAGTGTATTGGGATTCAACTACAAGTAATTCATCCAGTGATTATATCAACAAGCACCATAAAATAATTAGCCTGGTATTCATTTGTAGGAATCAGCATAGGTCTTGCTTTCTAAAATTCTAGGAGAGAAAACTTCTCAGATATGAAGTGAATGCCTTAAATTTCCAGAAATGACATGCTTCATATATTTTACTAATCATAACTTTCTTCCGTAACTATACTAAGATGAGCATATTCAAACAAGGATAACCTTCACGTCAATCTGTTCATAAGCAATATTTAATCTATTATTTATAAACTCTATGAGCAAGAATTTTTAAGATGGCAAACCAAAACACTACTTCCAACTTCATTCTCTCTTTAAAGCTACAATAAAGAGACATTGAAAATGATGTTGGATCTCAAACTCAAACTTATGGTTACCAAAGGGGAGATGTGGGAGGAAGTGGTAAATTAGGAGTTCGGGACTGACATGTACACACTACTGATGTATGCGTAAGTGGTTCACTTTGCCATAACCTGAAAGTAACACAACACTGTAAGTTGACTACATACTAATAAAATTTAAAAAAGAGAGAGAGAGAGAGAAATCACAAAGACAAAGAGAACAGGAGAGTGAAAACATTTTGGACAGTGGAAATCAGATGAACGTGAGTTATCAGATGCAAGGAAGCTAAACCCTAAATCTTCAAGGATGACACAGGACCACTTGACATCATGCTGCAGAAGCCTCAGAAGACTTGTGACTATGAGCGCCTTTAGACCAGAGAGTGGAGCAGGTAGGGGAGGAAGTGGGATAAAGTATGGAGGAACAGGGATGGGCATGTGAGAAGCAGCTACATCCTCCAACAGAAACCCAGTAACCCAGAAAGTGTTACTGCAGAGGCACTTCTGCGCTGGAGGTACAGGCACAGCTGGCTCCTTCCTCTCTCCCAGGTCTGAACTTCCAAAAGGGCGCCGACAGTCCTTCACTCCTGCAACAGCCTCCTGTTTGGTGCACACCCTGAGATTATGACCCCAACCCCGACTCTATTCCTCAGAGCCAGCAGGATCAGGGCTCCATGCTTCATTTCCACTGGGCTGCCAGGACCTAGGAAACTCTCAGTCCATACAAGGTGCAGCCACATTAGCCAGTGACTGAGTGCTCACCCCACATAACAGTCATCTCTAAATAGCTGGCAATCTCTATCAGTGCTTTCAGTGGTATTTTAGAATACCTGGTTTTCCAACTTCAATTCCCTAGCATATGTACAGATTTTAAATGGTACAAGGTTCTCCTCATACATAATGTTTGGCTCCTCTCAAAACACAAGAAACAAGCCACTCACATATAACAATGGCCGTACTGTCCTGTATCTAATCCCACTAGCCTCAGTTCCTTGAATTTCTTTCAAATACATATTGGCCCCAAAAGAGCTGGGGACATGGAAGAGCAGATAATTGGGGCTCAGGCAAGGGTGTTATAGACTCCAGACCTGCAGGGCAGAGATGCTCTCAGAGGAAGCTGGTCTCCCTCCCAGCATCTAAGGAAGAAGCCGGGTCTGGAAGGCAGAGTCAAACACTAAGCAATCATTACACAATCAACTCTTATTCTGATGGCCAAGCTGGGCCAAGGGAACCCTGAGGAAGGGGAAAGTGACACAAAGCCACTTAGACCCATAATCTTAAGGCGCACTTAAAGCCCCAACCCCGAGGCTCATGTGGGGCTCACATGACATTCTGCTCACTTCTTCCTCTAGTCTCTCCTCTCTATGGAACCACAAGAGGAGCACAGTCACTTAAACGACAGCTCTACCAACTGCCACCCGACTGATATTCACACAGAGGGCAGCTCGAGCTTACTAGGAACAGTGCTCACAAGAAGATTAACACATGTGATAATGTTTGGAAGATGACTTTGACTTATTTATTTTTTTGTCCTAGAGTAAGCTAGGAAACAGCTCATGTTGGAAGGGTTTTATTTGGAAGTTTTATCAGTTGTGGCCTCTTAAAGCTATGGGCTGAGTAAAATTAATTTTTTCAAAGATGTATTCAACAATGCTGAGAGAAATGACCTTTTAAAGCCTAATATTCTTGGGCTCTGTTGTACCAGAGAGTGTTACTTCTAAACTCTTTAAATTGCTCTCAGATTTGTTTTCTCACCCAGACTCACCAATGTCATCGTCTGTCCTGTCAATGGGGTCCTTCTCCAGGCAGTCTCTCACGATGTCTCTGCTCATTAGAGGGTCTGAGGCCCTCTCGATGTCCTCTTCATCGTCATCGTCCTCAGAGTCCACTGCTGTTTCCGGCAACCCACTAAGGTCCATATCACCAGCCTCACTCTCTGTGGCCTTAAAACAGACCAAAAATAAATAGATGGACGGATGGATAGACAAGCTGTTTTTAAGTAAACCTTTTGTATCCAAAAGAAATAAGTCTTGTTTGAAATATTAAATTTATGATATGAGTCTTTCCATAATTAAGCTACATGTATTCAACATTAACAAATATTCATGGTCTGGGCACTATGCAGAACCATGACATCAACAAAATGCGAGTGATTTTTATCTCATGGAATTTTTAGTTAGAATTAATGGTTTTATCACAATAATTTTGATTTCTTACCTGAGCTGTCACCTGGCATTTGAAACACAGTAGAATAAGAAAAAGACGGTACCAGTTTTCACTCTATTTTTCAAAGAGGATGGCTTAAACTAAGAGAGTAAGGGTGACAATTCTGAACAATTCCTTCCCCCAAAGAAAAGGTGTAGGGTTATTAATGCCAAGACTGAACCACTTCTCTCTTACTAAGAGTCTTTATGAAAAAGTGAATCCCAAATCAAAGGTCATTTGATAAATATGCAAATAAAACATTAATAATTAGCTGATTACTCCAGTGTCCACTCTCCAACTATAAAACACCAAAGGTGTCAAAGACCCTACATGTCTATAGGTGGCACAGTCTTTCTTCCCATTTCTCAACACTGCTGACGGCAGCACCAACCAAATTTCAAGTAATCAAGATCAAGAAAGAATGAAGCAAAATTATTTGCTCAGATATGTCTTAGGGAGCCAGGTATAACAGGAATGAAAAGAAGTATACTGATATCTTTAGTCATAGCTGCAAATTGGTTGCTACTCTCTGCAGCTGAAAAAAGTGTTGTTAAAAAAAAAAATGCAATGATCCAATCTCTTAAATTTTTTAGAACTATCTTTTCTAATTCTAGAGAGAGATTCCTATCAGGTCTAACATGGTTCTGTGATTAAAAACAAATATTTAGCCTGAATCAAGACTCACAAGTTTCAAAACGGTCTCTTCCATTGGGCTATCTCAAGCCTACAGCCATCATCCTTTGAAGGCTGTTCTATACATTTTTGTGATGCTCATCTCAACAATAGTACATATGTGTCATACTGGCTTTATTTGACATTATGTACCCAGATTTTACTAACTGCTTAAGAATAGTAAGAATGAGTACAATTAAATATTAACTGTATCAATCTTGAGCATCATAAACATGGCTTTCCAGAAAAAATAATAAACTCTTAGAAACACTTTATTATAAAACTATTAATTTTGTAGAAAACATAAAGTCTACCAGCTTCAGATAACTCATAGCCCATATGACTTTCAAAGACAATAAGACATCTTATTTTTAAGAATAAGCAAATACAGATTAAAATATATAAACAAAAGAAGAAAATATAAAATGTTGAACCCAATAAATAAAAAGCCAACACCAAATCCTGACAATGTGCCAGGAACTGTTCCACATGCTTCACATGTATTAACTCATTTAATCCTTCAAAAAATCCTATGAAGTGCCATCATCGACATTTATTATTCTCCAAACATTCAGGTAAAGAGAAATTATTTTTCCAAGGCTGTGTTGCTGGTAACTGTGGAATCAAGAACAGAACCAAGAACTCTGGCTCCCAAGTTACAACTACAACCTAATCTGTTTCTTTATAAGAGATACTTAATATATGAATGCAGCTTATAGAAGGATTTATATATATTTTTTTCTATCATTTAGCTTAAGTCAACATTTAAAGAATAAATTGTATTATTTTCTTATCAACAAAGTTTCCCCTTTCCAAAGTCTTATAGAAATACTATTTAATTCTATATTTTGAAGCAACACAAGCATGTGTTAATATTTTCTAAACTTTAACAAAAAGAATTTCAATCTTTAGGTACAATTTCCTGAACTAAAATACAACTAAAATACACACATTATATGAAAAACATAAGGGGAAAATAATTGAAGACGGAATACCTAATAAAAACAGAATAAATGAAAATGGAAAACACAACCCCTACAAAAGCTCTTTCAGCAGTGGCCTCTGAAAGAGCAGTGAATACTGCTGCTCATGTTGGAGCATGTGAGTAGAGATGCTCCTCCAGGTGGAAGAGCGAGAAGGCCTTGCCACCAAGGCTAGAGAATTAACTGTGGAGTGCTCAGCAGTACATCTCTAACTTATGATTTTTTTTTTAAATGGAATTCTAGTTGACTTACAACGTTGAGTTAGTTTCAGGTGTACAGCAAAGGGATTCAATTATATGTATGCTATATATTTAACAATATATAATATATATATAAATCATTTTTATATATGTCATATATAATTTATTCATATATATATACACACACACACACATACACATATACATATTCTTTCTCATGTTCTTTCCAATGATGGTTTATCACAGGATATTGAAATACAGTTCCTAGTGCTGCAGAATAGGATCTTGTTGTTTATCTATTTTATGTATAGTAATTTGTATCTGCTCATATTTCTGACTTAAATGGTCTCTAGATTCTAGAATGAAACTGAAGCAGAACCGAGTGTGATATGGCATGCCAAGGCTGTGAGCAGAGAAACTAGGCCAATATTGTTGTTATCATCACCTTATTCCTAAAGCCTAGAAATGTGACAATTTGCTAATGCTTGCTATGATCACATTTCATCCTAGCTTCATCTTAACATTGGTGATTATTAGTCATCACCTCATATTTTCAAATATACAGTCCTCTATACCCACATTCTTTAATACCAGCCTGGAGTGAAGAGGTAGTACTGAAGACAGAAATAACAACAAAACATTTTTAAGTAATATACAACTGAAGGCTTTTTAAAATTTAACATATGGTAGGGGATGAAAGGTATATTTTATACCATCTCAAAGAAGTCATTACTATCATTTAAATGAATTCTATTTAAGTCTTAAATAGAACAGATTTTCCAGTGTGAGTTGGGTTCATCTCTGCAAAACTGAGCCCCCACCCCATCTGTGTAAACAATCATTAGTTGTTTTCTAGTCCTGCTATGTGTATTCCATTCTTTTAAAATATATATCCCTCTTATATTAAAATACTACAAAATTCCTTTTAGCGATACTTCTTAAATAGAACTCGAACAGATTTTTAGGAATCTATTAAGTTCACGAACAGTGAGTCACTTGGAGACTGAGCTGAGTTATACGTTTAGTGAATGCTGACTGGCCAACAGGATGAGAGAGCTAAACTTGAGCACCCGGAACTGAGTCATTGGATTTATTTCGGCTGAATGAGCAGACAAATCAGAGGTCATTAGTTCAAATCTCGGCTCCAGCATTCATCACGTGACTGTAACACAGTCCCTGAACCTCTACAGACCCAGTTTTGTCATCAGGAAGCTGGAGCTGTATCTCGTCATTCATAGGACTGTTCTTGGATCAAACAACAGAAAAGGGAGCCAGTTACGGGCCACATCAAAAGGCCCTACCTCAAGGGGACAAGTTTCCACCTCTCTGCCTGTATCCCTTTACCTGGCCCCACCCTAGCAATGAGCCTTGAATAAAATTTACACTGGCAGTATTTGTCCAAAAAAAGAAAAAAACTTTGTTAAATATTCCAGCCCCTTACATATTGTAAAAATCTCTCTCAGGTTAATGGCACCCATTAAGTTCTGGCTAAATGACTCACACAGTAATTATAAAACCAGTGATCCTATATAGAATGACTACCATGTACGCAGCACTACATCTGATGCTTTTAGTACATAATAATTAATCCTCATAACCATTCAGCAAATCAGGATTATTACCACTATTTTTCAGATGAGAAAACATGAAGGGAAACTAAATACACTGTTCAAAACAAAAGCTAGTAATTGTGCCAGTAATCAAAATCAGGTTCAACCAACACAAACTACTAAATACTTTGTACTTTAATACTTTGCCCAGTTTTCTAAATAGACTGTCTTCACAAAGAAAACAGTTAAAATATAATAAAGCAATAAAATGTGTTCTGCTTTGCTTGGCCATAAAACACAAAATGTTTAAAAAAATTTTACATACAAATATTTATTTGTATGCAAACATAAACAAAACATTTGCTATTTTCTATCTTCCTCCAAACTACAATACTAGTGAGATTTATGCTAGTCTTTAAACCCTTTCATTCTAAATAAAGATATGCATACACTTTATATTTAAAAGATATCTGAGTAATTTGGGATTAACATATACACACTACTATGTATAAGGTAGATAAACATCAAAGACCTACTGTATAGCACAGAGAACTATATTCAGTATTTTGTAATAACTTACAATGGAAAAGACCTGAAAACGATTATACATATATAGGTGAACTGCTTTGCTATACACTTGTAACAGATTTCCCAGGTGGCACTAGTGATAAAGAACCCGTCTGCCAATGCAGGAGACATAAGAGATGTGGGATCAATCCCTGAGTTGGGAAGATTCCCTGGCAACACATTCCAGTATTCTTGCCTGGAGAACCCCACGGACAGAGGAGTCTGGAAGGCTACAGTTCATGGGTTGCAGAGTTGGACACGACTGAATTAGCACACATGCATACTTCAATAAAAAAGAAATAAAAGGTATCTGATTATATTGGTCTCAGAAGCAAGAACAAAGTCACTTAGTCAAATAACTCCTGTCCTAAATTATCTTCCATAAGTAAAACACAGATTTAGGTGCACATTTCAGGGGTTTCCCTTGTGGCTCATCTGGTAAAGAATCTGCCTGCAATGCAGGAGACCTGGGTTCAATCCTTGGGTTGGGAAGATCCCCTGGAGAAGGGAAAGGCTACCCACTCCAGTATTCTGGCCTGGAGAATTCCATGGACTGTATAGTCCATGGGGTCGCAAAGAGTCAGACACAACTGGGCAACTTTCATTACAGTTAAATAGTAACAGTCTCAAAAAACAGTAATATTCTCAGATCAATGTTGAAAACTCTTGATTTATTAAATCAAACATATACTTGTTATTATGAATACAGTTCTTAAAACTAGTTTCTTTTGCATTTTTAAGGATATCAAGTAAATGAAAAACTGAGGAAATATTAAATATCATACAGATCTAGTGAAGAGTTAATTTAAAACCAAAACAATATAACTACTATGTTGTTATCATTAAGTACTGAAAAATCATTTACAAAAAGTTTTTGCTTATTAAATATCCAGCATCCACACATATCCTTATGTTTATGAGGGCTGCTTAATAAGTAATTTTGATGAAAATAAATTTTGTGAGAATTTCAAACATACATATTTAACCCAGAGTCAGATTCTGATATAAAGTTAGGCTAGAAAGTTATAGTGATGCTAAATTTAACTGAAACAACAAAGTAAGTAGGCACTGCAGACAAAACCATATATGTGCAGGAAATATGAAAATGTATTTGGAAATAAGTATACTATTTGCATTAAGTCCAGTTTGTTCATCATAATTTATGCTGTTCCTAATTTTATACTAGGAATGCTTTTCTATAGGACATACCTAAAAGAGCTAATTTAACTGAAACAACAAAGTAAGTAGGCACTGCAGACAAAACCATATATGTGCAGGAAATATGAAAATGTATTTGGAAATAAGTATACTATTTGCATTAAGTCCAGTTTGTTCATCATAATTTATGCTGTTCCTAATTTTATACTAGGAATGCTTTTCTATAGGACATATCTAAAAGAGCAATTCTTTAAATCTCTTAATGGAAACTGTTAGGTTTCTTTTCAAGACCTACAATCCTAACAAGTGTAAAAATGCCTATAAATATTTATTATAAGTAAGAAAGCCTGTGCTAATTTGATAGGAAAAATAACTTCATGTTTAAATCTTTATATATCCAATTACTTATGTCTTAAATATTTATTTAAGGTATGGACATTTGCACGTTCTTGTGCAAATTACTACTCCTGCCTTTGAATATTGTTATAAAGTATTTTTCTTATTAATTTGCATAAGTGAGTTAATAGCCTGATTTTATATCTTTGTCTCAATTGACCTTTTAATTATTAAAATTTTTGATCATCCACTATACCCTGAAGAGTTTGCTAATTTTTCAGTTTATCTGGAATTTAATCTTAATTGTGATATAAAATAAGGTTATAATGTGGGCCCCCAAGACCATTTTTGAATAACCCATCACTTCATTATTTGTGAGGTTTCCTCCATTACATATCACATCCTTACACATGAATCTCATTTTGCTTGAACTCTCTGTTCCATTGATCTATTTTCATACACTTATTTCCAACCCACTTAAGTCATTGTTCTGATAATCACACCATTTAACCAGGACCTTATCATGGCTGGAAACTGTCCTGTCTCGTGTTACCAACTTTGGCATTCTGCTTTCTATCACCCATAATCTCTTTCTTACTCTTTCACTTGTTTCCATTCCCTTCCGAGGCAGCTATCTGTCCAAACACGTATGATCCTCAGTCTTCCAGACTCTACTCCTTCATGCTCTCATACCTCACCCTCTAATCTAATGCTACAATCCCATTCATCCAACACATCTTTCCTGAATGCTTATGGTTTCCTGGTGCTATTCCAGGCTCTAGAGAGAAGGTGGAGACAAGATAGAGATGTTCCTGCCTTCTTCTGGAGGGACAGACATAACAAATTAGAAAGTAATAACTGTTTCTTTTAAAGCTTTTTTTTTTAAAAAAAAAGACCAGCCAGGAAAGGAATCAAAATGTAGGATCTACTTTTCAGAGGGTAGTAAGGAAAGAATTCTCTAAGAAGATGGTCCTTAAAAATGAAGGCTGAAAAGCATCAAGCTAGGAGAAAATATCCTGGACAGAAGGACTGCAAAAACAAAGCCCTGCATTAGAAAGAGCTGGACGTGTGGCTCCATCCGTCTTTCTGCTACACTTATTTAATAAGGCGTCAATCCCAAGGGAAGCCAAATCTTTGCTTTCTTTGTGCTTGCTGTGAAGAAAATTACTTATCAGGGCAGAGGGAAATCACTCTGTATTTGAGTTCACCAACTCAATTGAGCTTCCAATGCTCTGGTCAATTTGCTCCCCTGCTCTCTGAAACTATTACTTCAAAATGTGTCTTTCCGTGAAACTCTCTATCTGCCAACCTTCTCACTCTGAACAAGGGAATTCAGGTACAGCAGACACAAACTCCCCACTCCAAATCCACCTTCATAAGCCCCTGTTTAAACAGAGGACATTTCTTTTCTTAAAGCTAGTGACTTCACCTTGCTCTTGAATTTCTCCCCTCCAACCCTCTCGGAAAAATTATTCTACCCTTTTCTGTCCTGCACACAGAATTTCATTCCAACCTCTTTGTATCCACTTCATGAGCATCAGACCACTCCAACATGACAGCTTTCTCCCAAGTCAGAACTGTACAAAGGTGAAAGGGGCTGCGATGGGAGCTGGTTGTCCATCATTGGAACTGTTCAAGAATCAAATGGATGCTTGATTGACAGGAAAGGAGTAGGGGATTCAAACACAAGACTGGTCACTGAACCAGGTGCATCTGCCAGGTTTCTTCTCACCTTAAGAATTTCTGATTTAAAGGCAACAGAAATGGTCTCCTGGGGATCTCTAGTTAAGGTTAGTCTTATATAATCAGTAACCAAATCCTTGGATACATCCATGGATTTTTCCTTATGAAGGATACAAACTTAACAGGTACATGCCTGTCATCAAGTTTGAAACGAATGGCCTTGAAACGCAACAAAAATAAATCAAAATACACAGGAGTCTTCTTTTCCAACTACATCCCAAAATAAAGTCAAACTGCAAGCTGTAAACACCAACCCCCTCAGAGCAAGGTGGAGTTCTCACCGTGGTCTGGATCTTCAGACATCCTGATTGGGGGTTGGGGGGTGAGGGAGACAGCAGGAATCTCTGCACACCTTTTCCCAACCTACTCAAGGTAATAACACATAAGCTGAAGTTCCCCTCAGAACATGCCTCCATAAAGGATATAGACAACTCACTCCATTCTTACTATAAATTGACCTTCTAGGTGCTCTGTTCAGGCTGATACTATACCTGAAGAAAACAGGAGCAACTTCTCTGATCTCAACCTGTGTTCTTACTACAGATCTTCAAAGTGTATGATCATCTCAAAGTGTAGAAGGCAAAGGCTCTATCATGATGTTTTGATTACACAAGCCAAAGCAAGACATTTACTTACACTGTTCATTGTTCTATTGTAAGGAATACTCTTGAATAAACATTTTTTTTAAAAAATCAACTTCTAAAAATAGGAATTATGGGGGGGGTGGGGAATGAAAATGAGATTACTTCTGAAAGATTTAATTACAAGTTAACTTATAATGCATCAAAGTAGAAGTTTGAAAAGTTACTTTAGAGTCAGATAATTACATTTCTTATTGCAAATTTTTTTTTTAAAGTTCACAATCAGCCAAGAATCTGCAAATAACTGCATTTGTGGCTTTCACTTAGTCTGGAGCTCTCCACAACACTTCTGAATTATAGAAAAGTGGGTACCTAGTGTGTCCCGAAAAGAAAACTAATTTTTTAAGAGCTATTAAATTTAAGACTTAGAAAGAAATGTTTTGCCCTGACAGTATTCTGTTTAGTTACTTTTAGTTTTTTTTTTCTTTTAAATAGAAACTGAGCATCACTTGAATACATCAACTATAATGTTTTCAAGAAAGGTTTTTTTATGGACATCTCATATCACAATTCCTAAGGAGACAAAAATTATACTTTGTAAGGTAAGTACATATTATTTTGTCTGAAACCATCCAAAATTTCACATTAGCTGTATGTACTGAGAGACTACCAAAAAAAGGACCTTTTTCGGGCGTATTTTAGTCACTTTTCCTAAATTTGCATTTTCTAAGCAAATGAACTCTTCCTTGAAAATTAAAATTGTTTTGCTTTGAAAAGGTTTTTGAAATTCCATAGCTCTAGTTTCTTTTCTATCCATCAGTATCATAAGAATTCATTTTAAACAAGTAACCAAATCTACAGTTAATAAAAATAACACAAGAAAAATAATTCAGTGATCCAATCTTAATAATCTTTTCCTTTTGTCATACCCAAGGCTTTATTAAGAAAAACTTAGTATGGAAGCATAATAATGATGTTTCCCCCTAAAATTTTAGTCAAGAAAGAGGCATAAACCTAGTACGTCTATAGTCAAATTAGTAAAATATTTACTAATATTTTAGTCAAGGAAAACATTTCCATTGCGACCACTCTATTTAAAATTCTGCTAACAGGTCCTAGCAGAGGCAAATACAATCAGACTGAAATCTGACTTCCTAAAACAAACGTACAATATACTGTATGTCTGTGTGAAACATAAACATTAACATTTACACCCATTTGTGCACATATAATTTAAACACATATATTTACCTTACAGATTCTATCAATGAAGAATCACAGAACTCCTCAGAACACATGAAAATGAAGCGAATGATAAGGAAATACCTTCCTACCTGGTAGATATCAGAAAGACTGCTGCTTCCAGAATCACTAGTGATGCTACATCCTGAGTGGCTGGAGGAGACGTGGGTCACCTGTGGGTGGAGACTGTCAGTGAGGTGTAGCTTTGTGAAATCTGCAGGAAGCTGGGGAAGGAGCAGGAGACACCAAGTTACAACCGGAATCAAGAACTCTAAGAAGACATTTAAAAATCGTATTATACTCTATTTCACACCATTTGGCCAAAAGTACTATGAAATTTCTTCCTTTCTTAAGTTCACAATTACTAAACACTGTCCTATTTACCAAAAATCACAAAATTAAGTTTAAGGGCATTCAATGAGCCTTAAATCATACTCAATTCAATGCTTAAATAGGTAGATTTAGTGCTTAAGATTAACTTGGTCCAATGGGCTACAGTTTTCAAATTATACATCAATGAGCAAATTAGTCTATTATTTGTCAGCCAGCACAAATGCAACTTTGTGGCAAGAGACAGCCTAAATAAGAAAACAGATTTGAGGTTCATGTATGCCCCAATGACATTTAAAGGTTAAAAAGATGAAGATCTTAGAACTGAGGAAGTGTATGGTTACACAAGTAACTATGCAGGCACTATGGAGAAAACAGAAAAGAATGTTCTCAGAGAACGCAGAATCAACTCAGAGAATGCAGAATCAAGAAGGTTATGGACAACATTCATCTATGTCTACACAAACACATGAAAATCAAGATTTGTTCATGATTAAACTTCACATACAAATTGCATCTATTGAACAGATTTACTAAGCATTCCTCAAACGTTTCTATCACTCCCCTTATAGCAGAGAAAATGCACTGACAAAGGAAACATTCACACATTTATCCATTCAACAAGTATTTACTGAGCCCCTTTCCTCTTACTAGGTGCTAGTCTGTGAATGAGATGCTGAGAACATGCTCCCTGGAAGATCTTAGACTCCTCTAAGTTACTATTAATTCTTTTGAATTCAAAAAGGGTGCTGTTTATCTCTATCACACAAACTACTGACCAATAATAAACCTGATATTTCAAAATATATGTTAACTGACACCATCCACACTGATAACATCTCTCTTTCCTGCTGGTACATTGATCCTATTTGGCTGTTGAATAATAAAGACTAACTGCTAAAATGAAACTCAAGTAAGAGTTTGCCTTGGCAACACTCCCTTCTCTTTCAGGGCCCTCTGCCCTTCTCTCCTTCCAAAACCAAGATGCTATTTCTTCACAGGGGAGGTGATGCAGGTTTAAGGCAAGGATCAACGAGGTTCATACCTGGGGTTCCAAACAAAGAGGTACAGTGTATCTGTACCCACCACCATTCAGACCTGACTTAATAAGCAGATCATGATATATAATAGTACATAATACATGGATGAACTTGGATGGCATTATGCTAAGTGAAATAAGTCAGACAGAGAAGGACAAAAGTGGTATAGTATCACCTATACGTGGAATCTAAAAAGCCCAACTAACTAGTGAATGTAACCAAAAAAAAAAGCAGCAGACTCACAGATATAGAGAAGAAACCAGTAGCTAACAGTGGTGGGGTGGCGGGGCAGGGAACCAGAGGAGTGGAAAAGTGGGAAGCACAAACTACTGGGGGTAAGACAGGCTCAAGGGTGTATTGTACAACATGGAGAATATAGTCTATATTTTGAAATAACTGTAAATGGAAAGTAATCTTTAAATCGTATAAAAAGTTTAAAAATTAAAAAAAAAATTATATCTCTTCAGAAAAAAAAACATTTAATAGTCTGCATAGAAACTGTATTTTTTAACATCATGGGAGACAAAATATACCAAGAAATTTAAACATAAATTTATTAAGGGGCATATAAACAGATTAAAAGACATATGCTGTAGAAGCTCAGAGAAGGGAGTTTATACAAATGTGTGAAATCGTTGCAAAAATGATGTATGCTTCACTATGAATGCTTTTTTACCCAATAATTGAAAATGTGAAATAGATAAAATTGGGAAAATAACAATTTCCCAGCAAAGAACAGATATGCAAAAATTCCTAAATTGAGAATTTATATATTTTCTCCACAATGCAGGATATCTGCAGGATAAATCCCCTTCATCACCCTGGCTACACTTCGTTTAATGCAGTCACTTGCCACAAAACGCACCTGAAGAAACGTGACTAAGTGGCTCAGTGACTTTAAAAGGCATTACTCAATACATGCAATTACAGAACAATAAATTGATTTCTATTGTCTTTTACAGAGATAACTCAGGTTGACATGTGCCACACAGTGTGACTTTTTAAAAATTAACTTGAATATGTCAAATAAAGATGTATCTATCTAACAAACTTTTACTCAGTTATTTACTCAAGTCTCACAGGACACGCTTCTTTTCAGTGTCCACCAGCTAGTCATCTCTCCTGACTAAATGCACCATGAGGAGAGCACCAGGAGGCCTGAGCTCTGAGGCTAACAACAGAGACACTCCACAGTCTATTCATCTATGCTCACTTACAGCCACAAGGAGCAGAATTACGTGGCTTTGTCAGGGTAAGAATCAAAAAGACCACGTAAAGAGGAAAGAAGAAATACTTCCATGCTTAACTCGATTCTATTTTGTAAAGACTTATTGAGTACCTGCTATGTCAGACACTCTGTTGGGGACAGGAAATACCAAGGTAAATAAGACATCCCCAATTCCAAAGGTAACCTCTGCTATCTCCAAAGTCACTGCAATAGGTGTCATGCACAACAGAAAAATAAATCAAACATAGTTTTTTAAACATGGCTTTTCCTCTCCCCACCACTAGTTTTGTTCTTTGCAGACAATGAAACGATGTTAAACTCATTAATGAATATAAGCTTCAGCATTAACTATTTCTTTATATTAGAATAGATATCATGTTTGAAAAAGTGAAAGTTGCTCAGTTGTGTCCGACTCTTTGTGACCCCATGGAATAGTCCATGGAATTCTCCAGGCCAGAATACTGGAGTGGATAGCCGTTCCTTTCTCCAGGGGATCTTCCCAACCCCGGTCTCCCGCATTGCAGGTGGATCTTTACCTGCTGACCCACCAGGGAAGCCCAAGAATACTGGAATGGGTAGCTTATCCCTTATCCCGTGGATCTTTTCAACCCAGGAATTGAACCGGGGTCTCCCGCACTGCAGGTAGTTTCTTTGCCAGCTAAGCTACCCGGGAAGTCATGTTTGAGAAAGCTTTAAATGTTTTCCCATAGACAGGGATAACAGTCTCACGATTAAACGTTACTGACAGGACACATCAGTCAAGGTTATGGAATGGGAGGAGTGTGGAGGCTGTTCCCGTAAGGCAAGAGTCTGAAATGCACAGATGGGGCCCAGCCACACAACCAACAGACTAGACGCCCGAGTCCAGGCCTAGGGAAAATGGGTCTTTAAGAGGGAAACAAACCAGATGGGAACTGGGAGGCAGGGGACAACCATGGGTACAGACACCCACGTTTCAACCTCAGGGCAAAAGAGTGACACCTGAACCTTGGGAGACAGGAACTCCCTGTTTGAGTAAATTATACCAAAAAAAAAAAAAGTATAACATGTAAAAATAAAAAATAAGAGTCTGAAATGCACAGATGGGGCCCAGCCACACAACCAACAGACTAGACGCCCGAGTCCAGGCCTAGGGAAAATGGGTCTTTAAGAGGGAAACAAACCAGATGGGAACTGGGAGGCAGGGGGCAACCATGGGTACAGACACCCACGTTTCAACCTCAGGGCAAAAGAGTGACACCTGAACCTTGGGAGACAGGAACTCCCTGTTTGAGTAAATTATACCAAAAAAAAAAAAAGTATAACATGTAAAAATAAAAAATGCACTTATCCCTAGCTTTTCTAGGCTTGATCAAGGGCCTACTTGAATTACTGTCACTATGCAATACAGTCAAATTTCAGATTAAAATGAGGTTGTGAATTATCTTATGACTCTAGTCACCACTTATCACAGAAATTCTGTTCAAAAAATAAGAAAAGTTTTTGAAGCCAGGACTACACATAGTAGTTATCTGATTAAATAATAAGTAAATGGGAAATTGATACATTTTACACATTTTGATCTTAATACCAATATATTTAATAGCAATTCATTAAGAACACAGTTCAAAGGAATCTATTTATATATATTTTTTTAATATTTGATTATATGAATATTGTAGTGTCAGGCAAATGACTGAATCATAGTTTAACCATAAACACTATTAACTACATAAGAAATAGGAATGGTAATATGTATTTAAATCAGATTTTAAAATGCATAAAGTAAGCATAAACTTAATATGAATCACAGTTTTTCAAAATCCAGGTATCAATTATTTAATAATTTGTTTGTTTTATTTTTTCTGGAGAAACAAGGAGGCTCTAACAATTAGCTTTAAGTAAGAAGTGTTACAGAAGACTTCAGGCTCATATATGAACAAGGTTTTGATAGTCTTTATTTATTAATGTAAAGATTGGCATTTATAAAATCACAAGCTACTGAATGAACTCTGTTTTGAACATAAATGAAATGAGTGAGTAACAACTGAAATCTCTGACATCACTGGATAAATACTTTGCTGAATTGATAAAACTCCTCTGTGTGCATGTCTGAACCTCGGTGTGACAACACGTTGACAGAATTATAGACAATGGATATGCGCGTATTCGCCTTTACACCAGGGTTTCTCAGCCTCAGCACTATTAACATTTGGGCTGGGTAGTTTTTTGTTGTGAGGGGCTATCCAGTACCCTCTAGGATGGTTAATCCCCTGTACCCACTACATGCCAGGAGAAAACTGCCCGCTCCCAGCTGTGACGATCAAAAACGTCTCCAAGTGTTGCCAGTTGTCCTCCAGGGGGCAAAATGGCCCTGGATGGAGAACTTCTACTTTATCCAGATCTGCCTATGCCTTTCCCTTGTAGCTCAGTCAGTAAAGAATCTGCCTGCAGTGCAGGAGACCTGGGTTCGATCCCTGGGTTGGGAAGATCCCCTGGAAAAGGAAATGGCAACCCACTCCAGTATCCTTGCCTGGAAAATCTCATGGACAGAGGAGCCTGGTGGACTGCAGTCCATGGGGTCACAAAGAGTCGGGCATGACTGAGCGACTAACACACACCCAAAGTTTTGCTAACATAGTAGAGACTAGGCTTTTACCCTTCTTCCCCCTCCTTCCTTCCCAGAAAAAACGTCTTATATTCACATTTTCCAGCTCTGCAAGAAAGGGCCGGGGTATCCCTGGATATGTAACAGAAACATAATAGAGTTTTACAGGCTGCTGAGAAATCCAACAGTTCAAAATAAAACAGAAAATACAATGTCATCATCAGTTGAAACTTACCTAACTAAAAATGTCTCCAACCAATCCCAGAATCACTTTATTACAAAAAGTAGTTACAACACAACACACAAGGTTTGGAGTGATTGTCAGAACCTATCCAATCCTCCATGGCAGTTCATCTCGAGTAAGGACACCACCTAAGGTAGGTATTATCCTCAGTGACTACAAACTCCTTGTTGTTGTTTAGTCGCTCAGTCGTGTCCAACTCTTTTTCAACCCCATGGACTGTAGCCCGCCAGGCTCCTCTATTCATGGGATTATTCAGGCAAGAAAACTGGAGTGGGTTACCATCTCCTTCTCTAGGAGATCTTCCCCACCCAGCATCAAACTCACGGCTCCTGCCACATCCCCTGCATTGTAGGTGGATTCTTTACTGCTGAGCTACAGGGGAGCTTCATGTAAGCTGTATCCATTACCCAAATGATTGGTCTCCCCAGATCATCACTGGAGTTCTGTGAGTGCTGTTCATGCTCATGTTTCCAAGCTGTGTGGGGAGGAGCTGGTATATCCCTGAATACATTTCCCATTTTTTTTCCTGAGGTGTTAGTGAAAATACAGTATCCTATATTTTCCATTCATTCATTCATTCATTTATGGAAAACCTGTGTTGTGAGGATTAAGTGAATGACTGGGTATAAAGCAAAGAGAGGTGGGCCTAGCACTCAGAAACTAGCAGAGTGGTAAGTCGGCCATAAACTACGCCATGCAGACTCGGGGAGACACAGGGTCCCCCCAGTTCCAGATTCCTGTGGCTGGAACCCAGTCCAGATGCCAGCAGGTACTGAGCAGCTCCCAGAAAGGGCCGCAGCAGTCAGTCATCACCCAGCTCCAGACACAGTACCTCACCCACAGTAGGACTCACGTTGTGCTTTCAAATCAAGTCACATTGGGATTTCCCTGGCAATTTAGTGAAGACTCCGTGCTTCCACAGCAGGGAGCATGGGTTCGATCCCTGGTTGGGGAACGAGATACAGCATATTGCACGGTGCAGCCAAAAACAATGATGATGATAATAAAAAAATTTAAAAAGCAAGTTATATTTTCTTTGTGTGTATGCGTGTATATATATATATATACACGCACACGCACACTCACATACAGTTTTTCTTTTACCAAAACTGATCTAACACTGAGTTCTGACACACTCTGATCTGTTTCTACATACAGCTTGAATAGACAGGAATAATATCTGGTAGCTCAGTTTTAAGACCACTTTATACTACGCTCAACTTTTATTTCTATAATTCATAGTACTTAAGAACACCAGAAAAAGTGAGCATTTGGATGCTGGATATTATTCACAAGAAATCACTTTTACCTCTCATATCCCATTAAGACATGCTCTAGACCCAGGACTCATCCTTGAATAACACATCATCCATCACCAGTATTCCACAAAGCAAAGAGAAAGACTCCTGCACAGTACACAATTTCTTTTTTCATAAATTAAGGCAAGAAACAGAGCTTTCCCCAAAGGGTCATGAGGTAATAATGCAATAAATCTAATAATATTTCTCACTAAAACATAGGTGAGCATTTTAAAACATTGGCATGACTATGCTTTACAGGAACAGTTCTACAAAAATCTGCTTTTATCTAGTGGAGAAACCTGCCAAAAAATTAGCAATTTGTAAGAACTTAATATTCTCCCAGCTTCCTGTCAGGCTCAGAAGACATAAGCCTCATTTTATATAATGAGTTATCTTCTGTTCAACTTCCTCCTAAGTCAAGCAACTATGAGCAAGTTAACGAACCTATGTGCACCTTACTTTCTTCTGTAAAATGAATATATTCAATAACGTAGTCCAGTGGCTAAGTAAAATAGCCTGTAGACCACACCTAGCAGATTCCCAGGTGGCAACAGTGGTAAAGAATCCACCTGCCAATGCAGGAGACAGAAGAGACGTGGGTCAGGAAGATCCCCTGGAGAAGGAGATGGCAACCCACTCCAGTATTCTTGCCTGGAGAATTCCACAGAGAGGAGCCTAGCGGGCTACAGTCCATAGGGCTGCAAAGAGTCAAACATGGCTGAGCGACTAAACAGAAGCAGCAGATTCTGCCTGTAGCTGCCCCTCTCCCTCTCTATTCCCTCTGCCATTTTTCACCTTAAATCAGATAGTTTTCAAATTCAGTGGGGGGGAAAAAAACATTTTTGACACTGTCCTACCTACCATCACCTTTACAGTAATTTACTTATTTCCCCAAAGTTTACATGTCACATTTAAAACAAATCACATATCTATATGGAAGAGCTCACTGTTAGACTACCATATTAAATTTTGCAAAGTAAATAACCTCGTCATGATAATGCTTACAGTTCAATTACTCTTTTGTATTCTCTCAAAGTGATAACACCTTGGAGAGTTTGTGCTTTTGTGTGAATAAGCCCATTACATTTGACTGTAAAAGCCTCCACATCAGTTGTGTGTTTGGCCAGGACACAAGGTGCATGGTTCTTGCCATCCTAGCACACCACCACTCAAGGACACTTTGAACAAACGTCTCTTGGTGGGAGGGGAGGGAGTGGTGCAAGTGTGGTCATGCCTTATTCCAAAAGCTCCTTGCAATCTCCCCACATTAAAACAATGTTTTGGAGCGAGGTATCACAAATAGGACTTAATAATTAGTTAAAGTTTATATACATTAAAATTTTACTTTTCTGTCCAAACACATACTTCTATATGTGAGAATTAGCTCCTGAATTGCAGTGGTCACCCAGCCCTCTCTCCAGGGCAGAAACACCACCCTCATGTTTTTAAGGGTTCGTAACACATGAACTGTGGTTGAAGAAGACTCTTGAGA